>JBCEWE010000338.1:759323-796823 GCA_039877035.1 Silurus lanzhouensis
ACATTATAACATTATAACATTCTGAGCGGTGAAGTGAATTACACTGATGATCTCTTCATCATGGCACCTGTTAGTGGGTGGATTTATTTATTAGGCAGCAAGTGAACATTTTGTCCTCAAAGTTGATGTAAGAAGCAGGAAAAATGGGCGAGCGTAAGGATTTGAGCGATTTTGACAAATTGCGACGTCTAGACGTCTGGGTCAGAGCATCTCCAAAACTGCAGCTCTTGTGGGATGTTCCTGGTCTGCAGTGGTCAGAATCCATCAAAACTGCTCCAAGAAAGGAATAGTGGTGAACTGGCGACAGGGTCGTGGACGGCCGAGTTTCATCAAATTTAAAACTAAATTAAAGTCAAAAAGTGGAAGCTCAGTAGATAAGATGTTGATTAGAAGGTCATGGGTTTAAATCCTTGCACCACCAAGTTACCACTACTGAGCCCTTGAGCAAATCCCTTAACCCTCAACTGCTCAGCTCTAAAACTGAGATAACTGTATGTCGTTCTAGATAAGGGCATTTGCCAAATACCATAAATGAAAATGATTTGAATTGTGCAAGACAGACAGACAGACAGACAGACAGACAGAGGACATCTGGTGGTTGTTTGAAGGTTCAGACCAAAACCCGAATGTAACCACAAGATTTCTCTTGATTTACTTGAAAAGATCTCAGATGGTTATTATGGCAGTAACCACGACGGCCACATGACAGACATTCAAGATTTGTAGCTCAGGCTTTAATGAGCCGAATTACACGTCAGATTACAGCTGTACACATCTGACACACATTCCTTCATGAAGAACAATCACTTGGCTGTTTGCCAATGGTGAAATGTGCCAGGTCTTGACATATGGTTGAACAAAAAAACATTATTACACATTAAAGTCTAAAAAATAACACAGGTTTGTGTATTAATACACTTTTTCTTCTTTCTATAATAATAATATCTTTTATTATACCAAATGTATTATTGTTGCTACTGTAAGCTTTTCTGTGAGGCGTTTATTTAGCCTGTGCTGTATGGAAGGAGTCTCCAGTGTCAATAGTCAATAAATTGGAAAGGATGGGAGGTTATTATAACAGCAAATTAGGGACTAAACATGGAATGTTTAAAAAGCACATACCGATCTTATGGTCAGGTGTCCAGAGAGTGTATTTGTAAATGGTTTCAGTTCATAGTGGATTGGTTTCCCCCCCCCAAAAAAAAATTATTCCGGTATAGACCACGCCCATTTCTGGTTTTGATCTTGATTGGGAAAACAAAAAAAACATATTAAAAAAAAAATTTGTTTGAACGAATAAACATCTGTGTTATTAAGATATTTCATTCTAGTTTAGATCTTCTAGTTCCTCATTGGAGAACCCTGTGAGCTCGACAGGCCTGCACTAAAGAAGAACGCTGAACCCTTCCTGTTACATCAGCGTTAAGGTATTACTGTAAAGCGTGACGTGAAAGCATGACATCTGACATCGAAAAGCGGATACTTCATTCCAGAGCCTTCCAGATGTTATGAGATGGAACAGATGAGCACCGTATTTGATGTGCCAGAGAGATGTTTAGCTCACGAGTTGTTTGAGAAAATCGAATCCACCTTCTAAAATGTGAGGGAAGTGAATTCACAAAAACACTGTATTAATTCTACAGTTTTCTGGTTTAAGCTCATTATCTTCTGTGTAAGGAGGCCAGATGTGTTATATAGGGTTTTTATATGCTATTTTTCTTTCAGACTCATCTGTATGTTTAAAATGTGCCTCTAAGGAATTCTGGATGTTATGCCCTGATCGAGGACGAGTCTCTGCTGTTCATCTCAGCATTTTAATGAAAAAAAACACACAAAACAATTTCACATAGCGGACTTTTGGCAGGATCGAATTCCTCCATGTTAATTTGACAGTGTTGAATCACAAAACCTGGTCCAACATCAGCACACGTCCTCCAGAGAGCTTCACCAGTACCAGCCAAGAGACATCTGATACATTTTTTTGTCTGCGTTTATGCAAAATCGTCCTCATGTGCTGAGGCATGTGTGGTAGAAAGTGCAGCCAGAAAGATAAGAAAAAAAGCATTGGATTGAGAGATCAAATTGAGAAAGAAGTAAAGGTGGAAACATGTGACTTTATATCAGCAGCTGTAAAAAAACTGAAAAAAAGAAAAAACACGAAGAACAACTTGATATTGAGCAGAACTTTCAATAGTACAAGGCACGTGTTGTTTTTCATTAGTCTATAGTCTAAATCTTCATTACATGGGTACGGCCATGATGATTGGGTCATCCAGCCAGATGTGGTTCTTCCCCAAACTGTTACTACAAACTTGGAGGCATACAACTGTACAGGACCCTTTTAGATGCACTAGCGTGAAACCTTCCAGGAGACCCAAACCTGTTCTAGCATGACAATGTCTCTGTGCACAAAACCAGAAGATCTCCATGAAGATGTGCTTTACATGGTTTGATGTGGAAGATATTGATATTCCTATTATAGACCTCAACACTATTGAACACCTCTGGGATTATTTTTTCATGCTGACTGCACCCCCAGACTTTGAATTACTAGACTTTACTAACACCATTGGAGCTGAATTTGTAGGAGGTTATTATACCACCAAATAGAGACTAAATCAGGAATGTTCAACAATGAACATGCAAATCTTATATTGCGACAGTGCACAAAACTCCAGCTTCATAAAGATATGCATTACCTGGGTTGGAGTGGAAGATCTTGAGTGACCTTCTATAAAGCTCTGGCCCTCAAACCTACTGAACTCCCTTGCGGTTGAAAAAGGTGCCATAAGGATGGAAAAAGTCAACACTACACAATTATATAGAAAAGAAGAAGAGCGATGAACGCAATGGATTTCAGTGTCTGATTAAGAAGAAACGGTTAAGGAACAAATGAGATAAGAAGCAGCATATGTTTTCACTCAGGTCCTCTTCTGGCTGCAGGTTTCTCAGCAGTGTGTGTAATTTACTCCGGTTTCTCTTTAATATGCCTCTGAGCTTTGGGGTGAAGTTGCGGCTCCATCGAGGGGCACTGACACTCAACACTCCAACGCTGAGATCTTTGGTGTCACTTAAAGTTCATCTGATTTTTTTTTAGTTTATTATAATGCAGAGGTGGCAAAAGTACACACGTCCTTCAGATACTGATGTTTTAAAAGACTCTGGTAAAGCAAAGATGTTTGAGCTCTGATATGTACTTAAGTTATATAATCTCAGTTGTTGTTACCTAATGAATGTATCCAGGTTGAAGATCCACCATATTAAACACAAGCAGAGAAAAGATGATGATGATGATGATGATGATGATGATGATGATGATAATCAGGTGATCAGGAAAGTCTCTGTTCTCAGTCATGTTCTCATCACTGACTCCCTCTGTCTCTTCCACGTTAACCCCAGACTTCTTACTGTCTTCTGCCTGCTCTTTGTGAGCTTCATAATCTAGTCTAAATCTGTGGTGTGAGAGAGACAGGAAATGATACAGCAAGGCACTGAAAAAGCTGCGAAATGACAGGAAACAGGTTGATGTGCTGAAAACGGTGCAGTGAGAAGAAAAAACATCGATCATGTCGCCAAACAGATTAAAACAAAATTCTGTTTTGAAAATGTAAGAAGTAGAAAGTACAGATATTTGTGTAAAATTTGTAATACAGTGAAGTAAAGAATTGATTCCAGAAACATCTACTTAAGTACAATAACAAAGTGTTTGTACTTCATTATTTTCCATTTCTGTTGAATTTTTGACTTTGTTATTCAATGTTCACTGGTAAAGCTCTTGTAGCAAAACAAATCGTAACTACGCAGCTTTGGGTTAATCCAGATGCAGGTCAAGATCCCTAATGAACAATAGCTGGTGTTGGATCTGTAATGATCACAGATGTTGAGCCATTTTATGAGTTGCTCAGTAGCTCCTAGTTTTATAACCATAAAGACTGTAGAAGACTGTAGAAAGAACATTACTTATAATCACACACTCCAGTGCTCATGTTAGTTCTCACTCTCCAGTGTTCTGTAGTGTTTAAATACTATAATCACAGTCTTGATGTCACCCAAATGAGGATGGGTTCCCCTTTTGAGTCTGGTTCCTCTCAAGGTTTCTTCCTCATAACATCTAAGGGAGTTTTTCCTGGTCACAGTCGCCACGGCTGCTCATCAGGGATAAATACACACCGAGACACCGAGATCTTTTGAGACAATGTCTGTTGTGAAAAGCGCAATAGAAATAAACTTGACTCGACTTGACCAGACAGAATCCTGGGTTGAGTGCAGGATAGTCTTTATGATTACCGAAGCAGCTCGGAGGTTCAAAAGGATACAATCGGTTTCCTTTTATCATATAAATGTCATGTAAATTTCAGACAACATGGGGTTTGTCTTTTTTTAGTCCAAATTCTTTATTCAGTGTCAGAATTGGTCTGAGGTCTGATGTCCTCTACGGTCTGTTACATCTATATGTAGTTTATCTGATTGTAAGTTTTGGTACAGTAAAGTTCGATTCAGAAAATCCCCAGATAATGATAGAAAATTTCATGTCATGTCGTCAATCTCATTTATTTTACCAGATGACCAGATTTTCCCTCTGACTGAAGTCTGCTTGAAAACCTCATATTAATGTATATTTTTAGGCATTATTTTTTGGAACAGTAGCTTAGTAACAAGCACAAGCAACACAATATGGGTATAAAAATATGGAATACTCCTGACCATCCACTTATAATAGGTGGTATCACCTTTAAAACAGTCCCCTTGTACAGCAATACAGCGCCCCCAGCGTTCCTGCCACTTCTGGAACGTGTCCTTCACGTGGAGCTTCACAACGGAGTCAAAACGACGGCCCTTGAGCTGCATCTTCATCTTCAGGAAGAAGCTGAAGTCCGCAGAAGCCAAATCTAGCGAGTAGAGTGGATGCGGAAGTGAGATCTTGTGGATGCACAAGATCTTATGTCTTCTACTGATGTTCGCCAGAACCATCCTACAGCCTGCTTCACTTCATCTTCAGGAAACCACATCTTCTCTAGATGTAAAATCTCAACGTACAAAATCCTACACCACACATTGATCCATGCACACATCAGTAATTGGACATGCTAAGCACTTGTGTGGTACCGCTACGCTAGCTCGATTTTTATACCTGTAACATTAAAAGTTCCGGTTTGACTTGTATGCCCCTCCTACATTTAGACTAATTGTAGACCATAACATTTGTATGAGCTTTCTAAATATCCCATTCCACATTCGCTGTTATAATGACCTCCACTCTTCTGGGAAGATGGTCCACTAGATTTCGTGGAGATTTGACATCATTCAACCAAAAGGTTGTTAGTAAAGTCAGGTACTGATGTAGGTGATGTGAGGAGGTTCACATGTTCATTAGGGTTGAGGTCAGAGCTGGAGATCTTCCACTCCAACCCTTCATGGATTTGTCTTTGTGAACGTCATGCTGGAACATGTTTGACTCTCCTAGTTCAAGTGAAAGAAAATGTTTATGCCAGAACATCCCAAGACGTCCTATACAACTGTGTTAATCAATAGTTCTGTCCATATAGTGTATACCAAACTGTGAGATGATAAAATGGCACCCTCTTGTGGACAGGATGATGGATCGATCTTATTCTGAAACTTATGGAAGTGAAAGCGCAGCTGTTTGGAAGGAAGTAAAGTGTTTGTTGGAGAAAAAAAAACATGGCAATCCATCAATACTGTATCAAATTATGATATGAAAATGTCTTCATTGAAAAACACTGTGTAATGTTCACCAGACACAGAGGACCAGAGTTTTCCTCAACTTTCCGAGTGAGATTATTTGTCCGATTGTTGTGCCGAGGTTCTTGACACGATGACTTGCTATCCAGTTTACAAGTAAGAAGGATCTGCATGGGTAACATCTCGGTCCAATGGAAATGCGTTAAAAAAAGTCGCCCACAAGGTTTTGTTGAATATCTCCGATTTTACAACCTCCTCTTTTGACCTGCCAAGTGGAGGTCCAGACTTTTGTGCCTGAGAAACAGAGCTGAGAAAAGTCCATGATTCATTGTTTCATTGTGGGATCAGCCAAGACCAGTGAGGGATGAAGCGCAGAACCAAAAGCCAAGGAGCTAGTGAAAAATGATTTTTAATTTGCGCTTCACAACATCAGGACAGATGCTTCCCATATGTGTGAGGAAATCCTTCAACCAAAATGGGCCTAATTGTGGACTGAAATGGGAGGCTTGTTAGAGGAACAATAGACTATTGATCTTTCTTTTTTCTCAATCTAACCTGTGTGGACTTTTTTGCGCCCTCTTCTGTCTACAATGTGAATTACAATTAATGATGTGAAGATTGGATCATTTTAGTGACTTGGTTCTTTGAATCTCGTTCACCAAATTTATTTATTTTTTATAAATGTTTTCATTCATTTCGTTTCGTTCCTTCAATCAGAAATAAAAATATCAGATTTTTAATAAGCATAGTAGTTCCAATCATAAAAATATGGCAATGCAGCTAAGAACAAATTATAATAAACAGAATAAGCCTAGCTTCACCTCACATCTTCTGATCCGTCTCGTACGTTCTTTTGTCCCATAATTATTTTAACAATATTGTTAAGATTTCTATTTTTTTGTATTGTGTAGCATCTATTCATCAGATCTCTGAATTCTCTACTTTCTATTTAAGTGATTGGACATTTAGATGCATTTGTTATAAGTCTGTCTAAAATCATGACTATGGAATCAAGATAAACTTTTTTATTGAAATAAAATTAAACCCCATGTAAATTCAGCACCTCAAATAAATCCTTGTGGTCTGCAGATCACTTCTTGTAGAACATTGAATGCAGTATGCTGTCTAAAGCTACTGTTTATAGGACTGTGGGACTATGGTTTAAAGACAGTGTGGAGTGACGACGATGGACAGGATTAGAAACTAGTTTATTAGAGGGACAGCGCATGTAGGACGTTTTGGAGACAAGGTGAGGGAGGTGAGATTGAGATGGTTTGGACATGTGCAGAGGAGGGACATGGGGTATATTAGTAGGAGAATGCTGAGGATGGATACACCAGGAAGGAGGAGAAGAGGAAGACCAAGGAGAAGGTTTATGGATGTGGTGGTGGAAGACGTGCAGGTAGTTGGTTTGAAAAAGGCAGATGTAGAGCGAGTGCAGACATTAAAGGAGATTCGAATTATATATAGAAGCAAATTATCTATAATTATCGTTATTGCCTTCTTCTGATTATTACAAACGTGGATATTCAAGGATAAGACTTTTCCCAGTTAACAAGACATGGATATATGCAAGCAGATCCTGTCGTCTTCATCACAATTTATGATTTGTATTTTAGCAAGAAGTCAGTGCTAGCCAGGTCACGGGCAGTGCTAGCCAGGTCACGGTCAGTGCTAGCTAGGCCACTGGCAGTGCTAGTCAGGTCACGGTCAGTGCTAGCTAGGCCACTGTCAGTGCTAGTCAGGTCACGGTCAGTGCTAGTCAGGTCACGGTCAGTGCTAGCCAGGCCACGGTCAGTGCTACTCAGGTCACGGTCAGTGCTAATCAGGTCACGGTCAGTGCTAGTCGGGCCACGGTCAGTGCTAGTCGGGCCACGGTCAGTGCTAGCCAGGCCACGGTCTGTGCTAGTCAGGTCACGGTCAGTGCTAGTCAGGTCACGGTCAGTGCTAGTCAGGTCAGGTAGGATCAAAGCACAGGACAGGGTATACAAAGTAAGCTATTCGTGTTACATTACCACAAGCACATTTTTGTTAGAAAAACTTGTTTTCTTATACGAGGTGGTATCAAAAAGTTCTGAGACTAATAGCATAACTGGTGCCGTTCTGACCGCGATTTCATTACAGGCAGCAAGTTAGAGCAAAAAACAAATGTGAAATTCTGCATGAAACCAAACAAATCTGCCGAAAAACGTTTATCATTAAATACGTTTGACATACGCCGATGCTGCAATCAATCATTCGAGGCATTTTAAGCGGCACACTCACTTCAAGAGAACGGAGAACAACCAACATGATCCCACCCTGCTCGCCAAAATTGGCTCCTGGGGAATCCTGAGATCCAGATTTCTTGTGAACAGAGTTAGTCTCGAAACTTTTTATCCATCTCGTATATGACTTTAGCTAGCCTGCTAGTTAGCTAAACTATGATGAGAATAATTAAAGCTCTCCAGCCTGTTAGCTAATTAGCTACTGTTAGCTTGCAAGCTTTCTAAAGCAGGGATGTGATTATGTGTGACACACCAGTTCGCGACCAGCTCGCAATTCGCGAGGGTATTTTGGTGTTGGCATAGTAGATATGTAGGTGTAATTTGGGCATATATACTGCATTTATCAGCAGAAATTTGGAAGGAATCTTTAATGTCAGTGTTTTGTAAGTTTTCTCTGCAACATTATGGGCTATGTCTAACTTCAGGAGAAGGTAAAAAAAAATGAATGACTGTTTATGGATGCTCAGGAACAGCTACAGATGTTCCTCAGGTTTCCTGTAACTAAAATTGGATTATATTTAAATTTTTTCTATTTATGGCATATGAGAGACACCCTTATTCCATTAGTCTAAAACTTAGTTGGGAGAGAAACCAGTGGATGATGTAGGTCTTGTTTGGTAGAACATTGTTTGAAGACTGCTAAAGACTCAGCTCTTTGGTCATCGTGTAGTTGTTTGGATAAACCACATAGTTGCAAGAACCGAGAAGAGTTTTGAAGCAAGTCTTTCTTGTACTCCGAGAGATGGAGAGATCAGTGAAGCAATAGAAGAGGATGGCGAGATCAGTGGAGCAGTGGAAGAGGATAGAGAGATCAGTGGAGCAGTGGTAGAGGATGGAGAGATCAGTGGAGCAGTGGTTGAGGATGGAGAGATCAGTAGAGCAGTGGTAGAGGATAGAGAGATCAGTGGAGCAGTAGTAGAAAATAGAAAAATCAGTGGAGCAGTGGTAGAGGATGAAGAGATTAGTGAAGCAGTTGAAGAGGATGGAGAGATCAGTGGAACAGAGGTTGAGGATTGAGAGATCAGTAGAGCAGTGGTTGAGAATGGAGAGATCAGTGAAGCAGTGGTAGAGGATAGAGAGATCAGTGGAACAGAGGTTGAGGATGGAGAGATCAGTGAAACAGTGGTTGAGGATGGAGAGATCAGTGAAGCCGTGGTAGAGGATGGAGAGATCTGTGGAACAGTGGTTGAGGATGGAGAGATCAGTGAAACAGTGGTTAAGGATGGCGAGATTAGTGGAGCAGTGGTAGAGGATGGAGAGATCAGTGGAACAGTGGTTGAGGATGGAGAGATCAGTGGAACAGTGGTTGAGGATGGAGAGATCAGTGGAACAGTGGTTGAGGATGGAGAGATCAGTTTACCTTCAACTCCACAACTCCACTGTTTTACATGTATAGGACAGGAAGAGCTGTATAATGTTATTGCCAAAGCTAAATCGACAACATGTCAGTTAGATCCAATTCCTACTAAATTACTGAAGGAAGTGTTATATACAACTGGTGAACCTCTTCTAAATATTATTAACTCCTCACTATCTTTAGGTCACGTCCCTAAATCCCTCAAGTTAGCAGTTATTAAGCCCCTCATTAAAAAACCTAATCTGGATCCAAACACGTTATCAAATTACAGACCCATTTCAAATCTCCCATTTATGTCTAAGATTTTAGAAAAGATTGTCGCTGCCCAGTTATGTTCCTACCTGCAAGAGAACAACATCTTTGAAGAATTTCAGTCAGGTTTTAGGCCCCATCATAGCACAGAAACTGCTCTAGTTAAAATAACTAATGACCTGTTTTTAGCTTCAGACCAAGGCTTCATTTCGCTGTTGGTTTTACTTGATCTTAGTGCTGCATTCGACACTATAGACCATGATCTCCTCCTAGATCGATTACAAAATTACATCGGCATTCAGGGACAGGCATTAAGCTGGTTTAAATCCTACCTGTCCGATCGTTACCATTTCGTAGATTTAAATGGAGAGCTATCCAGGCTAATGCAAGTAAATTATGGCGTGCCGCAAGGTTCAGTTCTAGGACCCCTGCTGTTCACAATATACATGCTTCCGTTAGGAAATATTATTAGAAGGCATGGAATTAGCTTCCATTGTTATGCTGATGATACTCAGCTATATATTTCATCTAAACCAGGCGATATAGCTCAATTAAGTCGGATAACTGAGTGTGTTAAGGAAATAAGAGATTGGATGACCCATAACTTTCTACTTTTAAATTCCGATAAGACTGAGATTTTGCTCATCGGACCAAAAACTAGTATACAGAAGCTCCAGCATCTCAACCTGCATTTAGACGGATGTTCTGTAACCACTAATTCAACAGTAAAAGACCTGGGTGTTATTTTAGACAGCGACTTGTCTTTCAAAAATCATATCAGTCAAGTTACTAAAACAGCCTTCTTTCACCTTAGAAATATTTCTAAGCTAAGAAATATGTTGTCCATATCCGATGCAGAAAAGCTCGTCCATGCGTTCATGACCTCCAAAATAGACTACTGTAATGCGTTACTAGGTGGATGTCCTGCATCATTAATAAACAAGCTTCAGTTAGTCCAGAATGCAGCAGCCAGAGTTCTTACAAGGTCAAGAAAATATGATCACATAACCCCGATCTTATCGTCCCTACATTGGCTTCCTGTTAAGTTTCGAATAGACTACAAACTATTACTTCTCACTTATAAAGCACTAAATGGTTTGGCTCCCATATATCTATCCAGTCTTTTAACTCGCTACAATCCGCCACGCTCCCTGAGATCTCAAAACTCTGGGCTTCTAGTAGTTCCTAGAATAGCAAAGTCCACTAAAGGTGGTAGAGCTTTTTCACATTTAGCTCCTAAACTCTGGAATAGTCTTCCTGACGGTGTTCGGGGCTCAGACACACTCACCCAGTTTAAGTGTAGATTAAAAACATATCTTTTTAGCAAAGCCTACACATAACACACATCACATCATATCATAACCTTGTGCTCCAGAACATCTGATCACATGCACATTATCAACTTGTGCTGTTAATATCATGAACAGCAGCTACGCTAATTGCTCTCCACTGCTTCTCTTTCTCTCCCCATCCCGAGACACCCTGAGGTTTGGCCAGCTCCAGTCACCTCCCACCTCGTGATGATTACGGACCTTTGAAGAAGTAGATGCCGAACTCACAAACATCCCGAACCATCTAGAGACGTACCAGTGCCATTTGGATCCCGCTACATGTGTGGAGTTTGGCATTGGACCTCCTGGAGTGTTAAAGGCTCTGGCATGGAGAAGCTGATGCTGGATCTGTGGTGATCACAAATGCTGAGCTCATAAAACTCGGAGCTACTAACCATATAGACTGTATAAGACTGCAGAAAGAACATCACTTATAATCTTATACTCCAGTGCTCATGTTAGCTCTCACTCTCCAGTGTTCTGTATTGTTGAAAGATTTATGATCAAACTCTTGATGTCACCCAAAATGAGGATGGGTTTCCCTTTTGAGTCTGGTTCCTCTCAAGGTTTCTTCCTCATAACATCTAAGGGAGTTTTTCCTTGCCACAGTCGCCACAGCTTGCTCATCAGGGACAAATTCACACCATTCACCTTCACTGTTAATTTGTGTAAAGCTGCTTTGAGACAATGTCTGTTGTGAAAAGCGCTATACAAATAAACTTGACTTGACTTGGAACAGTGGTTGAGGATGGAGAGATCAGTGGAACAGTGGTTGAGGATGGAGAGATCAGTGAAGCCGTGGTAGAGGATGGAGAGATCTGTGGAACAGTGGTTGAGGATGAAGAGATCAGTGAAACAGTGGTTAAGGATGGCGAGATTAGTGGAGCAGTGGTAGAGGATGGAGAGATCAGTGGAACAGTGGTTGAGGATGGAGAGATCAGTGGAACAGTGGTTGAGGATGGAGAGATCAGTGGAACAGTGGTTGAGGATGGAGAAATCAGTGGAACAGTGGTAAAGGATGGAGAGATCAGTGGAACAGTAGTAGAGGATGGAGAGATCAGTGGAACAGAGGTTGAGGATCGAGAGATCAGTGGAAGAGTGGTAAAGGATGGAGAGATCAGTGGAATAGTGGTTGAGGATGGAGATCAGTGTAACAGAGGTTGAGGATGGAGAGATCTGTAGAGCAGTGGTTGAGGATTGAGAGATAAGTGGAACAGTGGTTGAGGAGGGAGAGATCAGTGGAACAGTGGTTGAGGATGGAGATATCAGTGGAACAGTGGTTAAGGATGGAGAGATTAGTGGAGCAGTGGTAGAGGATAAAGAGATCAGTGGAACAGTGGTTGAGGATGGAGAGATTAGTGAAACAGTGGTTGAGGATGGAGAGATCAGTGGAACAGAGGTTGAGGATGGAGAGATTAGTGGAACAGTGGTTGAGGATGGAGAGATTAGTGGAGCAGTGGAAGAGGATGGAGGGATCAGTGAAACAGTGAATTAAATGTGTCAGATGAGCAACGTCAGAAGAAACATGTTCAGATTAAAAAGCTGATCTTCTTGAGAAAAGGAACCTGCCCATTGTTTGGTCGCTGATTATATCATGGTAATTTATGGTGTGAAGGAGACACTACGTGGTATTCATCTGACCGAGGATGTATCCTAGGAACAGGAGGCATGCGTGGTAAGAGCTTGTGCCTCAGTGTCCCTCCCTTCCTCTCCTCTCCTTTCTTCTTCTCCTCTCCTCTCTTCTTCTCCTCTCTTCGCTAACATGCCATCATGTAACAGCATCCGTCCCTGCCGAACAAACCAACTCTCTCTCCATAGCAACGTCGCAAGATCACGTCCAGCGTGGCAGAAGCGTGAGGAAGCAGCTTGTGCTCGAGACGACGCCGAGATCCAGCGCTTTGTGAACTCGTAGTGGGGGGTTGGGGGGGATGTAGCAGAAGATGGACAGCTCCTCCTACAGCAGCACTCCCTGAACAGGTAACTTGAGGGGCTTGTTCTCTAAGGGGTGCCAGAAGAACAGGATACTTTCTAAGTTCTGCATTTTGGGACCGATGTAATGTTTTTTTCTTATCAAGGAAAGGATTAATCCAAGTTCTTCATCCTGCATGAGGTAAAAAAAAAACGTTGTATTTGTCTCAACTTCAGACTTAAGAAAGACTAATAATAGACTAATCCTATGATCTGATTATCGATGAGGTTTCGCCTCGGCTTATCTCGGTCCGTCGTGAACGCTTTTGAGCAGTGTGTAGTTTAAAAGAAAGGCAAGTCGATGAGGTTTGAAAATAAAAAGAAGTACACAGGGATGCTGTATTGGCTGTTGTCCCACCCACACACTCCCAAACTCCCACTCCATGACAGACCGCTCACGCCTCCACGTCCCCCGCTGCTTGCAGCACAGCATCGCTTGGCTCTCTTACCCCCACGCACACACACACACACACACACACACACACAAAGAGCAGGAGTACTGTGTTATTGTGCACTCTGTGTTCTCTTGAATGCATTAATGTTCCATAAACGTGCTTCTCCTACTTTTGGCTGTTTACTGGGAAATGATGAAGTGTTTCCGTGCGGTACGGACAATAAAGAAAAACCCTGTTCACTGTTACATCACTCACATTACAACTGGCTAATGTTTTGTGAAATTATCAGATTTTCCAAGTTTGCAGACACCTGACCATAAGATTGAGAAGATTTGCTGTTATCTCCATTCTTCTGGAAAGATGTTCCACTAGATTTTGTGAAATTAGCACAAATATATAAATTCATCCTGAACAAGTGTTTAATAGCTTTTAGAGGTCTATAGTAGGAAGATCTTCCTAATTTGCTAACCCATTTGAAGCATATATTCATGGAGCTGGTCTTGTGCACAGGAGCAATGCCATGCTAGAACAGGTTTGGGTCTCTTAGTTCAAGTATATGGGAAATGTCATGCTAATGTTTTGAAAAAAACAGCTTGAAGAAGTACCACATCTGGTTGGAAAAGTCAAGTGTCCTGGTACTTGTGTATATAGTGCAGAGGGTTATATAAATAGATGGGAAGGTGGTTGGCCTTCTGATCAGAAGCTGTCACTAGTGGGCCCCTGAGCAAAACCCTGAATCCTCAGATGTGTTAATAAGAAAACTGTAAGTCGCTATAGATAAGGGCGTGTGCTAAACACCATAAATATGAATATGAATGAATTGGTAAAAAGAAGCCGTAACACACGCACTTTGATCCCACTATATAATCAAGGTCTAAAAAAGGAATAGAGTCTAAAACTTTCTTTTGGCTTCTCCCATTAGCGGTCGCCACAGCAGATCATCCGCATGTTTGATTTGGCACATGTTTTTATGCTGGATGTCCTTCCTAACGCAACCCTCCCCATTTATCTGGGCTTGGGACTGGCACTAAGAGTGGCTGGGGTTGGTTCCCTGACCGGAGATCGAACCCGGGCCGCAGCGGTGAGAGCGCCGCATCCTAACCACTAAACCAAAGGAATAGAGTCTAAAAAATACAATATGACTGAGCCTAGAAATGTTAAGATAACTGATCAACGTTTAAGAGCGTAGGCTTTATAGCAGATTGTACGAGCTGAACTTGGCTGATAAAAATGTGTGAAGTGGAACAAATAAACACCCCTGATATCCATTTAATGCAGCGGTGAGACAGTTGTGAGTAATGAGGTGGCAGAATGCCAGGAACATGAGCAGGGCTCTCTTTAAGAAGTCGTGGCAACGGTTACGACCGAACGCTCTGTCAGGATTGTTTTGGAGAATAGAAGGTGCGAGGCAGATCGCTGGAATCCGCCCAGCTCTTACCGGGAATATTTATGAGACAGAGTTGTCGGCGCAGTCGGACACATGCCATTACCCGTTATGTAAAGGTCGTTTTGTGATTTATGTTAACCTGGAGACTCGTCTCTAATTTATTTATTAAAACGTGAATCAGAGAAGCTGTGTGTGGGTGATCGCCCCCTGCTGGACCTTGAATAAGAAACAGAGAGGAAACCATTTTAATAAGGAAGCACCGACTCTCTTGGCTTTCAAAACATTTATTTAATTAATACAGGGTATAAGAAACCTTCAAGCCTCGATCTACAAACACTGACATTTATGCTATTAGTGCATAGCATTTGGTTTACTTATATTTATTTGGTATATTATGTATGCAGTGAAATTTTGTACTTTGGATAGTGTAAAATGAATAAAATAGACAGGTTTTGGAAGAGACATGGATATAATGTATATTATAATCCTATATTATATACAGCCCTGCTTGAAACGATCCAAAAAAAAAAAAAAGATCTGCAGGTCTCTTGCTAATATCCATTACCCCCTGCTGGACCATGGTGACTGTGTAGAACATTTCTAGCATTTCTTAATTTTGCACTATTGCACAATATGTTTCTGTAAGTTTTTTTTCTCAACCACCAATACATTTTGCATTTTAATCCCCCACGAGGTAGCTTCATAAATAGAGCTTCAATTGGCTTCGAAAGTTTTACACTGTAAAAGAAGCTTTAGTGGACCCACATTCTCAAGATACTGTTTTTATTCAGCTCACGATGATGCTAAAATGATTCTTAAAATAACAGTTAGTTTGATGTCATGTGCAGAACTTCATTTCTGTTGAGCTTCACCTCACTCTGGAACCCACTGGTGTGTTGGGTGTATTGGTGTCATGGCGTTCGCCGGGCCCGAGCTGCAGTGGAAGTGGGTAGAGCTCCATGACTTGGTCTCGCTTCGTGCTGTAGAAAGGAAGACTCACACAGCTGCCGGTGCGGCAGTCAGGTCGAGGCAGTGGAGGCTCCACAGTCGCCCCCGAACACAGCGCCACTCTCGGCTGGACGAGCACAAGCTGCATTACGCCGCGTGGGATGGACGCATGGAGCACGTTAAGGCCCTTGTGGACTGCGGTGTCCCTGCTAACAGCCCGTGAGTCATCCAGACATTTAACGTTGTAATGCAGTGATGTCCTAAAGTTCACAATCAAATAGGCATAGAAACAAAATAAGATGATTTTTGTCTCTTTATTCATTCTAAATTCATGATACCCATGAAAGAAATAGACAAACAGACAAACATCTTAAAAAAAAAAGCACGGACTTTCTTAGCTTCCAAATCATTTATATAAGTAATACAGTGTATAAAAAACCTTCAAGCCTCGATCTACAAACACTGACACTAATACTATTAGTGCATATCATTTGATTTGTATATTATATATGCAGTGAGATTTTGTACTTTAGACCATTCTAAAATAAATATACACCGATCAGATATAACATTATGACCACCTGATAAACATTGACTGGTTTGTGGCTACGCAGCTACATTTGAGACAAACTATGATGCACGGTGTGTTCTGAAAACTTTTTATCAGAACCAGCATTAACTTCAGCAGTTTGAGCTACAGGAGCTCGTCTGTTGGATCGGACCGGCCTTTGTTCCCCAAGTGCATCAATGAGCCTCAGCCGCTCACGACCCTGTCACCAGTTCACAACTGTTCCTTCCTTGGAGCACTTTTTGACCCAGATGTCCCTTGTCAAACTCGCTTAAACCCTTACGCTTGCCCATTTTTCCTGCTGCTAACACGCCAACTTTAAGAACAAAATGTTCACTTCATATATCCCACCTACCAGCAAGTGAAATGATAAAGAGTGCTATTCACTTCACCGGTTATAAGGTTATGCCTGATTGGTGTATATTGGTACTATATTACAAACAGATCTGCTTGATATTATAAAAAATAGGGGGTGGATTGTTTGAAAGTGGAAGCAAAGAAGAAAAGGACTTTTTTAAATGTATCCTTATTAAAGAGAATATAATCAATTGAAACATAATCACTTCACCAGACTGATATATCAAGTAGAACCAGTAATTAATGTACCTGTAATGTTTAATCATTTTTCTGCCATGAGGAAACAAAGGTCTCAGGATGGAACCCTGTGGAACTCTCCCGTAGTGGTTTATTTGGTGACTCCCCCCAAACAGCATAATAATTTCCCATTGGCATGTGTGGTACATTTTCAGTAACCTTAAAACAAAGCATTGATAACTTGGCTTTTCATATTGTAGAGATCCTCGTGGCTGGACGGCCATCCACCATGCTGCCTTCAGAGGACACCTCGCACTGCTCAGGTTCTTGCTTCACAGCAGTAAAATGGACGTGAACTGCACAGATCTATTCGGCTGCACCCCATTGCACCGCTCCTGCATGGGAGGCAACAAAGACGCCACTGAGTACCTTCTCCAGAAGGGAGCATCCCACGAGGCACGGTCCAGTTGTGGCCAAACGCCTCTCCACCTGGCTGCGGCTGGTGGGCACCTGGGCACGGCACGGACACTGCTACAGCACCTGGCATCTCCTGATGTGCTGGACTCACGCAGGTGGACGCCACTGCACTGGGCTGTATTCGGGGGTTGGGGTGATGTGGCCGAGATGCTCCTGGATAACGGGGCAGAGTTGGAAGGGCCGAGCGGAGTGGGTACGAGTCCCCTGCAGCTGGCTGTGATGGTCGGCAACGAGGCAGCCGTCAGGCTATTACTTCAGCGAGGAGCCGATGCCAACCTCAGAGGTTCTAACGGGCGAACAGCACTGCACCTGTGCGCCTGCTCTGCTAAGAAGAAGGTGACTTCAGGATTAGTTTACAAACATAAATAATGACCCCATGTCCTTCAGCCAATCCTTTTTGTTAAATATACATTTTATTAGAGCAGGTTAAGACTCTCCTTCAAAC
This sequence comes from Silurus lanzhouensis, assembly GCA_039877035.1. NCBI lineage: Eukaryota > Metazoa > Chordata > Actinopteri > Siluriformes > Siluridae > Silurus > Silurus lanzhouensis. Next base: position 776,956 of record JBCEWE010000338.1, read on the forward strand.
ATATTTAGCTCCTTTATGAAGTGTGATATTATACACATGCATTTATGGCATTTGAAAGATGCCCTTAGGCAGGGCGACTTACAATTTAATTTATATACATTGAACAGTAGAGGGCTTGGAACTTTGGACCTTCCAATCCAAAGTCCATTATCTTAACCACTGAGCTACCATGAGCATAAGACTGCGAATGCGAAGTTTACTTGACTGGAATGGTTCAGTGGTTAAGGCTCTGGGTTACTAATTAAAATGTTGGGGATTTAAACCCTGGTATTGCCAAGATGCCACTCTTGGACTCTTGTTTAGAAAAGCACCAGTTTGTTTTACCATTAGTCTCGGAACATTTTGATACCACCTCATATATTGTAAAAACGAGGAACTGATTTGAAAAACCTCTAGGAATATTGACCTAAGCTTGAGGGGAGGGGTTCTGTCCAGTTTCACACAACTGTATTAAGGTACAATTTTATGGAAGCCTGTTTCTGCCACGTAACAAAATTGCCTAATTCAACTTTATTACTTGCAATTCTGACTTTATTTCTCACAATTATTGAAAAGGCTTTGACAAGGTACCTCGGTGGTTAAGGCTCTGAGTTACTGATCAGAAGGTCGTGGGTTCAAGCCCTGGTATTGCCAAACTGCCACTCCTGGGGCCCTTGAGCAAGGCTCTGACCCCAGCTTCCTAACACTGGCAGGATATTTCAAGAAATAATTTCAATGTGCTGTAAAGTACATGTGCCAAGTATAAAGCACTTTCTAACTAACGGCAACAAACACAATGGATTTGAAAAGTGAACCTCGCAGAGCAACCCAGGTGATTATCATGATTTCATGGCATCTCTGTCTCTAAATCATTTAAAAGATGAGTCCACTTCAATTTATCAGCTTTCCATTAGTGCTAAACACCTCACTGCCAAGTACTCTGTGTACACCCAAGGTCTTTTTGCCCTTTAGCTTTTGCTGTGCTGCCAGTGCTTTAAGCCAAGAGCACACAGAGCAACAGATGGTATTTGCACTGGTGAATCACAAGGCACACATCCCATCTCCTTAGCACCATTTGATCTGACCTCTTTTCCTTCATTCACCATGTTTCTTTTCACTTGCCTTTCTCAGATCCTGCAGCAACTACTAGCTGCTGGGGCAAAGGTGTGTGTGAGGGACAGGGATCAGGCCGCTCCACTACACCTGGCCGCCCTAAGTGGCTCTGGAGCTGTTCTCCACCTCCTCATCCTGAACGGAGCTGGGCTGGAGGACAGGGACAGCCTTCACATGACGCCACTGCATTACTCCACACTGAAGGACAATGCTGAAGCAGCAAAGCTCCTGCTCCATTATGGAGCAGATGTGGATGCCACTGAAAGGCTGGGGAGGACCCCGCTACACCTGGCCACAGAAAGAGGACACTGCAAGGTGGTGTTTTCTTTTACAAGTCATGTTATGTGCTTTATGTTGTAGTCTGGGGCACTTTGAATGAAAATTCTTTGAATTGTAATATTTATAGACCTAATGTGTAATGTTTATAAAAAAAAAAATAGCTAATTGCTGTTGGTGCTCAGTAGGGGTGTCCCCGACTAAGGATTTACATACAAGGTGGTATCAAAAAGTTTGAAAATAATGGTGCTTACTGGTACTATTCTGATAATGTGCATTACCACAAGATTTCACCTTGGAATTCTGCTTAAAACTGGGCAAATCTGCCACAGAGACGTTTGACATGACATACATTTGAAGAACATCACTACGACGACGAGAGATCGGGAAGACCTTCAATGCACTCAACTCATGCATGATGATTGTTGGAGAACAACCCACATGATCTCACCCAACCAACTTACAGATTTGGCTCCTGCAGACTTTAACCTCTTCTCAAAGATGAAGATCCAGCTTAAAGGTCGCAGTTTTAACACCATTGCGGAGATCCAGCGTTTCAAAAAGACGACTTCCAGGACTATTTTGAAGGTTAAAATGTGTAAACATAGATAAATTAAATACTTTCTTGTAAATAGAGCAAGTCTTGAAACTTTTTGATACCACCTCATAGTCCAATCAGAATTGTCAAGTCTTACTTATAGTCGACAGATGGTTGGTTCTTTGTGAAATCAGACACTGAGCATCACAATATAACCAAAATGGCACGATCCTCGTTTCATAACACTGCTTCGAAGATCTGAATGTGATCTTTTTTTTTTTTTAGCCAATGTAGTTCCAGAAAGCTTTACACACTAAAATTTAAATGAGCTGCAGTCAATAGATCGATCTGTAAAACAGTGGATGAATTCATAGAGGACTATTTTAGGTGTGGTTTCACAGTGAGGTTTTGTTGTTACTGGAAGAATCACGTGGTATTAAACTAAACCTCCGATCCCTGGAGAGAACTCAGACTAAGATCTCGCACAGAATTGCCAGAAATAAAGTCAGAATTGTGAGAAATAAAGTCGGAATTAGGAGAAAATTGCAAGAAAAAAGTCGGAATTGTGAGAAAGTTGATATTATGAAAAAATAAAGTTAGAATTGAGAGAAAAAAGTCACAGTTGTGGGAAATAAAGTCAGAAGCATAAAAAATAAAGTCAGAATTGAGAGAAAAAAAAGCAGAATCGTGATAAATAAAGTTGAAATTGTGAGAAATGACGTCAGAATTCAGAGAGAAAAAAGAAGTCGGAATTGTGAGAAATAGTCAAAAAGAAAAAACTGTTTGAATTAAAGAAATAAAGTCAGAATTGAGAAAAGGTCGCAATTAGGCAAACTTTTTTTTATGTGACGGAAAAATGGCTTCAAAAAAATTTAGAAAAATAGCAGCGACATTTAGGAAAATGTTTACATACATCCAGACGATCCTACGTCTCGTCTCGGATAGAAGTTAACCAGACTGGGCTAAAGGAAATGAAAATCAAGTACAATATTCAGCTAAACTATATGGTTCTACTCATGCTTTTAGATGATTGAAAGTCACGGGCAAATCTCTATAAAATCCCTAAAAATCTGGATATGATTTGAGGCAGACATTTCTCCAAAAGAGCTAAACGTCTTTAATGAAGCAAACGTCAGACATGAACGATATTCTGTCTGGTCAAATACAATTGAGAGAAGAAGATTTTGTTTTTCTTCTCATTTATAACCCTTTATTCATCAAGCTCAGTGTCCTTTACCACTAATATCCATCTCTACACATTTTGTTCAACAGGTTTTCAGTGTTTTGTTGGAGAGGGGCGCAGATCCGTCCATTAAGACAAAGTGGAGGGAGACGGTGGAGGACTTGGCTAGGACACACAAGCAGTACGGGACCCTTAAAGTGCTCCAGGAGCACAAGAAACCACCGGGAAGATCTCAAACTCCAGGCCACACTGTTACAGAGAGCGTTTGGTAACACGGTATTAAAGTACAGATCAGGACCCGAATCCTGTGGAACATCTACAGCACCGGATCTGATTGGACAGCATTGTTGTTGTGAATGTACCTGTCTATTGACGTTTAAACTATTTTTAATAGATGAATATATCAGGTATTGTACTGTAACACAATTAAAGAGCTATGATGTGCAAAGTTGTGGAATGTGTCTGGAAGTCTGACAGGACAAAAAATACATCATGTGTCTTCATTTTAAATGATTGCATACATATATTTGTTCAATTTCTACCGGACGTTCATGAGCAAAGCATCACAAAATCTCTGGAGGTTATGTGCAGGAAACAGAATCGAGTGGTTCATCTCATGAGTTGTCTGGTCCGAGTCGCTCGGATTTTGTTGGTCGGAATGCTGAAATTATTGTTAGAATAATTATGGGAGTCACGTGACAAAAGAACTAAAGACATGGACCAGTAGATATGCAAGGTGAAGCTACTCATTATGTTTATGATAAATTGTCATTAGCTGCATTGCCATATTTTCATAATTGGAACTATAATCAGAATTGGTGTATGTGTACGTGTTTTTGTGGATCTGCTTATTAAAAATAAAAATTTGTATTTTATTTCTGGTCAATGAAATGAAACTACAGAAGTCATGAGTTTATACATTATAATTTTTTTCTTTCATGTTTTCTCGTGATCACGGTTTAATTTTCTCATGATCTTATCATTATAAACATTGTTTCCTCTGGAAAATGTGTTAATTTTGATGCGAGAAATTAAGTAAGTGAATTTGCGGGAATCGCAAGAAATATAGTCGGAATTGGCGAGAAAAATTTTTTAAAAGTTTCGACATAACAAAAGTTGTTTTCTCGTGATCACGACTTATTTTTCTGAAAGAAAAAAAAAACTCGGTTTCACAAGAAAATTAAGTCGTGATCACGACAAAACAACACGTTATGTCGAGATCGTGAGAAACCAGAAAGAAAAAATCTGTATAAAGCATGGCTTCTTAGGACTTTCATACGAAATTAACTAAATGACTTAAACGTAAAGATCTGATTATTATTTTTGCAAGAAATAAAAAAAAAAACTCATGATCGTGAGAAATGAATTGAGAGGAAAAAAGTCTCGATATAACAAAAGTTGGTTTTTTTTGTCACGACTTAATTTTCTCATAATCTTGAGATAATAAATATTGTTTACTTAATTTTGTGTACTTAATTTGTCCGTGTATTCGGCATAAGAACTTTTGTTTTCACAAGAAAATTTTATCGCAAAAAAAAGAAAAGGGAAAACAGCTGGTTGTGTCGAGAAATCGGGAGAAAGAAAGAAAGAAAAGAAAGAAAGAAAGAAAGAAAGAAAGAAAGAAAGAAAGAAGAATATAAACAAACAAACAAACAAACAAACAAACAAACAAACAAACAAATAAATAAATAATGCATGTCCTCTTTGGACAAAAACAAGATCCGTTCGTTTTGATGAACGCGATTCAAAGAACCGATTCACTAAAATGATTCGGTCTTCCCATCAGTACTGTTCGCAGATGGTTACATACGAAAGGTGATCCGGCCAACCCAAGAGTTCTTCTTGCCTTCCTGGAATCGACGTCATCGGGACTTCCGCTAATGACACGCATTCAGAAAAGCAAAATAAATCTACGTAATTACGAAAATCTTTTATTACAGACGCTGCACAAACACGCACTCATGTGGTTATTTTGTAATTATTGGTCAGGAAATTGATTTATTTTCCTGTAAAAGTGAGCAGGGAACTGGATCTATTTGTAACGCGGAGGGTTACTGGTGACGGTAAGGGGTGTGAGGGGGTTCTGTGTTATGCGGCGTATGTCACAGCAGGGCTTTGCATTTTCGGCGACCGGGTTCGACTCGTGTTTCAATGGAGGCGACAATGGCGACAGCTCCGCTCCCTACCGCGCCGAACAGCGCTCCGGGAAGCGATGGCATTCTCATCGGCGACAAGGTTTATTCCGAAGTTTTCCTGACTATCGATAACTCGCTCATCCCGGAGGAAAAGCTCTCCCCGACGCCGTCGATGCTGGACGGCCTGGACTGGCACACCGAAACTGACCTCCGTATTCTCGGCTGCGAGCTCATACAATCAGCCGGGATACTCCTTCGTTTACCACAGGTGCGCAAAAATGTGTAAAATACCCCTTTATTATTTAACTGAGACGAGATGAAGCACATATATTCGCCATTTCGTTTTTAGCTGAAGTAAAAAAAAAAAAAAAAGCCGTTAGCATGCTAGTTCCTGAGGTGATTAGCTCGGAATATGGTACAACAATTACAGTGAGGGTTTAAATATAGATATTTAAATATTTCGATTAATTATATTGTGCGCGATAAAAAATTAGATTTTATATGCAATAATCATCTTAATAAATGACGGTTTTTAGATTGCCTGGCTTTATTTCAGCTCGTCGGACAAAAACAAAATGGCGGCCGGGGAATGGCGGCTTATGGCTAATCATAGCACTGGGATCGTCTCTGATTTTTAAAATGTTCTTATTTTTATTTTACAGGTGGCAATGGCGACCGGGCAAGTGCTGTTTCATCGGTTTTTTTACTCGAAGTCATTTGTGAAACACAGTTTTGAGGTAAGGAATGGATAAAACCTCTGAACAACATCGCGTTCTTAGCTAGCTAGGCCCTGGGTGCGCGCTCACGTGTGCGCGGGCACGAGTGCGTAGCTACAACGTTCGTACTGGCGGCCATGTTGTTAAGTTCAAAGGGATTTCTTTTTGTGTGTGGTTGTAAATTGTTTTAAAGTAGCATGACGTAATAAAGGGCAAGCGTCGTAGTTGTGACGTCATCGCCCCGATCCAATTGTATGGTTTTGTAACATCAGACTCTTTCTTTAAGCTTTTTCATGGCTTTACAACATGTCCTCCAAGTAGAAACACACTCGAGTAGACTGGTCAACTTCTGAAGGATATTTTTTTGTCAATTTTTTTTCTGCATGAAATAAAATAATAATAAAACCCTATTATGTACTAGTATTTCTTTTATGTAATTGCATATAAAGATTGTGACACTCATGATGCAACATTTTTCCCCTGTTCAGATTGTCGCTATGGCCTGTGTCAATCTGGCCTCAAAGATCGAAGAAGCCCCACGTCGCATAAGGGACGTGATCAACGTCTTTCATTATTTGAGGCAGTTTAGAGGAAAAAGGTAAGCGTGCAGTCGTGCTCTTGATCACTTTGCTGTAACTGTTTCCTGTTTTTTTTTTTTTTGTTTGTTTGTTTTTTTTTGTTTTTCCTTAGTGCCAGCAAAACCTTTCACCTCGACAGAGTTGTCTTTGTTTAACATGTAACATCATCACTTTAGAGAATCAGGAATACTTTAAAACCTGCTAACCGTGTTTAGTCTGTCTGCTGCTGATTTTGTTTTGTTTATTTTTTTTTAGCTATTTCTCTATTTGAGTGCCATTTTGTTTGATTTTTCTGTACTCTAAACCATTTTAAGGCTTTTCAGTTTCATCATCTGTCATAAATGGTAGTAAGACCGAGATAATCGTCTGCTTACCTGCACACGTAAAAACAAAAAAAAACCTGCATCCTAACCATTTAGTCATAACTGTGAGCTTCATGATTGATTTGGATTTAAAGAAACGTTATTAGTGGGGAGGGAGAGAAGGAGGGAGGGAGGGTGGTGGTTAATAGGGCTGTTCAGCTGAATAAAGACTGTGGTATTAACTTGAATTCTCTTTTCCCTTGCAACCAACTAACAGCGACCAGCTACATTTACCAAAGCCTGGGTGATGTGGAATGGTACGTAGAGCTGAAGCAGTCGGCATGGCAACAGTGCGAGTGAGGCGTGGCTCTCCCCCCGCTCCCCCGGGAGGCGCCAGTGCTCTGAACGCGCTCACTGGGAGACTCGGGGACCACAAAAAGGTTGGCCGCTGGTCCCGCAGCGTCTGGCTCACTCCTGTAGCTCAGTTTAAGGTTGTGGTCTCTTAACGCAGGTGATGATGCTCTGTTTGTAGTAGCAACGAGACAAGACCGAGAAACACCTCCGACATCACAGCTTTCACAGAAAACACACCTTACAGCAGGGACATTTCATTTAGCTTCCAGTCGATAGGCTTCTCAGGGCAACCGGCTCAATTTAGCCCCGCAGTGTGAACACCACTTTTTTCTTCTTCTGGAGTTCATGTTTAATATCAGTGCATCAGGGCAGGACTTCACGCTGTTATTAATGATGTTCAACAGTAATGAAGCGAATCGCATTTTAGCACAATAACAGGTGGTAGAACATATAATGCTAATATACATGATTTATAATGATACATTTTTATGATTACTGAAACTGAGAATTGAGTTTATATGTAATTTTATCTCTCTCTAGAAAAGTAGATCTATATTGTAGTCCGAAGTTCAGCTTTGTCAGCGAGCACCTCTTCATAGAGTTCCATTAGTTAGTTGTAGTGAATAAGATGTTGGAATTTGGATCAGAAAGTCTAGAGTTCGAATCCCAGCATCACCAGGGCCCATGAGTACGGGGCTTAACCCTCACCTGCACATGTGTATAAATAAGAGAATTAAGTCGGATCAGAGCATTTAAGGCAAATTACTAGGAGTTAAAATTGTGTACTTTTGTGTGTTTAGCTTCATATATGGATAGTGTTTTATTTATATAATATATATATATGAATGAGAGAGAGACACACACACACACGATATTTCGCCGTTTGTTTGCGTTACACATTCGACCTGTCGCACATCTTTTCAGCTCGCCCTCATGTTAGGATTCTTAACAGCGACTGTGATGTAGATTTTTGTGATGCTTTTTTCTTTCTTCTACCTGTTCACTGTTGCATACGAGTGTTTAATCTCTGTGAACACTTTAGTACTCTTTTCCAGATGGCACAAAAGTGAAAACGAGTCCAAGTCTTCTAAACATAAGCTCAATTTCATTCACTGTTCCTGTGAAAGGCTGAAAATGATGTTTAAATGGCTTTTTATTTTGTGTCTCTCTTCTGGTCGAAATGTTTCCCTTTTACATAGGGCTTCAGAAGGTGTGCTGTTTTTGGCAAAGCTGTGATGTAAGAGGAAAATTGTTTTAGATTTTTGCGTGTCTGTCACTTGTGTTAGGACTAACAATCTTCTACTGAAATTACAGGACTCAAAAAAAAAAAAAAAGAAAAAAAAAAAAAAAACCAGGGACGAGGAAATGGGCCTGTTGCCTTTAGTTGGTTGGAAAAGGGAAAAAAGTTACCTTTTAGTTTAAACTGAAACAAGCAAAAAGGCACTCTGGCTTTTTTTTTTTTTGAGACATAGTTGGGTTGGGAAAGCAACCGTATTTTTATTCCTTTATGAATCAGGAGTGCAAGCCCATTGATACTTGATCAGAACTACATAAACACCAAAAACCAGGTGATCAAAGCTGAACGACGTGTGCTGAAGGAGCTGGGATTCTGCGTCCACGTCAAGCATCCACACAAGGTGAGTCCCGCATGTCTTCCGTGTTTTTCCTTCTTCACGCTACTGAAATACACACAACTGCAGTCTGTAGAGCAGGAAGATGCAGACGAGCACATTTGCTTGATCTTTAAACAAAGCAGAGACGTTGACAGGGACACAGACGTCAGTGCATGCCCACATTCTTCACATTGACGCAGGTTGGCTCAGGAACTGACCCACTTGTGGTGGCACACCTGTGCCTTCAAACCGCTCTTTACCATTACATAACCCGTGCTGTCGTCCGGTTTCAGATCATCGTCATGTACCTGCAAGTTCTCGAGTGCGAGAAGAACCAAACGCTGGTCCAGACTGCATGGTGAGTTTTTCAACACGTGCACTACTCGGAGTTTGTTGTGTAGTCAGCACTTAACCCTTTGCTCTATACAAAGTCTTTTTTTTTTTTCCTTGATGGAATTTATTTATTTTTCTTTTTGTCTTCACTCATTTTTCTTTGATTTTCACCGAAAAAAATTTATTTAATTTCAGTTAAAAAAAAACAACAACCCGGAGATCTCAGTTTAACTTTGTCCTTTCTCTCTACTCTTTAATTAAAGGGTAGTCCATGATGGTAAGTGTCATAAAGAACCTCTGAACTCTGCTCCTCCAACCACATGACCCCAGGAATCTGCCCCCCCCTCCCATTGGCTGCCCGTCTCGAGACGGCCAATCCAGTGAGAGCTCTCTGCCCGAGAATCACTGAAGGGGGCCTTTTCCAGCTGGCAGCAGCATCTTGTTTCTTGGGGTTGTCCTAAAGGATTTGTATTTTCTGTGTTATGCTACAAGATTATTTCCTTTTATTATTATTTAGTATTAATTCCACATTTATAACTGACGTTTTCCAGCTAAGAAATTGGGTATTGAACAGTTGGATTTTTTTTTTTTTTCTTTCTGCGTTACCTACTTGCTTATGTATTGTGTGTTCACACTGATGTGGTTTTAAGAAATGTGTCTTCCAGGGATCATCCTGCTCCAAGCATCCGATTCCCTTTTCCGTCATCCCGTCCGGTCGCAAGCTTCAGGACTTAAATGTTTTATGGTTTAAAGAAGAAATTCACCCTGAACAACTCTGATGAACAGCTGATAGAAGACGTGTTGGATGTTCATCTGTAACTCGAGATCGATGCTGCGGCGCTTTAATCTTCCTCCCTCACGTGAACACCCTGCTTACAACTTCTTTTAAAGCTTCAATGCTCGATCGCTGTGAAGTTCAGGCCTCTGCTGTAGTGTGTAGCTGCATTGCATTATTGGAAATTTATTAATCTGCACGTTAGAAAACGAGTTGTTTCAGGGTGAACTTTTCCTTTAAGACCCGGGATGTTAGTGCCAGGCATATTCCATTCTGAATTGGTCGTTTTTGATCTTCATTAACACCATGTGAGGATCAGGTCGGACATCTTTAATCTCCAGCGAGCGCAGTGTAATCTCTGGGGGGGGGGCTATTGGACCCGAGCCGTTGCAGGTCCTCACTTCATGCGCAGGCTGTCGCGTGTCGAGTTGCATGGCAATATTAGTGTTGTGTTCTGCAGCCACCAGCTTCTTCCGTTTCCCCAATTTCGCATGCTTGACCTCATCATTTGCATTCGTCCAAAAGCAGCTCGTTCTAAGGTGAAGCGGCATAAAAAAAAAACGGGGTTGTATGCTTTGATCATCTCTTGGAATTAAATTACCTGCTTTGCATAAAACCCCTCTTTGCATGTGCAGAGGAGTAAAAATCATGTAAATCTATTTAATTTTTCTCCTTCCCTCCTCAGGCGAGGTCAACTTTATGATTAACGCCTGTGTCCGGAAGTCACATGACCCGTCCCAGTGTGAACACACACTCATTCCTTTGCATGTATGCAAGTGTTCAGACAATTAGGACTGAGAGAGGCAGAGATTAAAGAGGGAGGGAACTGGACAAAGCTAAAAACGAGTCTCCTTTAAAAAAAAAAAAAAAAAACCAAGCATCATTAACGTGGGACGTGGGTGGGGGTTTGTCAGAGACTGGAGCTCAGGGAGACGTCTGCAATGTTGTTTCACCTTTTGTGTTGCAGGAACTACATGAACGACAGCCTGCGAACTAACGTGTTCGTGCGGTTCCAAGTCGAGACCATCGCCTGCGCCTGCATTTATCTCGCAGCTCGAGCGCTGCAGGTGGGCCATTCGCATGATCGCTTTCTAATGCGTTGTGGTTTTTGGGTTTCTGTAAACGAGACGCCAGTGTTCAAAGCACGGAACCTATTGGGTGTAGTTTCAGTATGCAAATGTAGGATATTAAACACTGGTTTACCAGGGGCTGGGCTTCGCTTTGGCAATTTCAAGTCATTGGGTTTTTTTTTTACATAAAGGTAAGTCTTATTTAAAATATCTTTATTAAAATCAGCCGGCTTGTTCAGTGAAATCCACCTGACCTCATGGTTAAAATGTTGGACTTCTGATTATGAAGGCCATGAGTTCAAATCCCACCACCACTGCTAGGCCCTTGAGCAAGTACCTTAACAACCATCTGCTCACTAGTATGAATGATGGAGTTCCTACAGTGGTTCTTCTACAAAAATCCGTTGCCCTGCTTTTTTTATTTTTTAAATATATAAATATAAAAGTTAACATTTTAAAAATAAATATCAAAGGCTAGGTCTACACGGACCTCAAATCAGATGTGGTCTTGTTAGTGTATGTGCTACAGCAGTAATGTGAAAAATGTGAAGAAAGCCTTTATTAAAATATTTCATCTTCAAATGGTGTGAATGAAGCACTTTCTAACACTCATCTCACTGTCCTCAACTCTCAGATTCCTCTGCCGACTCGGCCGCACTGGTACCTCCTGTTTGGAGCCACAGATGAGGAAATCAAGGACATCTGTATCACTACCCTGAAGCTGTACACGAGAAAGAAGGTAGCCTTTTTTTTCAAACCTCTGACTTTGTCCTGACCTTCAGTTTGATAACGATGGAAGTCCACATGTCGGAAGTTGTCGTTTATCACGCCGTGTATTGCTCATATCCTGTTTTGTGTTTTGCTTTCAGCCAAACTACGACTTCCTGGAGAGGGAGGTGGAGAAGAGGAAGATGGCTTTGCAGGAGGCGAAGCTGAAGGCCAAAGGGCTGAACCCGGACGGAACTCCGGCGCTGTCCACGCTGGGCGGCTTTTCTCCCGCGTCCAAGCCGAGTACGCCCCTTTGTCGTTTTCCTTTCCACGCGTTTTCGGGGTTGACGTTACGTTCGATCGCTCATGATGTTCGTCCTGCAGGTTCTCCCAGCGTGATGATGACGGACGAGAAATCTCCCAACCCTCAGACGCTGAAAGCGGTGAAGAAGGAAGCCGAAGATCGGGCACAAGGCTCCAAGAGTCCTCACAACGGGTGAGTGTGTGGAAAATGTTACCTTTCAGGTCCTTTAAAAAAAATATCGATTAATTACAACCCGCTTTCTTACAGTCTCAGGAAGGAAAGTAAACTGGGACGGAACAGTCGGAGCGGGAGCCATTCTCGCTCGAGGACACGCTCGAGGTCCAGGTCGCGCTCTCCGAGACGACAGTGAGTACCGTAACAGGGTTTCCATGGAGTCTTAGAAAGTCTAAAGTTAAAAAATAATTTTAGGCTTTTAGAACGTATTTTTTTTCTTTGTTTGGTTTCATGGTGGTGTAGTTCTTTTTGTTGTGACCTGTTTTAAATATGCGCATATATTTCCATTCTCTTCCAGCTACAACAGCAGACGCAGCCGCTCGGGTACGTACAGCTCACGCTCACGCAGTCGATCTCACAGCCGCAGCCCGTCTCCACGGCGACACTCGAACCACGCCGCCCCGTCTCCTCTCCTGCCGCACCTCAAAGCCAAACAGCGCTCCGACGACCTGAAGCTCCACTCTCGCCACGGTCACAAGAGGAAGCGCTCGCGATCCGGCAGCAAGCCGAGAGAACGCGAGAGGGATAGGGAGCGCGAGAGGGAGCGCGAGCGCACCTCATCCGACCTGACGTCTAAAAAACACCGGCACGAGCGCGGCGGCGGGAGCGGCGCCCACCACAGAGACCACCGCGAACGGTCACGCTCATACGAACGCTCGCACAAGAGCAAACACCACAGCAGCAGCCACTCGAGCCACAGCCGCCACCGACGCTGACTCCGCCCATCACCATATATTCCCTCGTTTTACATTTAATTCTTTTTTTTTTTTCTTTTCTCCTTTTGTCTCGGCAAACCTTTTAGTTAAAATGTAAAAATGAAGGACCGCTCCATATTTACAGTGTAAAGACTTGAAGAAAAAGATAACGTATTACAGAGAATGCTTTGATTTATAAAAGCAGCCTTTTGTTGACCATTGGGGGTGTGGACGTCGCTAATTTAATACGGAATCGTTCAGGAAAGACAGAGACTTCATATTACGTATATTTACAGAGGACGTTTGCTCTACAGGTGGAATAGACCATATTTTTTTACAGGGAGACGCAGACTTTCATTCTCTTCAGTCGTGGTGAATTTGTTACACTGGTTTTAGTCTGCACATGTTCATCTTGAATTTTTACTTAATAAAAAAAAGTGACTTATTCTGACGTGGGTGGCGTTCTGTCTTTACATGAACACCTCACAAATCACAAATAAAACCATCCAATGTGTGAGGACACACCAGTCCTGAAGTTCATTACATTTATGAAGTGGTGGCAACGTTTTCAGACGAGTTCTGTTTATTTACTATCGCCTTCAAAACAGTTCCCTCGTGCAGCAATACAGCGCCCCCCAGTGTTCACCTCTGGAAGTGCTCTTTTTTGAAGCACGTCTAGCTCCTAAGATTCACGCAGGATCTTTATCTTCTGGAAGAGGGTAACGTCTACGAGAGCCAAATCTGGCGATCGGTGTGGGTGCGAAGTTGAGATTGTTTCCGGCGAGAGACTCACGTGTGATGAGAGCTCGGTGATGATGCACACGTGAGAATAGCAGATGTGGTCTTAATAGACCCACTTGTGCTTCTTCTCCAACCTTCTGCAACAAAATCGAAAGTGCACTTTTGTGTAGAATGTCTTCGTATACTGTAGTGTTAAAGTCCCATCACTATAAACCCATACACGTCCCTGGGCACAAACCGTAAAGATTTAGTTGTTGGTGAGAAGGTTGGAGTGGAAGAACTTCAGTGTCCTTGACAAATCCCTGACCTCCTCAACCCTACTGAACAGCTTTGGGATGCACTGGAGCCTCATCACCAGAGGAGGGAAGTAATGAAGTACAAATACGGAGTTATTTTCTGGTATCAGTTCTTTACTACACGGTTTATTTTTTTGGTGACATGATTGATGTTACCAAAAAACATCGTGTCTCTCACACACCACAGACGTAGACTAGGTTATGAAGCTCACAATGAGCAGGCAGAAGGTAGTAAGAAGTCTGGGGTTAATGTGGATGAGACAGAGGGAGTCATGACTGAGAACAGAGACTTTCCTTATCACCTGATCATCATCAACTTTTCTCTGCTTGTGGTCTCATCCTCAGTGGTCTCTAATTAAAGAGAGATGTAAGGATGTTGGGATAAATCAGAACACTGGTCCTACCTGAATCTCGAACTGGTTAGTAAACGTTTATAAACATTTGTAAGGGAAAGTTTATACTGTCTGGGGTGAGACCTGAGATGTTGTCTGGTTTATAGACAGTGGCATTGAGCTGGAGGTAGCAGAGCTGAAGATGTTGAGATGTTGAAGATGAAGCAAGTTTATTAGAGACAGCGCATGTAGGACGTTTTGGAGACAAGGTGAGGGAGGTGAGATTGCGATGGTTTGGACATGTGCAGAGGAGGGACATGGGGTAGGAGAATGCTGAGGATGAAGCCACCAGGAAGGAGGAAAAGAGAAAGACCAAGGAGGAGGTTTATGGATGTGGTGAGGGAAGACATGCAGGTAGTTGGTCTGAAAGAGGCAGATGTAGAGGACAGGTGGGTATGGATACGGATGATCCGCTGTGGCGCCCCCTAATGGGCAATTTTATTTTCATACCACTTTAAAAAATGGACGTCTCAAATCAGCTCTACTGAGATAAAATTTTGATTCACAGCATTTTATCCAAAGTGACTTACAATAATCTCTTTCATACTGCTGAGCTGCTGAGTTTAAGGGCCTTGCTCAGGGGCCCAGGAGTGGCAGCTTGTTGTGGCTGGGATTTGAACTCATGACCTTCAGAGCCAAAGTCCAAAGATTTATCTACTAAGCTACACGATTCCTCCCACCTGAATTTTTTCACGAATAAGCAAACCGAATGTTCTTTTATTACAGTTCCATCATTGTTGAGGTTCAGTGATGGCCGCTCAAAAACAGCTCATGCAAACCGAGGTCCTGAGCCCATTGAAGCAGATTGCTGATATTAATTACAGTCCAAATCTCGAAGTTCTTGAGTTCGTCAAGAAACTTCATGGATCTTCATGGATCTTCAGAGTATCTCCAATTAAAGAGAACTCCATCCAGTCAAAACAAATAAAAAAAATAAAAACCTAGATAGACTTTATACATTGGAGAAAAACATCATTTCTCGTGCTCTAGAATCTACAGATCTGATATTGCCAAAGGTTTGTGGACACCTCGTCACAAGTATGTTATGTGCTTTTTGAGCATCCCGTTCCACATTTAATCTTGATTTGCTCTTATAATTCCCACCACTCTTCTGGGAAGATGTTCCACTAGATATTTGGAGTGCGCTTGTGGACATTTCATAAGCCAGTAAAGTCTGGTAGTGATGTAGGTGAGAAGGTGAGGAGGCCTGGGTTGCAGTCAGTGTTCACATTCATCCCAAAAATGTTTAGTAGGGCTGAGATCAGAACTATGTAGCAGGAGATCTTCCACTTCATACCATGTAAAGCAGATCTTCTCTTAAATAATTGTAGTCTTAACCTGATGTACCAGCAGAGGGCGCCAGTGCACCACCGCTGCTTATTATTTGTTACTGTTCTTTTGAGATCAGCTCTCCTCTGATTGGCTCCTGCTGTGCCGAATGACGTCATACTCAACCGCTAACCCGCGCAGTGAGAACGTTATCAGATATATTCTTCGGTCTCAGCTTTGTGTTACAGGGAAGCGTTTCGTACCAAAGCACCAGGTTTCCTGTCGCCAATATATTCCTGAAATATTAGTGATTAGATACACAATAGAGGGCCAAAAATATTGGGACACCTATGGTTCTTCACCAAAATGTTGGAGGAACACGATTGTATCTGAGCGTCTTTAGATGCTTGACATTTTCCCTTCACTTGAAACAAGAGACCCAAACCCGTTCCAGCATGACCCAAAGTGCATAAAGCCAGCTCTATGAAGATCTGCTTTCCATAGGTTGGAAGAAGTGGAAGATCTCCTGCTATAGAGCTCAGATCTCGACCCTATTGCGATGAATCCCTCCTTCACCTCACCCATATCAGTACTTCACCCTGGAAATCTAGAGAAACATCTTCCCAGAAGAGTGGAGCAGCAAACTGGGGACTCGATGTGAAACGGGACGTTCAAGAAGCACGTACCGATCTTGTGCTCATGTGTCTGCACGGGAGCTTATCAGCAGGAGTGTTGGAGATTTTTCCAGCCGATCTCTTTGAGGAGATCGAATACATTTCGAAGACACGGAAGTCGTTGGCGGGAGTGAAAAAAAAAAAGTGTGATGATCAGAGTGTTCCTAAGAGCTCGCACGTCTCTCATTCCTCTCCAGTGGTGCTCCTACACTCGAACATCTGGCTGCTATTTACTCTCCCACACACACACACACACACACACACACACACACACACACACACACACACACACACACAGAGCGCTCATGTTTTCATTTAAATGCTTATCTCTCTTTACTTTTCTCTCCCTCTATGTGTTACGTGGTTACGCGGCGTTCCGACTGCCGGCAGCCGCGACTGACCTCCGACGATCCCTCCTTCGCTCGTTACGATCCAACATCTTGATCTTTCCTCCTTCTTCTCCGTCTTCCCACCGCTCACCTGCTCCCACTCGTTTAACAGGAGGCTGGTGGGAGGCCATCGCTCCTGCTGCCCTGTACGTCGATCTACCGTTTCCTCCTCCTCCTCCTCCTCGTCTTCCTCCTCCTACGCCGGGTCAGAGAACAAGAACACAACAAGCACTAGAAAACCTCGGTGTTCCACATGATGCTCTTCATCCTTCTCGCTGTCTCTGTGGGCCTCGGGACACCCACGTGAGCTTTTATTCGCATCTCAGATCCTTTGTTCCAGCACACAAATCTCGCAGACACGTAGCGAAGAGAAAGAGCGAAGCTTTAACACGTTCCGGCGCGAAATCGATCTGAAAATACGTTTCACCCGAGTCGTAACTCAAACACACAAAAAAAATAACCAGCACTCTGCCGGATTGGATTCGGATCAGACACAATGACCTGGGGTTGATTAGTCCGGTGTACCGTTGTACTCCGTCTAATACGTTTCCATGGCAACAGCCCATGCTCAGGGATGTCCACTGTGAACGCACAGGAACTTTTTGTTTGTTTGTTTATATGTTTTCGTAAGTAGACGTTCACCGTCGATAAAATGATTTCAGCACCATGCTACAGGATTTTCCGTACACGTTTATCGAGTTTGTTTAGTCTGCGCCTCGTGTCACTGCCGATACTCGAGCCGTACCGGGTCAACACGCACGTGCGGAAACTCCGCGCCAAATCCTGACATCGCCAACGTTTTGACGACAGTCTACAGACATGAATTCTTTTGTGTTTCATGTTCGGCTTCAATAATTTCGGAAAATTCCACATTTTAAATAAAGTAACTGAACCAATAAATAAATAACGTTTTTTTGTATTTTTCAAATGAAGATATTTGTTAAATTTTGCTGAAATAAATCGAACAATGAAGTAAAAACGTCTTTTTAATAAATGAAATGTAAAAAACACACGCACACGTCTTTATGACCCAAACGGAGTCTAACAATGAAACTATTTAACAACATTTTTTAATTTATTAAATTTTAGATCATCAATTTAATTTGCGCCAATTTTATGGATTGATCGATTTACTCGTAAAAAAGTGTGTCGAATTTATTCGATTTATTCTATTTTAAGATAAAATTATTTTTTTTTTTTACCATTTTTATTTCAAATTGTTTTGAAAAATGTAAATTGTTGATTAGATTGGATTTTACTTTATGGTCATTGTACATGTTCAGAGCCGACGAAATGCAGTTTGCATCTAATCAGAAGTGCTACGTGGAATATATACAGTAGTAATATACAATATACACCATCATGTTTACACACTTGTGGAAGATCTCCTGCTATAGAGCTCCATCCCTATTAAACATCTCACCTTCTCACCTACATAAAGACTTTACCTACACCCTTGTGGCTTGTGGGTGTTCACACGAATCTCCATCTCTAGTGGAACATCGTCCCAGAAGAGTGGAGAATCTTACAACAGCAAACGGGAACTAAATGTGGAACATGATGTTCAAAATGAAGTAAATCTTATAGTCAGGCGTCCATAAACTTTTGGCTGTACAGTGTACGATACTCAACATGAAGTGTAACTCTAAATAGATAAAAACTACTACTATAATTAGAATATTGCTATAATATGAAAGGAATAAAACACAGTCACACACACACACACACACACACACACACACACACACACACACACACACACACACACACACACACACACACGTTCATCAAAAGGGAAAAGAATCTTTCTTACCTTTGGCATTATTCCATTTCCCTGATTATAAACACACACACACACACACACACACACACACACACACACACACACACACACACACACACACACACACACACACACACACACACACACGTTCATCAAAAGGGAAAAGAATCTCTCTCACCTTTGGCATTATTCCATTTCCCTGATTATAAACACACACACACACACACACACACACACACACACACACACACACACACACACACACACACACACACACACACACACACACACACACAGCATTAACTGTCTGATGGGTGTTCATGGGTGTGTGAGCAGGAGGAATGAAGGAATGCTGCTTAATCACACACACACACACACACACACACACACACACACACACACACACACACACACACACACACACACACACACACGCACTCTTCTCATCTCTCCTGACGTATGTACATTCCAGCTCGACAATGATCCTTATTTATACGAAGGGTGTGTAGGCCTGCACTTTGGTGTGTGTGTGTGTGTGTGTGTGTGTGTGTGTGTGTTGTGTGTGTGTTTACACACATGTGCACCCCTCCAGTAATTTCTCACATCGTCTTACCTGACTAAAAATCAGTCTCATCAGAGCTCGTACCAGAGCTGGACCTTCCTGGACAAAGTGTGCTTCTGTATATACACAAGCCCACACACACACACACACACACACACACACACACACACACACACACACACACACACACACACACACACACACACACAGGTGTCGGAGGGGTTCCTGTTCTTCCTGCATGCTCACACATATACAGCGATGTGATTAGAACAATGATTGTGTGAAACGAGTTCCTGCTGCAGTTCCTGTTGTTGGAGGAACCACCAGGAAACGAGCGAACACTTGTACAGTAAAAGTGTGAATCCGAACAGGAGAAATTCGTCCTCATGCATTTTCACTGATTGTAACCCAAACCGTAGTTTCCATCAGAAACACTGAAAGCGTGCGCCGTCACACTGATAACACGACTAAACGTCATGATCTCGTAGGACTCGTCTTTCTCACGGTAACGAGACGTTCGTTGACGCAAATTCTTACTTTTGAGAGATGAAGTAAGGATTTTGAGAAAAGTCCAGGCTTTTGCAAGAAATCCACTGTGTTTGTAGAAACTGTTTGGAGAAACATGAACCTCCTGGTTTGCAAATATTAAAGATGATTTGAGAAAACGCTCCAAGCGACTGAGAGAAACTGTAAATGGGACAAATGAATTGAATTGAACAAATATGCAAAAAATACCCAGAAAGGGGGCAAATACTTTTTCACAGCACCGTTTACTCGCTTGTGCGGCCGTCGTGAAAAAGGTTTAAACCCTGGGATTTCGGTCAGTCAGTCAGTCCTGAAGCAGAAGCATTTCATG
>JBCEWE010000338.1:801823-824323 GCA_039877035.1 Silurus lanzhouensis
CACCAAAATGTTTGATTTCTATAACAATGAACATTAATTTTTTTTATTATTGTAGTAATAATGCTCTTTTAATAAGCGATCGTTTAAAAAAAAATAAACGAATGTAGCATTTGGAGGCAAAATAAATACATTAAAAATCATAATAAATTCTCCACAGTAACACTGGTAATCAATCAAGCCAGTCATTTTCTTAAAGACAGGAAATGATGTGGCCCTCACATAAATACTTGTGGGGACCTCTGCCATATAAAAACAAAAACCTATAAAGGACATGACAGAGCTACATGGACTTCATCCAAAAGCTACGTTTTTTTTGCCTGAGGTGACAGTTTGATGTCCGAGTCTATTGTATAGAAACAAGCGGAAAATACACATTTATCTCAAACACCATAAAAGACTAGATGTTTCCACACTTTCCACATGTTTTCCCATGTTCTAGGGCACTGGTATCTGCCTTGCGTTTTAAATCCAGCCATTTGAATTCCTCGATACTGATTCTGTTTCTGCTGCAGAACCATGTGTGAGAAGCGAAACTTTGTTTTACTTACACTTCCTTTTTTTATGGAGCGAAAACACGGAAACCTCATCGTTAGCCGTTAATATCTGAGATTACCGCAAACTCGTTCTAGAAATTTGAAGTTACAGTTATGCCATTTATTTCTCACACATATTTTATTTACAATAAAAAAAATCATTATACAATTCATTAAAAAAATATATATTTTTTTGGAGCTCAAACCACAAATGAAATTCTATTGCTACACAATAACTACACAACCAATATATATACTGTATATACATATTTACATAAAGTGAAGATGTGTGAAATCAATACAATTTGGCCAAAAGTTTGTGGACACCTGACCATAAGATTGGTATGTGCTTCTTTGCGAACATCCTATTCCACATTAAGTCTCTGTTTGATCTTATAATAACCTCCGTTCTTCTGGGAAGATGTTCCACTACATTTTGTGGAGATTGCTGCTCATTCAGCCACAAGGGGGTGTGAATAAAGTCAGGCACTGATGTAGGTGAGGTGAGGAGGCCTGGGGTTCAGTCAGTGTTCACATTCAATAGTGCAATAGGGTTTAGAGCTCTGTAGCAGGAGATCTTCCAGATCTTCCAACCCGTGTGAAGAACATGTTCATGAAGAACGACATGCGGGTGGAAAAGTCGGGTGTCCCGGTACTTTTGAGCTGACCATGTAGTGTAGCTCTAAAATGAATAGGGAGATATTACGTATACCATCAAGCTTCCTAAACACACCTGTAAGATCCCGTCAGCGTTTGTCCTTCCTCCGCTGTGTCTGGGGGGACGGGGGGACGGGTCTCTGGGTGGTAAGTCGGGGCAGAGGGGGAAGCGGTTGGCGGGGGTTTCTTTGCCATGATGCCGTGTTATTGCCCCCAGGGTTGGAGTCCCGGCGGTGTCCCACGCTCAGACTGGGCAGGGAGGAAGACGCAGGGCTGCGGGGGACGGAGGTGTTCGGCGCCGTCTGTCTGACACCCAGCAGCTGCTCTCTCGTCAGGGACAGGGCGGCCGTCAGCTCTGCTCGCTCCTCACACTCGCGTCGGACTGTCTCCTGCAGCAGACGCACCTGTACACCCGACAGCAGGGGGACACGCAGGGACCGAGATGGTCCTTCACTTTACACACAGATATGCAAATGATACAGCGGGTCAATAAATATGCCAATTAGGAACTCTGAGGGACGTGTGGGTCAATGTTGGCATCATAATGATTGCTATGGTGTTGCTATGGTATTTCAACGGGTTGCTAGGGTGTTGCTATGTGTTTGCTATGTTATCCTAAATGGTCACTAGGATGTTGTTATAGTATTCTAGTCGGTTGATAGAATGTTGCTATGTGGTTGCTATGTTATCCAAGATAGTTCATCAGGTGTTGCTAGGTCGTTGCTATGCTATCCTCAATGGTTGTTAGAATGTTGCAAAGCTATTTCATTTGGTTGCTAGGTGGTTGTTACGTGATCCCAGATGGTTGCTAGGGTGTCGCAAAGCTATTTTGGTTGCTTGGTAGTTGTTACACTCACGCAAACGGTTGCTAGAATGTTGCTATATGATTTCGTTGGGTTTCTAGGTGGTTGCTATGATATTCCAGATGTTAGCTGGAGTGTTGCAATGGCATTACTGTCAGTTTGTTTGTTGGGGTGTTGCACAGTTATTCTGGTTGGTTGCTGAATGGTTGCTATGCTCTCCCAGGCGTTTGCTAGGATGTTGCTATGACATTCAAACTGGTTGCCAGGGGGTTGCTAGGTGTTCGCTGAAGTGTTGTTAGCTGATTGCTGTTGTCATGGGTGTGCTTAGAGGTTGCTAGGTTGTAGCTAAGTAAATGCTATGGAATATTAGATGGCTGCTAGCAGGTTGTTGCTATCACTTTCCCGGAAGTGAAATAATGTGGGTGGAGCAAATCATGTGGCCGCAGAACCAGTAAAACCGTGTGTGTGTGTGTGTGTGTGTGTGTGTGTGTGTGTGTGTGTGTGTGTGTGTGTGTGTGTGTTTCTTGCAAAATCAGTGTTAGGGCTCAGCTAGAGATACAGCGAGCCAGCCAGCTTTCACTTGCACACAAACAAACACACACACATCCTTAAAACACACACACACACACACACACACACACACACACACACACACACACACACACACACACACACACACACACACACAATGACTGTAGGCGCCTCAGTGGTTCTCACACGGCCGTGCCAGCAAACACATGTGCGTGCCACATTGGAGTGAAGGTAAAGCCTAGTGAGAAACACCACCACCTCATGGCCACACTCAGGAACTGCGGGACAGAGAGGGTTAAAACCCACACACATATATACAGACACACACACACACACACACACACACACACACACACACACACACACACACACACACACACACACACACACACACACTCAGCTGCTCACACATGCACGGAGTATATGTGCATGCTTGTTTGTGTGTGTGTGTGTGTCTGTCTGTCAGGGCTTTCCCAGCACTGTTAGGCATCCCATCCAGTACTGCTTCTCGCACAGCACTGATAAACATTTCCAGCTGCATATAACACACACAGACACACAGACACACACACACACACACACACACACACACACACACACACACACACACACACACACAGACAAACACACATATACCAACACATGTGTGTGTGTGTGTCTAACCTCGACATGTAGATCGCAGTTCTCTTTTCTGAGCTGTTGAACATCTCTGTATGCTCGCTGTAGCTCCTCCACTTCCTGCTGAAGTTCCTGCAGTTGGTGCTGCAGCTGGCCAACCTCAGCTTGACGCTCTTGCAGGAGTTGCTCCTCTCGCCCTGAAGCCTCCTCTCGCACGGCCCTCAGATCCTCCTCATGCTCTTGCAGGAGTTGCTCCTCTCGCCCTGAAGCCTTCTCTCGCACGGCCCTCAGATCCTCCTCATGCTCTTGCAGGAGTTGCTCCTCTCGCCCTGAAGCCTCCTCTCGCACGGCCCTCAGATCCTCCTCACGCTCTCGCAGGAGCTGCTCCTCTCGCCCTGAGGCCTTCTCTCGCATGGTCCTCAGATCCTCTTCACGCTCTCGCAGGAGAGCTTCCAGAGCGGACACCTCCTCCTGCAGCTCCTGAGTGGCGGACTGCACCAAGGCGGCAAGCTGAAGAGCAACACGAGACCAGAAAAATTGGAGAGGTTAATGGGGAAAAGAGAGGTCTCTCTCTCTCTCTCTCTCTCTCTCTCTCTCTCTCTCTCTCTCTCTCTCTTTTCCTCACACACACATGCATTTCTTCTAAACAGTTCTTCCACTCAGAACAGCCCTTCCTCTTAGCTGCTCATCTTTTGAACAGTTCGTCTTCTCAGCAGCTTTATTTTCAATAGCTCTTCCTCTCAGCCATTCTTTTTCTCAGCTGCTCTTTTTTTAGTAGCTCTTTCTTTCAGCAGCTTTTCTTCTCCACAGTTCTTCCTTTCAGCCTCTCTTCCTCCAAGCAGCTCTTCCTCCCAAAACAGCTCTTCCTCTTCCTCCAAGCAGCTCTTCCTCCCAAAACAGCTCTTCCTCTTCCTCCAAGCAGCTCTTCATCCCAGAACAGCTCTTTCTCTTCCTCCAAGCAGCTCTTCCTCCCAAAACAGCTCTTCCTCTTCCTCCAAGCAGCTCTTCCTCCCAAAACAGCTCTTCCTCTTCCTCCAAGCAGCTCTTCCTCCCAAAACAGCTATTCCTCTTCCTCCCAAAACAGCTCTTTCTCTTCCTCCAAGCAGCTCTTCCTCCCAAAACAGCTCTTTCTCTTCCTCCAAGCAGCTCGTCCTCCCAGAACAGCTATTCCTCTTCCTCCCAAAACAGCTCTTTCTCTTCCTCCAAGCAGCTCTTCCTCCCAAAACAGCTCTTCCTCTTCTTCCAAGCAGCTCTTCCTCCCAGAACAGCTATTTCTCTTCCTCCCAAAACAGCTCTTTCTCTTCCTCCAAGCAGCTCTTCCTCCCAGAACAGCTATTCCTCTTCCTCCCAAAACAGCTCTTTCTCTTCCTCCAAGCAGCTCTTCCTCCCAAAACAGCTCTTCCTCTTCTTCCAAGCAGCTCTTCCTCCCAGAACAGCTATTTGTCTTCCTCCCAAAACAGCTTTTCCTCTTTCTCCAAGCAGCTCTTCATCCCAGAACACTTCTTCCTCTTAGCTACTCTTCCTTTTAGCAGCTCCTCCTCTTCCCTTTCTGCTGCCCTTCTTCTGAGCAGCACTATTTCTCTCAACAGCATCTCTCCTCCACTGCATGAGCACACACACACACACACACACACACACACACACACACACACACACACACACACACACACACACACACACACACACACACACACACGTCTGGTCTAATGGCACGCAATGTATTCTTTGTTGCTCAGAACCAAGGCCACCATGTTTTTGTCACCCAGCTGTGATTCTGTGTGTGTGTGTGTGTGTGTGTGTGTGTGTGTGTGTGTGTGTGTGTGTGTGTGTGTGTGTGTGTGTGTGTGTGAGAGAGAGAGAATTATTGTCCATTTGTGTAATGGGTGGAAAGAGTGTGTGAGTGTGTAAGAGAAGATAATGACAGTATTATTATACACACATTCCACTAGTCCACATATGAACAGATCTCTCTCTCTCTCTCTCTCTCTCTCTCTCTCTCTCTCTCTCTCTCTCTCTCTCTCTCTATCCTGTCTCCCTTTTTATATCCTTTTTCCCTTACTCCCTCTCTCTATCTGTCCTGTATCCCTCTTTATCTCTCTATCTGTCCTGTATTCCTCTTTATCTCTCCATCTCTCCATCTCTCACTGTCATCTCTCTATCTGTCCTACATCCCTCCTTATCTCTCTATCTGTCCTGTATTCCTCCATATCTCTCTATTTCTCCTGTATCCCTTTTTATCTCTCTATCTGTCCTGTATCCCTCTTTATCTCTCTATCGGTCCTGTATCCCTTTTTATCTTTCTATCTGTCCTGTATCCCTTTTTATCTCTCTATCGGTCCTGTATTCCTCTTTATCTCTCTATCTGTCCTGTATCCCTCTTTATCTCTCTATCGGTCCTGTATCCCTTTTTATCTTTCTATCTGTCCTGTATCCCTTTTTATCTTTCTATCTGTCCTGTATCCCTTTTTATCTCTCTATCGGTCCTGTATTCCTCTTTATCTCTCTATCTGTCCTGTATCCCTTTTTATCTCTCTATCGGTCCTGTATTCCTCTTTATCTTTCTATCGGTCCTGTATCCCTTTTTATCTTTCTATCGGTCCTGTATCCCTTTTTATCTTTCTATATGTCCTGCATCCCTCTTTATCTGTCTATGTATTAAAGCAGTTCTTCATAGAGCCGCTTGGTGCACAGGGTCTTTGATGCTGGAGGACGTTTGGGTCTCCAGGTTCAAGTAAAGAAATAAATTCATGCATTTTGAGATAGAAGTCAGAATGAAGGTAAGTAAATTGATGATTTGCTGTCTGTCTGGAACAAAGAAATAAAAATTAACTTTCAGCAGAGCATCGTATTTTCTCCACTGAATCGTATCATATTGCACCGGTAAGCGCTTCATATGTATCTTTAATGTATCGTATCGTCAGTTATGCATCGAGATGAGAATCGGATCGGCTTTAATTATGGAGATACGCATCCCTATTAAAATTCGGGGGAGGTGTGTGTGTGTGTGTGTGTGTGTGTGTGTGTGTGTGCGCGCTGAAAGTGAACAATCCTCACCTTTGACTTCTGTTCGTCAGCAAGCTGCAGTTTTGCCCTGAACGCGTCCTCCATCTGCTGCATCTCTTTGCTCTGAGTGCGTGTCAGCGCCTCCCTGAGGACACACAGGGTATCGCGTGCATAAGAACGACAGGATTTTGACACATATAAGTGTGTGTGGGGGTTGATTTTAATCCACAACAATAATCTTTAAGGAATGTTTTAAAAACGAACGCCGCGTTTCGAAGTCGTGCCGGGCCTGAGAGTTAGGTGTTATCATCACCGGGCCCAAAAGAAGTGAGAGAGCAAGACACACACACACACACACACACACACACACACACACACACACACACACACACACACACACACACACACACAGAACTACAAAGGCTTCAAAGACCTCTCTGAAGAGCTGCACGGATACAAAACATTTGCATACATGAGCGCTTTGATGTCACACGCCATAAAAAAAGAGGCATGGTTATTTTTTCTTGATCCAAAGCTAACATTAGCCCTGAGCCCATCCCTGAAGCGCACGTGTGTGTCTGTGTGCGTTGAGCTATGTTATATACATTCATTATCAACCAAAAACCCACACAATAAAGCCTGATAATGTTTGAGGTACAGGACGGCCTGACATGTGTGTGTGTGTGTGTGTGTGTGTGTGTGTGTATGTGTGTTTACAGAAAATGACCATGCCCAAGCACGTGGCATGAGTTAAACTCCTGTTCCTTTTGGTCTAATGTCACGCCGTTCCCCGGGGGTTCCCCCGCACTACCCACAATCCTGTGCGCTTTTTGTTTCCGCCTGCCGTCTTTTGGACTCGGGCGTGGCGGCTGCAAACAAACAACGCTTCCAGATGTTTTTTGTCTCACTCGCATTCGTTCAGACGAGCCAGCTGTCTGCTCGGCCCTGTGACACCGGCGGCGAGGATGAAATGACAGTTTTATAGCGCATTTCTTTCCGGCTTCAACATTCCAACCTTCACACACACACACACACACACACACACACACACACACACACACACACACACACACACAGTGAGAGATACACTGAAGCTAGGTTTTTCTCGCGTGGTAAACGAGATGAGACAGAAATAGACGCTCGCCTCTGTTCCCGCTCCCTGTTACGTCTGCATACCTGTAATTCCTGTGTTCTCGTCTCATCTCACTCGAATCACGCCCAGTGTTCCTGATCTTCACACGTCAGGAGTTCCTCACGCCTCAGAATCCACAGAGCGACAACGAAAAATTTAAAAGCCGCGTACCATCGATACAACGAGTCGAGATTAGACGGAAATACGCTGTATCGCCAAAAGTATTTGGACACCTGACTTTACCAGCCATACGTGGTTCTTCCCCAAACCGTTTCCACAAACTTGGTTGCACAATTGTATTGGACGTCTCTGAACGTGTGAGCAGGAAACTTTCCCTTCACTCGAATGAACTAAGAGACTCAAACCTGTTCCTGCATGACAATGTTTCTGTGCACGAAGCCACAAAGTGAAGTAAACAGACCCTGATGATGGGGTGTTCAAAAAGAAGCATATGCATATCTTATGATCAGGTGGCCACAAACTTTCAATGCATTACGGCCGATATACATCATACTGATAGTGTGTGTGTGTTACGATGGTTCTGCTTCGATCTCACGATATCCATATGACAAAATTGTAAAAAAAAACAAGGGCTAGGCCATGTCTCCACTTACGATATTTTCAAGTTACGATGGGGTCACACATCATCGCAACTCAGGAAAAGCCAGTGGTGGACGAAGAATACAAACCATATACTTGAGTTACAGTAAAATGTGACTCCAGTAAAAGTAAAAACGTCCCTTTAAACTTTCACTTGAGTCAAAGTACAAACGTTTTTGCTTTCAAATGTACTTAAGTGTCCAAAGTAGTGATTTATCATAACTATAATGTTCATATGATCATTTTTATCACAAGATTCTTCACTTAATCACCTCAGTTTATGTGTAAAGACTCGAATGTGACTCTGATCACACTGATCTATTAATAGAATGATATTAATGACTCAAACACTGACTGATTTCTGTTACAATGATCATGAGCCCAAAACATAAAAAAATCACGTAAATGACGTCACGTGTGTTGTCGAGTCTGGAGTTTCTTCACCATTTATTCCTCTCTAAATGTTCTGCTTGATGTTGAACTGATGCTGAACTGTATGTTGGTGATCAGTAGATACACCAAGCGCCGATCAGAACACAGCGTGCGCTCGATCCTGATTGGTTGCTCGCTGCGTGTTTCACCAGTTACGTTTTTATCCTCGTGAATAAAAAGGGACGAGTGATTTGACTACATGTAGTAAAAAGTCAAATATTTGACTTTGAAATGTAGTGAAGTTACAGTAAAAATCTCCCAAAATGGAAACACTTCAGTAAAGTACAGACACGTGAAAAAGCAACTTAACTACAGAAACTAATTACATTTACTTCATTACTGTCAACCACTGGAGACACCATGGCATAGTTTTTATCCAATTATAGCTACATTCGATGCCGTACAGAGTATTTCCTGTTGTCACTTACTTAGAGTGACAGATTGACCTCTGACAAGTAGGATTTGTTAGATGTGTGTGTGTGTGTGTGTGTGTGTGTGTGTGTGTGTGTGTGTGTGTGTGTATGTGTGTGTGTGTGTGTGTGTGTGTGTGTGTGTGTTATTGCTACGAGACAAAGAAATGAACTAGAAGAAAACCCTGATCTATTTTTTTCTTTTTCTTTGTTAACAGTGATGTATCATGAATAGCTTGTCTCTGACATCCCTGGAATTTGTGAGTGTGTGTGTGTGTGTGTGTTTGTGTGCACTGAGTCTAGCTAAAGTATGTGACGTTTACAAGCCAAATTCCTATTTTGCTTACCCCTATATTTATCTCTCTCTCTCTCTCTCTCTCTCTCTCTCAGTTCCCTTTATTACTGTCTATATGTCACTCTGCACACATCACTGCTTCCACCCTCTTCCCTCCCTCCCTCTCTCTCTCTTTTCCCTGCGTGACAACATGCCTAATGATATCTCTGTCAGTTAAATCATTCTACCAGTTTCTCTGTAATGACGTTAATATGCGGCTCGTTGCTAATTAGTCGCAGCAGAAGCCCGAGGCGAGGAGAACATTCCTCTTTAGCGAGGCTCTTCTGAAGGCCGTATAGGGAACTTCTCTTTTAGCTCGCTTTCCCTATATAGAACTGCATGAGGTATTCGATACATTTGCTCCTCAGAATGCCTGACACACTCTTAATCTTAATCAGGTGTTAGAGTTTTTCTCAGTAGGTTTAAAGGAGACATTCTAGAACGCTTAACGTGAAAAAGGCGTAACGTGGTTTAATGCCATAAGACAGCGTTTTTAAAAGACCAAACTCAGGAAACACACTCATAATAAAGCTTACTATGTACAGACAAGCAGTTTGGTTGAGTTTGTTTTGTTTTTTTAACACTGTCTTATCGCATTGAGCCACATTTAGCTTTTTTCCTAGAGCTGAAGATGTTGAGATGTTTGTTGGGAGTGACGACGATGGACAGGATTAGAAATGAGTTTATTAGAGGGACAGCGCATGTAGGACGTTTTGGAGACAAGGTGAGGGAGGCGAGATTGAGATGGTTTGGACATGTGCAGAGGAGGGACATGGGGTATATCAGTAGGAGAATGCTGAGGATGGAGACACCATGAAGGAGGAAAAGAGGAAGATCAAGAAGGAGGTTTATGGATGTGGTGAGAGAAGACATGCAGGTAGTTGGTGTGAAAGAGGCAGATGTAGAGGACAGGGGGGTATGGAGACTGATGATCCGCTGTGGCGCCCCCTAATGGGAGAAGCCGAAAGAAGAAGAAGCAGTTGATTCACTCGCCTTCATTAGTGACAAGTTTCATCTGCACAGTTCATCAATTCAACAAATGTACAAAAGAATAATAGAAATTGAAGTTTCACACATTCTGACTGCTGGTTTAACCATTCTGCATTCAGTGACTGATGTCTAGATGATTTTAGGGGTTAAAACTATTTAGGTGGGAATCAGTATAATATATTTTGATTAACATGAACATAAACAGCTGATGATGTAAGAAACGGCAGACGTTTGCACAAAATCAATCAAACGAACGTTCCAAAGCGTTCACAATTTGTTCAAACGCGAAAACGAGAAATTGCACCAAGTGACGACGTGACGTGGAGGTTGAACGAGTAGTTTTGAGAGTTTCTCCTTTCTGATCTGAAAAACGCTCCAAAACAACTAATTTCACTCACAAACACGAATCTCACTTCCTGCCCGGGAGTCCCAGAGGTTTAATCGAATCCCATAACGTATATAACATCATTCTATTTATACCATCTGGCTGCAGATCACCAAGTTCTTCCTTTCATTCCTGAAAAACAAGGAATCACCCTTCTGTAATGGCTTTTTCTGCTGCTGCGGATGTCTCTCTCATTCTCTCTCTCTCTCGTTCTCTATCTCAGAGCATCAACAGCCGCATTGTGAAGCGCTCGAGTGCGTGAAAGACGCCGTTTGTTCTCGGCATCCTCGGTCGCACGAGGCCAATAACAGCCTTGCGGCAGAGGGATCATGCCTGCGTGTTAACGAAGCCACAAACCGTCACCTCAGGGTCGCACCGAGTCGAATGACACCGGGTCACGGATCCAGCAGGCGGATACATGCCGGGATGATTAGTGATTAGGATGTGGAGTTATGGGGTAAATAAACACATCCTCATCTCTTTTTCTTTACATTTCACCCAAATTCAATTCTTTCCAAATCCTGTCAGTGTAGTGCAGTTTATCTTCGCATCTCAATGTATAACTGACAATACACTACATTAAAGATCCATATGAAGCAGCTACTGGTGCGGAGCGATACGATTTACCACTATGACAACGCGATTCATTGCAATAGGATGAAATGGAAGAAAATACGATGCTCTGCAATTCAATACGGTGCTAATAGTTTACTTTCATTTCTTCGGTTCAGACAGATGGCAAATCATCATTTTACTGAAGCGCCTTCTGACTTCTAACGCATGGCCCCTTTCACACACACGCCTTTATGAAGGAAAAAAGATGAAATAAAACCAGACGTTCTTTCCCTGTTGTGTGTGCAGGAAGTTACAGCTCTACCTCTGCCATGTTAATCTGTATTCTATGTGACTCTCAGGACACGCCTCGGTCTCCGTAGCGTTGCGATACGCCGTATTCACGTAGCAGCAGCGGTGCTGAGTAACAAATTATTGGTCACTTTCTAAATAATAAAAGTATAAATCATTTTTTACTTATGCAAATATGTCACAGTTTTTCTCAGCTGCTTTGTTGCGTTTCTCGAATCATCTCAAACCTTTTCAAAAAAAAGAGCATTTCTCAAAACAATTTGTACAAACAGCAGAGGATTTCTTGCAAAACCCTGAACTCAAAATCCTCAGTTCATCTCTCAAAAGTAAGAATTTGTGTCGATGAACATCTCATTTTCATTAAAATGAAAAGTCTGCAGTTTCAGTATTTCCTGATATAAACTACAGACTGAAAATGCACGAGGCTGAATTTCTTCTATTTGGCATCTATGAATATCAGCAGCACAAATTCATTTATTTGAGTGCATATTTGATTTATATCGATTGCAAGACATCAAACAGCATTTACTGGCATTTGAAGGTTCACGAGATTCACCTTTTTTAAAAGACTCGTTCATTCACTATTTGATCTCGATGCCGTTCACTCGCCTTCGTTACCGACATTCAAGATTCATCTGCACAATTCATCAATTTAAGACATTTACTAAAAAGTTCTAAAGTTTTAAAGAAATTCAAGCTTATCAGATTATAACAACTGGTTGAATTCTGCAATGAACTGATGCTGAGGTGTTTTTGGGGGTTAAAACTATTCAGGTGAAATCAGTATAATATATTTTGATCAACATGAACATAAAGGTCTGATAATGTAGGAAACAGCAGACACTCGTACACAATCCATTAAACGATGTACCAAAGCGTTCGCAATTTGAGCAAAGCGACGAGAAATTGCTTTTATGATGAGCACAATTGATAAAATGATGTGGAGGTTGAACAAGTAGTTTTTGAGAAATTTCAATTCGCTTCAAACGCTTCAAAGCAACAGAGAGAAACAGTAATAACGTAGCACAGATGCGAAGTGCTCAATCTTACCATCATACCAACATATAAAGGATATATATATATATATATATATATATATATATATATATATATATATGTGTGTGCGTGTGTGTGTGTGTGTGTATGTGTATGAATAGATTTGTTATATATAGGGAAGTGGTAGCTTAGTGGTTGGTAGCTACCGCTCCTGGGCTCCTGAGCTATTACATATATATATATATATACATACACACACACACACACACACACACACACACACACACACACACACACACACGATTTCCTTGCGCCATTTAGCCCCCGATAGGATGAACGTGTTGTGTTTTCTGTTCTGTTCGCCAAAATGGAGTTCCACATCAATTAAACCCTGATTACAATCAAGTGTTTTCCTTTAAACTCCACAAACAAATCAGAAGCACAACACATTTCTGTGTCTCTGTTCCTCTGCTGTAACTGCCGGCGTGATGACGATCTCTCATCGCTCTACGTCTGTGTAGTGGACCGGAATAAGAACATTCAAACAATCAGCAATTGAGCACTACTGCAGAAAGTGTGTGTGTGTGTGTGTGTGTGTGTGTGTGTGTGTGTGTGTGTGTGTGTGTGTGTGTGTGTGTGTGTGTGTGTGTGTGTGTGTTTCACATGACCACAGCCTCAAATCAGCTGCTCCCGAAATCTACTGACCTGCTGAGCAAAACAAAGCCCAGTTATTTGAATTAAACTCATTTCCACATCACCATCAGGACACACATACACGCACACTGGGGTTTTTGGAGGGGTTTTTAATTCTGTAGACAGACAAAAGTTTGTCTTATTGAACATCCTATTTCACATCAAGTCCTCATTTGCGCTTATAATAAACTCCAATCTACTGTGTAGATGTTCCACTAAATTTGTGGAGATTCATTAAAGGTTCCACGGAACCAAGGTTGGGTCTCGTCGTTTATAGTTCATGAACACAGACAGACAGACAGACAGACAGACAGACAGACAGACAGACAGACAGACAGATAGATAGATGAGGTATGTGGAAGAGGGCAGATAGCGCTTTTCTCCGAGTGTGTTAGCACCCCCCTGTGGTGTGCCAGGAGAAAAACATGGGTTGAAAATTGGAGTTTGCACTTTTGTGTAAGCAGGGTACAATTTTCCTTTTTTTTTCTCTTCTATTATTCTTTCGATAGTCACATTAAAGCTCTCTGACAAATCGATCTTTATTTCTGGCTTGGAGTGTAACATTTTATCTCCACTCCCTCTGCCCAGGCCACAATGTCCTTAGAACATTACAATGTTTTTTATTGTTATTATTATTATTATTATTATTCATGTAATTAAATTCTACTCCTTTGCAACACTGATAATTTCTCTCTTTTCCCAAAGTAATCTTTAGCTCCTATTGAACTGTACAATAATAATATTCATAATAAAGATTGTGCATCCAGGGGGCGGAGCTTATTCATTGTCATATATCAGAACCCATCTTTATGCTTGGTGTACGCAAGCGGTCGTATCTTCCTGACGGCTGTGAAACACACTATAGTGAGTGTAGGTTAAGAGGTCAGGTAGTGGTGTGTGGTTTACCGCTAGGCTACAAGTGAGAAACCAGTAGGGTTTTAAAATCCTGTTTCTACTGCAGTACAACACATTTAGGCCACGTGAGCACATTTCTGTTATCATAGCTTTTTTAACAAACTACACCTAAAACACACCTCTGATACATCTGTACTTCTTTATCAGCTTTCTGAGGGAAGTAACACCGCGGCTAAGTGGAAGCATTGTGGAGCTAAACGTTATTCTCACTCACAATGTGAAATCCTGAGAAATCCTGAGACTTTGCCCTCGGACCTGCAGTTTTCCACCAGACGCACCGTATTACAGCAGAATAGATACACAGAGTTGAGGGACAGAAGCGACAGCGATCATTATTCAATACTTAACCGACTGTAACATATACACTGTACGGGTGTGTGATGAAGGGATGATAAACGGAGGGAGAGTCAAGCACAATGAATGGTGTTAAAGTAATACAGAGCGACAAAAAAAAACATGGAGAGCAGAGGATTCATAGAATACAGAGAGCAGAGGAAGTGGGTCTGGGAAAACAGACAGACAGACAGACAGACAGACAGACAGACAGACAGACAGACAGATAGATAGATAGATAGATAGATAGATAGATAGATCACACACACACACACACACACACACACACACACACACACACACACACACACACACAGACACACAATCAAGACAGAACGAGGAGAACTGAATGGTTTTTATCCTGAGATGCATCCTATAAGAACATGTTGTTCCTGCACTTTATTCACTGATGCATAAAAATACTAAATGGCTATGAAGGTGATGATACAAGAGAGACCAGACTAACAACAAACAACAGCTGCAACAAAAGAAACACACACACACACACACACACACACACACACACACACACACACACACACACACACACACACACACACACACACACAGGTGGGTATTGTTGCAATTAAAGAGTAATAAAGAACAGGGCAGGCAGGAATTAAAGTGCTGTTAACCAGGGAACAGGTGGAGACGGAGAACAGAGGAAGAAACTGGAACCACACACACACACACACACACACACACACACACACACACACACACACACACACACACACACACACACACACACACACAAAAGAGAACAAGCACTGACCTGACCAGGTAAAGAAAAATGTGAATACACACAAAAACCTTGTTTAGATGGGATTAGTTCAGGACCTGGAGTTGATCCATCTGTTCCAGTTGCTCCTGTAGGATTGAGCTCCATCCCTGACTTTATGACCTTCTTCATCTACTGACTCATCAGATTAATCTCACCTGAATGAAAACCTCTGAGCTGTGTGTGTGTGTGTGTGTGTGTGTGTGTGTGTGTGTGTGTGTGTGTGTGTGTGTGTGTGTGTGTGTGTGTCCACTTCCTGACTCTCTAAATGAATGCTAAAAGCCGTGGAGGAATCTCAGAAACACTGCGGTGAATTTTCCTTGTTTTAAATTAGAGAAAGAAAGAAAGAAAGAAAGAAAGAAAGAAAGAAAGAAAGAAAGAAGTGATTGAATCAATGAATAAATGAATGAGTAAATAAGTTAATGAATGTATACGAGCAAGCAAAATATAACCCATTACCATAACAGACATAACCAATTATTAGGTGCATTTTGGAGCTCAAATGGACAGACAGACAGACAGACAGACAGACAGACAGACAGACAGACAGACAGACAGACAGACAGACAGACAACTCTGGCTGTGAGAAGGTCATGACCGTGTTATGGTGTTACTGTCGGACATGTTTGTGCTGTTACCCGGCGCGCACGCACGCACGCACGCACGCACGCACGCACGCACGCACGCACGCACGCACGCACACACATACATACACACACACACACACACACACACACACACACACACATACATACACACATGCACAAATATATATGAATATGAATACTGTCCCCCTTTGGTGGCTGTGCTGCTCTGGCACTTTGGCCAAAGGGATGGGCGTGTCATTGTTGAGAGACAGCCAGACATGTTAGAACAAGACACACACACACACACACACACACACACACACACACACACACACACACACACACACACACACAGAGAGAGAGGGGGTGAAAAAGTTAAAAAGTTTCTCTGATGCACTAATGTGTGTTTACATGCGTATTATTTGGCTCTGTGTGTGTGTGTGTGTGTGTGTGTGTGTGTGTGTGTGTCTGTGTGTCAGTGTGTTCACCTTTCGTCTTTTATCCTCTGACCCTCCCTCAAAGCTCCTTCCAGTTCCTGCCTCGTCTCCGCCTCCTTCTGTTTCCACGTCAACAACTGCTGCTGTAGAGACTCGCATCGCTGTCGGCATGACAACCAGCTCGCCTTATTTCCCCCCAGGTCTCGGGACTGACTGTGGGGAGGAACAGGAAAACACACACACACACACACACACAACACACACACACACACACACATACCAGCATCCATATACAGTGAACATCAAAAAACTTTATTTTTTACTTGTACTGTTCCTTATGCACTAATACACCCAAAAGTAATGGGACACCCGATGTTTCTACCCACACGTAGTTATTCCTCAAACTGTCAGTGGTTAAGATGCTGGACTTCAGATCAGAAGGTTGCGAGTTCAAATCCCACCACCACAAGCCGACACCGGTAGGAGCATTTAAGCCAGGCTCTCAATCCACAACAGCTCATCCCAATGCCATAAATATAAAAATTAACTAGGACATCCAAATCTGTTCCACCATGCCACATAGTGCATGAAGCCAGCTCATGAAGATATGCTTTACACAGGTTAAAAGATGTGAAAGATCCTCTGCTATAGAGTTTGAACCCTAATGAACTATTAGGCCTCCTCAGAATCTAACTTCACTAACACTCTTGTGTTTGAATGACTCTTCACAAAATTTAGAGGAACATCTTCCCAGAAGAGTGGAGCTTATTATAAGAGCGTATGGAGACTCGACGTGGAATGGGATGTTCAAAAAGCAGCAGGTAGAAATCTGATCTGTCGGGTGTCCACAAACTTTTGGCGTAGGATTTCCCAGTATACTGCAGAGCATCGAGGACCGTTAGTCATTACGGCTCCTGTTACTGCGCACCGAAACGTCTGTTTTCAAACGGAAACGCATCTGGACGTAAGCTGGGGGCGTATCGTTATTTACACGGAATAGCTGTCGCTATCTGACAGCGTGTGTATTTGTGTGTGAGGCTTTTCTGGGGAAAAAAATGAAACCCGAGTCGGTCGTATACGGCACGGTAATGTATACTCGCTGGCGTGTCTCCGGGTCGCTCTTGGGTTTGATTAGGGTTTATAACGAGATCGTATAAACGTCACTGAGAAACAATTTGGGGAAAAAGAGTCAGCGTCTGGAATTTCGCGTCCATGAAGAAGAAGAAAAACGTGCAAGAAAAAAAAAAAAAACGGATGCACATGGTAAAGCTTCACACATGTTCGATATAAAGCGCTGAAATTAAAACATGCTGTGGAACTCGATGGCATGAACACAAACACACACACACACACACACACACACATACTCCCACATAGATATTCCCTCAGTTTGGGAATAAAGTGTGGAAGATCTGAAAGACTTGAAAGTCCATCGAACATCCTTTTGTGTCCTTGAAAGGAATCGTTTGTGCTCAGGATCGATTGAAGAGCTCTGGCTTTGAGCTTCTGAAAGTGGAGGTCATTTTGTGTGCGTGTGTGTTTATATATATATATGTGTGTGTGTGTGTGTGTGTGTAGGCATTGAAGCTCAGTGGTTGTGAAGGTCTTCCATCTGCTGCTGCTTTAGCTCACACACAGCTGGAGACTCTGCCACTGCGACTATTCATGATTTGACATCGGAAAAATAGAGCATGTACACTAACGTAGTTCAAGATGAAGAACACAAACCATGTACTTAAGTTAAAGTAGAGCCACTCCGTAAAATAGAAGTCCAATAAAAGTCAAAATGTCCCTTTAAACTTTCACTTGAGTAAAAGTACAAAAGCCATCAAATGCACTTAAGTATCCAAAGTACTGATTTTTTATAACTATAATGTTCCCATTATCATCATCAAGACTCTTAAATCTATTAATAGAAGGATATTAATGACTCAAACACTAATTGATTTCTATTACAATTATCATGAGTCCAAAACCTTCTTTTCGACTACTCAAAAAAAAAATCGTGTAAATGAGGTCACGTGTGTGGTGGCGAGTTCGAGTCTGGAGTTTCTTCATCTTTTATTACTATCGCAATGTTCTGCTTGATGTTGAACTGATGCTGAATATTGGTGCTAAATAGAAACCACCAAGTGCCAATCAGAACAAGTTTAAAACAGAGCGAGAGCTCGATCCTGATTGGTGACTTCATATATATATATATATATATATATGAAGTCACCAATCAGGATCGAGCTCTCGCTCTGTTTTTATATATATATATATATATATATAATGAATAATAATTAATATCGACCAATGAGATTCAAGCACAACCACACTGTGATAAAACCCAGGGTCAGGGTGAATCCTGGATTGTGATTGGCTGGAAGTTCAGGTTTGAAATAAATTACCGTAACCATAGTAACATCCAGTTCAGCTATTGTAGACATTTCTTAAGGACCGTTACTGAGCTCCATGGGGGAGTTTTTTTCGTCATGTGGTTTGACTTATATGGTAAAACCGGTGCCCAACACATCACTGGTGTTCATATACCTTCAATCAAAGACCACAATATACCACAAATGCTGCCTACAAAGGGTAAGAAACGTAATCAATAGTTTGTGATTGATATTCATTTATTGATATGTAGATTGATTTCTCCTCGTTAAACTGTTTCTCGAGTGCACTTGGGTAAACTGATGATTTGATGAGTAAATGAGATGCAAATCATATCGGATGACAGAAAAGGACAGATGAAAGGGAATGAGTAAAATAGAAACCAGAGGTTGAGAAACTTAACACTGACAAGGCACCCACCCACACACACACACACACACACCCACCCCCCACACACACACACACACACACACACACACACACACACACACACATACACATACACACATACACTATATATATATATATATAAGCAGGTGAGGATTAGACACTATGTGCATGTGTGTGTGTGTGTGTGTGTGTGTGTGTGTGTGTGTGTGTGTGTTGGTGTAAAGTCTTAGTTATGGTCAGTTGGTAGCTCGAATCACACAGCTCATGTTTGATTTGAGAAAAAAAAACTAAAATCAAAAGAACTTCAGTGTGTGTGTGTGTGTGTGTGTGTGTGTGTGTGCCCTGTCAGTGTTAAGTTTCTCAACCTCTGGTTTCTATTTTACTCATTCCCTTTCATCTGTCCTTTTCTGTCATCCCTGGCTTTTTGTGTTCACTGTGCACTGTTCACTATCTGTCAGAGGTGTGTGTGTGTGTGTGTGTTTGTGTGTGTGTGTGTGTGTGTGTGTATAACCGTCTGACACCTCTGTGGCCTCTGTATAAAGATCACAGCGAGCATCTTTAATCAGTCTTTCCTCCATGCTGTGTGCATCACTGCCACTTCTCTGCTTCCTATACACTTGTGGAACCTGATATGGCATGTCCATGTGACACACACACACACACACACACACACACACACACACACACACACACACACACCTCAGGATGGTGGCACTCTGCTCATCACACTGCTGCTGCAGCCGTAGGCGACTTTCCTCTTCCTCTTTCTTTGTGTTTCTGAAAGACAAGAGCACAGCGCTTTATCTAAACCAGCCATATCACACACACACACACACACACACACACACACACACACACACACACACACACACACACACACACAGAACATTAGTACATTGGTCTAAATTTGATCAGTATCTGATTGTATAAAGGAAAAAAGGCGTGAAGAAAAGAAGGTGCGGTTTTTATATCTGTCAGTCAACAGAAAAGGAGGCATGGCCTTCACAGCTGTCAGTCTAAAGAAAAGGAGGCGTGGCCTTCACAGCTGTCAGTCTAAAGAAAAGGAGGCATGGCCTTTATATCTGTCAGTCTAAAGAAAAGGAGGCGTGGCCCTTAAAGCTGTAAGTCTAAAGAAAAGGAGGTGTGTTTTTTTATATCTGTCAGTCTAAAGAAAAGGAGGCATGGCCTGTATATCTGTCAGTCAACAAAAAAAGGCGTGTCCTGAAAATTAGAAAGGGAGGCATGGCCTTCATATCTGTCCATATAAGAAAAGGAGGCGTGGCCTTTTTGTCTGATGGTGAAAGGTAAGAAGGTGTTTATTAGTGAGTTAATTTAAATAAAGTGGGCGTGGCCTTTATGATTTTGTAGTAAAAGAGAAAGAGGCGTGTCTGTGTGTGTTTTGTCTACGTATTTTATAAATATGCCCTTTTGCCCCACCACTGTGTGGAGAAGGGGGAAGGGGGGAAGGTGGATGCCCTGAGGGCTGGACTGAGCTGTGTGTGTGTGTGTGTGTGTGCGTGTGTGTGTGTGTGTGTGTGTGTGTGTGTGTGTGTGCGTGCATACCGAATACTACAGTAGCGTGCCAGTCTGTATTTACATTTGTGACAGTCTGTATTTATTTGTGTGTATTTAGTGTGGGGGGTGCGTGCGTGTGTATGTTTGATAGTAAGTGTGTGTATGTGTGCGTGCGTGCGTGTGTATGTTTGCGTGTGAGTGTGTGTGTGTTTGTGTGTGTACTCTCCTCTTTATTGCACGCCAACGTTTGCTTTGATTCATTCATTTTCCACAACACTCAGACAAGCACTTGTGTCATGCAAATCATAATTTCGGCCATGCACACAAAACACACACACAAATACATGCACACACACAACCACAAACACACACTTCCTGCTTTTTTGACCCTCTGCAGAACATCTCAGCTCTTTCTAAACACTCAGAAGAGCTTCCTTTCTTTGCTTCTCCCATCCTTCTCCTCTGTTTTCCCGTTTTCTCTTTTGCCTCTCAAACCTTCATCCACCTGCTATGCCTCTGATCCACCAATCAGCATACACAACACATCTCATTATGCTTTGGTGTATATTTACCCTCCCATTCTCTTTATCTCACCGTTGCCATGGTAACTCCCACACATTGCTTCCTGTAGAATTATAACATAGCATTTGGCAGCATTAAATTATACGTTTAGAAAAGACACCTTTGTCCCTGAGACCACGCCTCTGGAATCTTCTTCTCTTCTCCTCCTCAGTTGGAGACTATTGGCTGCAGCTGAGGATTTCTTCACATGAGCAGTCCAAAAATCCATGCCGTTCCTGAGCAGGGTTAAACTCAAGAACCGTGAGGATGAACCTGGACTGTAATTTATATACACAGTCTGCTATAATGGCTTTGTGAAACACAAACTGACCCTGGAGTCCATGACGTTGTTTTATCAACAGAGACACAGACTGCACCTCACATTTCCACACTTCCACACTCCTGTATAAAGCTACAGACTGGACATGAGAAATCAGAATCTGTTTATGGCCTTCGAATCCTTCTGAATCACTTAGTGAACAGATCTGATTCTCACGAGTCCTTTGAGTGAGTAAGGATTCTGCCTGCTCTTGCCATGGGATTCCTCTAGAACAGTGGTCCTCAACCCCCGAGCCAATTGGTACCGGGCCGCACAGAAAGAATACATAACTTACATTATTTCCGTTTTATTTATTATCTGATTCTGAACGATGTTTTATTTTGGAAAATGACCGGATTCTCTCCTCCACATCTGTCTATGACTCACTCTTGATGCAGGTCATGATGCCTCGGTCACATGTCTTACCTCCATCCTCTACCTTCTTGAAGTGGCTCCGGCCGCTAACACATAATACATTACCGCTAAACTCAAACCCCCAAGCGAGCAAAATGAACAAAAAAACAACACAGTGGATTCACATTTATACACCCACCAAATCATTAGAATTTATCAAATCCATGAACTCACGAATCCCACCCACAAGTCCCTTGGATCCGGCTGCTTCGCTACACGCTACGAGTCCGACGGTTCAGGTAAATCAGCGAGGACTCGCATAGGAGCCACGATTTGAGTCTCGTGTTTGCGATTATACAGGAAGTTTCCTGAACAACTCAATCAGCTACTTGATACAGTTATTTGCTAACAACAACTTAATGGTGTAGTTCACAATTAGTATTTATATATGTTGTTGTTAGTAGCAAGCTAGCCGAAGGATTTAAGTGATCTGAGTAAATAAAGAGAAGAACTTCTGAGTTAGATAAAGGATCGGGTTATTTAATCCGGATGATTCGCTCATCTCTACAAAAGACACTCTTTTTAGCTAGGCATGGACCCCAGGGACCACTGCTGCACCACTAAGGGGGCTTTCAATCGAGTGTGAGTCGAGTATGTGGACGATAATGTGTACAAGGACGTTAGAATGATTGTTTTGTGAAAAAAATAGGAACGACTCGAGCGGTGTAGCAGCTAAAGTACGAGTGGAGACTCGGTCAAGGACACTGGTGTGTGTGGGTGGACGAGGAATTTCTGTGCCTCCAGATTCATTCCGTCCCAATTCAATGGCGTAATTAACCAAAGCTGAAACGTGGTTACAACCAGAGGTGTAAAAAAGAACCTGAAAATCATCCTTTAGTATAAGTACACATCCCTTACTTCCATTACAAGTTCGAAGTCACCAATTTC
>JBCEWE010000400.1:0-20000 GCA_039877035.1 Silurus lanzhouensis
GTAGTAGTATCTATAATCAATGCGAGATTGATTGGGAGCCAGTGTAGACTGATTAAAACAGGGGTGATGTGGTCGTATTTCCTAGATCTGGTGAGGACTCTTGCTGCTGCATTCTGGACTAACTGAAGCTTATTTATGCACTTACTCGCACACCCAGACAGTAAAGCGTTACAGTAGTCTAATCTAGAAGTAACAAAAGCATGAACTAGTTTTTCTGCATCCTGTAACGACATCATATTTCTAATTTTAGCAATATTTCTAAGGTGGAAGAAGGCGATCCTGGTAATATTATTCACGTGAGACTCAAAGGAAAGACTCGGGTCAATAATCACACCAAGGTCTTGACAGCCGTACATGCTGAAACAGAAACACCATCCAGAGATGCTACGTAATCAGAAAGTTTGCTTCTAGCTGCATGTGGTCCTAGTAAAAGTACTTCCGTCTTATCTGAGTTGAGCTGAAGAAAATTATTAAGCATCCACTGTCTAATGTCCTTTACACACTCCTCAACACTGTTTAGCTGATCTCTCTCATCTGGCTTTGCTGAAATATACAGCTGTGTGTCGTCAGCATAGCAATGGAAGCGAATCCCATGTTTATGAATGATTTCACCAAGAGGCAGCATATATAAGGAGAAAAGCAGTGGGCCTAAGACAGATCCTTGAGGAACACCAAACTTTACCTCATAGAGTGTGGAGAACTCACCATTTACATCCACAAACTGATAACGATCAGTCAAATAAACTAAGCCAAGAGAGAGCTGTTCCCTTTATTCCTACAACGTTCTCAAGTCTAGCAAGCAGTATAGTGTGATCAATGGTGTCAAAAGCTGCACTAAGGTCGAGCAAAACAAGTAAGGAGACAAAACCCTGATCGGAGGCCAATAACAGGTCATTTACCACCTTAACTAGCGCCGTCTCTGTGCTATGATGAGGCCGAATCCTGACTGATACATTTCAAAAATGTTATTCATAAGTAGGTGTGAGCATAACTGCTGTGCTACAACCTTTTCTAAAATTTTGGATATAAAGGGAGATTTGATATCGGTCTGTAGTTGGACAACTGACATGGGTCAGGTCAGGTTTCTAATAAGGGGTGGATAACTGCCAGTTTGAAGGATTTAGGTACATAACCAGTGCTAATGGAAGAGTTAATTATTTTAAAACTGGTTTGATTACCTCTGGAGTTATCTGTTTAAAGAAACTAGTGGGCAGGGGATCAAGAATGCAGGTTGATGATTTTGATGAGGAAATTAATGAGATTAAGTCATTCTCATGAATAGGAGTGAAGCTTTGTAGTTGATTGTCCGTTATAATTACACTGCTGTCTACAGGGTTACTTGTAAAATAATTTGAATTTACATTAACCGTCTGGATTTCTTGCCTGATGTTTCAATTTTATTATTAAAAAAGTTCATGAAATCATCACTACCTATTGGTGGTGTGCATGTTAGTGCAGTGCTTTTATTCCCTGTTAATTTTGCTACCGTGCTGAATAAAAATCTAGGATTATGCTTGTTATTTTCTATGAGGGTGGAGAAATATGCTGATCTAGCAGCACTAAGAGATTTTCTATAATTTAGGAGGCTCTCCTTCCATGCTATTTGAAATACTGTTAATTTGTTTGACGCCATTTACGTTCTAATTTTCGAGTGGTCTGTTTTAAGGTGCGTGTATGATCAGTATACCACTGTGCTAATTTTTTTCCCTGATCATTTTGGTCTTAAGGGGAGCTACATCATCTAGAGTGTAACGTAACGTTGTTTCT
The DNA here is from genome assembly GCA_039877035.1 of Silurus lanzhouensis. NCBI lineage: Eukaryota > Metazoa > Chordata > Actinopteri > Siluriformes > Siluridae > Silurus > Silurus lanzhouensis. Next base: position 1,768 of record JBCEWE010000400.1, read on the forward strand.
AGATGTTCAGTGGCCCAGTCGAGCTCTGCGGGGTCTGACGGTGATCTATCTAATATCGTAATTTCGGGAAGATTATTAATAAAACGCGCTGCTGTAGCTGACGTGAAAGTACGCTTAACACGGTAACGTGGTGAGGTAGAAATGCAATGACTTAGGCAAATTTTAAACGAGATTAGATAATGGTCTGAAATAGCTTCAGACTGTGGAATTATGACTACGTTTTTTATTTTAATCCAAATGTTAACAACAAATCGAGAGTGTGTCCACCACTATGAGTGGGTCCTATAACATTCTGATTAATTCCAACTGAATCTAGTATGGACACAACTGCTGCTCTTAAGGAGTCTTCCTGATTATCAAAATGAATATTAAAGTCACCAACAATTAATGCTTTATCTAAAGAAGTAGATAAATTGTAATGAAATCTGCAAATTCTATCAGAAATCAGAGTAGGGCCCTGGGGGTCTATAAATAATAATTAGAGGAATTAACTGGCTTGACCTGCTTTCGGACACTGAATATTTTATGTTGGTGTAAAGAACTTCAAATGTTTTACATTTGTATTTAGTCTTTTGTGTGACGTTTAGATTATTATTATTATATATAGCTGCTACTCCACCTCCTCTGCCATTTAGACGGGGTTGGTGTATGTAACTATACCCAGGAGGACTCGCCTCATTTAATGCTACATATTCTTTCGATTTAATCCACGTTTCTGTCAAACACATTATATTAAACTCCTGGTCGGTAATAATTTCGTTATAGTAAGTGCTTTTGGCGTGAGAGATCTAATATTCAACAATCCTATCTTTAGATCAGAGGTGCTGGCTGTGCGTTCAGTCCTATTTAATTTAATGTTAATCAGGTTACTAAAACAGACTTTCTGATAATTCCTATATTTGGTTTTGCTCGGGGACAGACACAGTCTCAATATGGTGGATCCTGAGTGACGACTCTGTGCAGCTAGCAGACGGTCGGTTTAGCCTGTCTGTCTGCTCCCTGGCCTTGGCTCTAGACAGTCACTTGTTAACTAGTGCTGTTCTGAGACTATGACCTATACTACAAGAAATGAGAGCAGCACCTTCCCGGGTGGGATGGACACCGTCCCGCCCTAACAGGCCAGCCTTGCCCTCAAAATTGCTCCATTGACATGGGTCCTGAACTGCTCTTACACATTGTAATAAAACTTAATTAATATAATTTTACCTGGATCTACAGGTGGTGCTGCAAAAAAAACCAAAAATTCATATTTAAACATTTAAGATTTAGAATTTGAAAAAGTAATTTTACCAAAGAGTTTTAGTAAATGCAGGTTGTGTCTATCAGCAAAATACACAAGAACTGCTCTTACACATTGTAATAAAACTTAATTAATATAATTTTACCTGGATCTACAGGTGGTGCTGCAAAAAAAACATAAAATTCATATTTAAACATTTAAGATGTAGAATTTGAAAAAGTAATTTTAAAAAGAGTTTTAGTAAATGCAGGTTGTGTCTATCAGCAAGATACATGGGTCCTGAACTGCTCTTACACATTGTAATAAAACTTAATTAATATAATTTTACCTGGATCAACAGGTGGTGCTGCAAAAAAAAAACATAAAAATTAATATTAAAACATTTAAGATGTAGAATTTAAAAAAGGAATTTTACCAAAGAGTTTTAATAAATGCAGGTTGTGTCTATCAGCAAAATACACAAGAACTGCTCTTACACATTGTAATAAAACTTAATTGATATAATTTTACCTGGATCTACAGGTGGTGCTGCAAAAAAACCCAAAAATTCATATTTAAACATATAAGATTTAGAATTTATAAAAGTAATTTTAAAAAGAGTTTTAATAAATGCAGGTTGTGTCTATCAGCAACATACACAAGAACTGCTCTTACACATTGTAATAAAACTTAATTCATATAATTTTACCTGGATCTACAGGTGGTGCTGAAAAAAAAACCATAAAATTCATATTAAAACATATAAGATGTAGAATTTGAAAAAGTAATTTTACCAAAGAGTTTTAGTAAATGCAGGTTGTGTCTATCAGCAAAATACACAAGAACTGCTCTTACACATTGTAATAAAACTTAATTAATATAATTTTACCTGGATCTACAGGTGGTGCTGCAAAAAAACCCAAAAATTCATATTTAAACATATAAGATTTAGAATTTGAAAAAGTAATTTTAAAAAGAGTTTTAGTAAATGCAGGTTGTGTCTATCAGCAAGATACATGGGTCCTGAACTGCTCTTACACATTGTAATAAAACTTAATTAATATAATTTTACCTGGATCTACAGGTGGTGCTGCAAAAAAAACCATAACATTCATATTTAAACATTTAAGATTTAGAATTTGAAAAAGTAATTTTACCAAAGAGTTTTAGTAAATGCAGGTTGTGTCTATCAGCAAAGTACACAAGAACTGCTCTTACACATTGTAATAAAACTTAATTAATATAATTTTACCTGGATCTACAGGTGGTGCTGCAAAAAAACATAAAATTCATATTTAAACGTTTAAGATTTAGAATTTGAAAAATAAATTTTACCAGAGAGTTTTAGTAAATGCAGGTTGTGTCTATCAGCAAGATACATGGGTCCTGAACTGCTCTTACACATTGTAATAAAACTTAATTAATATAATTTTACCTGGATCAACAGGTGGTGCTGCAAAAAAAACATAAAATTCATATTTAAACATTTAAGATTTAGAATTTGAAAAAGTAATTTTAACAAAGAGTTTTAGTAAATGCAGGTTGTGTCTATCAGCAAAATACACAAGAACTGCTCTTACACATTGTAATAAAACTTAATTAATATAATTTTACCTGGATCCACAGGTGGTGCTGCAAAAAAACCCATAAAATTGATTTTTAAACATATAAGATGTTGAATTTGAAAAAGTAATTTTACCAAAGAGTTTTAGTAAATGCAGGTTGTGTCTATCAGCAAAATACACAAGAACTGCTCTTACACATTGTAATAAAACTTAATTAATATAATTTTACCTGGATCTACAGGTGGTGCTGCAAAAAAAACATAAAATTCATATTAAAACATATAAGATGTAGAATTTGAAAAAGTAATTTTACCAAAGAGTTTTAATAAATGCAGGTTGTGTCTATCAGCAAGATACATGGGTCCTGAACTGCTCTTACACATTGTAATAAAACATAATTTATATAATTTTACCTGGATCTACAGGTGGTGCTGCAAAAAAAAACAAAAATTCATATTTAAACATTTAAGATTTAGAATTTGAAAAAGTAATTTTACCAAAGAGTTTTAGTAAATGCAGGTTGTGTCTATCAGCAAGATACACAAGAACTGCTCTTACACGTTGTAATAAAACTTAATTAATATAATTTTACCTGGATCTACAGGTGGTGCTGCAAAAAAAACATAAAATTCATATTTAAACATTTAAGATGTAGAATTTGAAAAAGTAATTTTACCAAAGAGTTTTAGTAAATGCAGGTTGTGTCTATCAGCAAAATACACAAGAACTGCTCTTACACATTGTAATAAAACTTAATTTATATAAGTTTACCTGGATCTACAGGTGGTGCTGCAAAAAAAACATAAAATTCATATTTAAATATTTAAGATGTAGAATTTGAAAAAGTAATTTTAAAAAGAGTTTTAGTAAATGCAGGTTGTGTCTATCAGCAAGATACATGGGTCCTGAACTGCTCTTACACATTGTAATAAAACTTAATTAATATAATTTTACCTGGATCAACAGGTGGTGCTGCAAAAAAAAACATAAAAATTAATATTAAAACATTTAAGATGTAGAATTTAAAAAAGTAATTTTACCAAAGAGTTTTAGTAAATGCAGGTTGTGTCTATCAGCAAAATACACAAGAACTGCTCTTACACATTGTAATAAAACTTAATTGATATAATTTTACCTGGATCTACAGGTGGTGCTGCAAAAAAACCCAAAAATTCATATTTAAACATATAAGATTTAGAATTTATAAAAGTAATTTTAAAAAGAGTTTTAGTAAATGCAGGTTGTGTCTATCAGCAAGATACATGGGTCCTGAACTGCTCTTACACATTGTAATAAAACTTAATTAATATAATTTTACCTGGATCTACAGGTGGTGCTGCAAAAAAAACCATAAAATTCATATTTAAACATTTAAGATTTAGAATTTGAAAAAGTAATTTTACCAAAAAGTTTTAGTAAATGCAGGTTGTGTCTATCAGCAAAATACACAACAACTGCTCTTACACATTGTAATAAATCTTAATTAATATAATTTTACCTGGATCTACAGGTGGTGCTGCAAAAAAACATAAAATTCATATTTAAACATTTAAGATTCAGAATTTGAAAAAGTAATTTTACCAGAGAGTTTTAGTAAATGCAGGTTGTGTCTATCAGCAAAATACACAAGAACTGCTCTTACACATTGTAATAAAACATAATTTATATAATTTTACCTGGATCTACAGGTGGTGCTGCAAAAAAAAACATAAAATTCATATTTAAATATTTAAGATGTAGAATTTGAAAAAGTAATTTAAAAAAAAGAGTTTTAGTAAATGCAGGTTGTGTCTATCAGCAAGATACACAAGAACTGCTCTTACACATTGTAATAAAACTTAATTAATATAATTTTACCTGGATCTACAGGTGGTGCTGCAAAAAAACCCATAAAATTCATATTTAAACATATAAGATGTAGAATTTGAAAAAGTAATTTTACCAAAGAGTTTTAATAAATGCAAGTTGTGTCTATCAGCAAGATACATGGGTCCTGAACTGCTCTTACACATTGTAATAAAACATAATTTATATAATTTTACCTGGATCTACAGGTGGTGCTGCAAAAAAAACCAAAAATTCATATTTAAACATATAAGATGTAGAATTTGAAAAAGTAATTTTACCAAAGAGTTTTAATAAATGCAGGTTGTGTCTATCACCAAAATACACAAGAACTGCTCTTACACATTGTAATAAAACTTAATTAATATAATTTTACCTGGATCGACAGGTGGTGCTGCAAAAAAAAGAAAAAAAATTCATATTTAAACATATAAGATGTAGAATTTGAAAAAGTAATTTTACCAAAGAGTTTTAATAAATGCAGGTTGTGTCTATAAGCAAGATACATGGGTCCTGAACTGCTCTTACACATTGTAATAAAACATAATTTATATAATTTTACCTGGATCTACAGGTGGTGCTGCAAAAAAAACCAAAAATTCATATTTAAACATATAAGATGTAGAATTTGAAAAAGTAATTTTACCAAAGAGTTTTAATAAATGCAGGTTGTGTCTATCAGCAAGATACATGGGTCCTGAACTGCTCTTACACATTGTAATAAAACATAATTAATATAATTTTACCTGGATCTACAGGTGGTGCTGCAAAAAAAACCAAAAATTCATATTTAAACATATAAGATTTAGAATTTGAAAAAGTAATTTTACCAAAGAGTTTTAGTAAATGCAGGGTGTGTCTATCAGCAAGATACACAAGAACTGCTCTTACACGTTGTAATAAAACTTAATTAATATAATTTTACCTGGATCTACAGGTGGTGCTGCAAAAAAAACATAAAATTCATATTTAAACATTTAAGATGTAGAATTTGAAAAAGTAATTTTACCAAAGAGTTTTAGTAAATGCAGGTTGTGTCTATCAGCAAAATACACAAGAACTGCTCTTACACATTGTAATAAAACTTAATTTATATAATTTTACCTGGATCTACAGGTGGTGCTGCAAAAAAAACATAAAATTCATATTTAAATATTTAAGATTCAGAATTTGAAAAAGTAATTTTACCAAAGAGTTTTAGTAAATACAGGTTGTGTCTATTAGCAAGATACATGGGTCCTAAACTGCTCTTACACATTGTAATAAAACTTAATTAATATAATTTTACCTGGATCTACAGGTGGTGCTGCAAAAAAAAACATAAAATTATTATTAAAACATTTAAGATGTAGAATTTAAAAAAGGAATTTTACCAAAGAGTTTTAATAAATGCAGGTTGTGTCTATCAGCAAGATACATGGGTCCTGAACTGCTCTTACACATTGAAATAAAACTTAATTAATATAATTTTACCTGGATCTACAGGTGGTGCTGCAAAAAAAACCAAAAATTCATATTTAAACATTTAAGATTCAGAATTTGAAAAAGTAATTTTACCAGAGAGTTTTAGTAAATGCAGGTTGTGTCTATCAGCAAAATACACAAGAACTGCTCTTACACGTTGTAATAAAACTTAATTAATATAATTTTACCTGGATCTACAGGTGGTGCTGCAAAAAAAACCATAAAATTCATATTAAAACATATAAGATGTAGAATTTAAAAAAGGAAATTTTACCAAAGAGTTTTAGTAAATGCAGGTTGTGTCTATCAGCAAAATACACAAGAACTGCTCTTACACATTGTAATAAAACATAATTTATATAATTTTACCTGGATCTACAGGTGGTGCTGCAAAAAAAACATAAAATTCATATTTAAACATATAAGATGTAGACTTTGAAAAAGTAATTTTAACAAAGAGTTTTAGTAAATGCAGGTTGTGTCTATCAGCAAAATACACAAGAACTGCTCTTACACGTTGTAATAAAACTTAATTAATATAATTTTACCTGGATCAACAGGTGGTGCTGCAAAAAAAACCATAAAATTCATATTTAAACATTTAAGATTTAGAATTTGAAAAATTAATTTTACCAAAGAGTTTTAGTAAATGCAGGTTGTGTCTATCAGCAAAATACACAAGAACTGCTCTTACAGATTGTAATAAAACTTAATTAATATAATTTTACCTGGATCAACAGGTGGTGCTGCAAAAAAAAACAGAACATTCATATTTAAACATATAAGATGTAGAATTTGAAAAAGTAATTTTAACAAAGAGTTTTAGTAAATGCAGGTTGTGTCTATCAGCAAAATACACAAGAACTGCTCTTACACATTGTAATAAAACTTAATTAATATAATTTTACCTGGATCTACAGGTGGTGCTGCAAAAAAACATAAAATTCATATTTAAACATTTAAGATTTAGAATTTGAAAAAGTAATTTTACCAAAGAGTTTTAGTAAATGCAGGTTGTGTCTATCAGCAAAATACACAAGAACTGCTCTTACAGATTGTAATAAAACTTAATTAATATAATTTTACCTGGATCAACAGGTGGTGCTGCAAAAAAAACCAGAACATTCATATTTAAACATATAAGATGTAGAATTTGAAAAAGTAATTTTAACAAAGAGTTTTAGTAAATGCAGGTTGTGTCTATCAGCAAAATACACAAGAACTGCTCTTACACGTTGTAATAAAACTTAATTAATATAATTTTACCTGGATCTACAGGTGGTGCTGCAAAAAAACCCATAAAATTAATATTAAAACATTTAAGATGTAGAATTTAAAAAAGGAATTTTACCAAAGAGTTTTAGTAAATGCAGGTTGTGTCTATCAGCAAAATACACAAGAACTGCTCTTACACATTGTAATAAAACTTAATTAATATAATTTTACCTGGATCTACAGGTGGTGCTGCAAAAAAAAACAACATAAAATTAATATTAAAACATTTAAGATGTAGAATTTGAAAAAGTAATTTTACCAAAAAGTTTTAGTAAATGCAGGTTGTGTCTATCCGCAAGATACATGGGTCCTGAACTGCTCTTACACATTGTAATGAAACTTAATTAATATAATTTTACCTGGATCAACAGGTGGTGCTGCAAAAAAAACATAAAATTTATATTTAAACATAAAATATGTAGAATTCTAAAAGCAATTTTGCATCAGTTTCAGTAAATACAGTTTCCTTACAGTAACTCGAGCTGCGTCGCAACGCGTCTGATTCACGTGTGAAATCAGGCCAACGAAGATATGCAACGTCACCCCGCTAGGGTATGTAACCCTAGTTCAATCCAATTCAATTCAATTGATTTTTATTTGTATAGTGCTTTAATCAATGAACATTGTGTCAAAGCAGCTTTACACAGATAATGTTGTGTTAAAAATCATTAAGATGTTCTTTATAAGTGTAGGTTTGTCCCTGATGAGCAAGCCGGTCTGAAAGAATATTACATTAATTTGCTTTGAAAATTGCACCACATCTGTCTATATTCAAATTTAATTTACATTCTGAAATCACTGTAGTTGTTTTTTATCTGCAACATAAGACATTTTAAGTCTTATTCAACAAGTTGTAAAATCTGTGAGAAAAAATATATAATAATATTATATAATATATGTGCTTGGCTTGCTTGTGCAACAGTTTGTCCACGTTTTACATGGATATTGTAGAGTTTTGAATAGTACGTTACAAAAAGCTTTTGATAAATGAAGATTTTTATCTATATGGATTTTAATAGTTTAATTAGTTAATTTACCGAGGTTTCAAAAGAGTCTCCTATATGTGGACAATTGACTCTTAATGTCTCTCAAAGTGCATCCAAAAGCGACCTAGAAAAAAATCCAAAACGATCCTCGCTTTCCCAAGCTCATGTCATTCACTGAGTTCAGTCTTTTAGTTGCTTCCAGCTCCAACCCAAAAGAGAGGAGCCCACACAGCTGTGTCAGGCCCATGACAGAAAATTGATTGTTGTCAGTGTATATTTCTGGATAATTGGGACAGCTTTTTGCCATTGGCATTTTTGAAAGAGTGCTTTAGAGATGTTATTGTTTGTATTGTATTGATAGTATTGTTTGTAGAATTTTGAGGAAAAGAACAAATTCAATTCATTTCAGAATAAGGCTCTAACATTACAAATGTAAAATGAAGCACTGTGAATTCTTTCTGGATGCACGGTAAGTGAGTGTATGACATGAATGAATAAAATCTATGAATGAATTAAGTGAACAGAAATCAACATCTCTGTGTGTCCTTTAGACATCAGAGCTTGTCAAGAGTAATATCAACTAAAATACCAATCATTTTCTACTATTTTATTTGTAATAATAATTTTTACTACAATAAAGTAACAATATCTACAATAAAGATAAATAAAGATTACATTTAAAATGAACTTCTTGTGTATTTTTCGGTTTAAGCTGCACCCTTTAGTTAACTCAGAACACAGATAAAAAAAAATTTGGATACAGATATTGATATTGGCTCCAGTGAATTTTCCGATTCATGAAATTAATAATTTATTGAAATCATTAAAAAAAATGCATCACATCTGTCTTGATTGAAATTCATTTAACTGTTGTTGGTGTTGTACTCACAGGTGGCTATTACAATATCATCTATACCATTTTTATACCATAATCAACTCTTTCTTCAGGTACAATTTAAAAAAACAAAATTAAAAAGAACTGAAAATAGTTTCTAAATCAATACACAGATACAGATTTTGGCTCCACTGCACATTGGCTCCTACTTATGACCTTCCAGTCAGAATTCCAACATCTGAGCTACCACTTCACTGAATTCAAATGCATTTACTTGTTACAAGTAAAAACTTAATTCCCAGTTTTACAATAGAGTGAACCCCGACCTACTAATGCCTGACTTATGAATTTTCGGAGATACGAACATGGCCACGGCCACCAAAAAAAAATAAAAGAAAAAAAAATAAACGTAAAATATATTCAAGAAAACATTCAAAATCCGTGCGTGCTATTCAGATTTGACAAGGCCGCATACAGAGGGAGAAGAAGAAAAACTACTAGAAAAATATCATTACTCACAGTTAGCTACAATATGATCTATAGCATTATTATACTATACTCATCTTGTCATTTGGGAACAATTCCAATAAAAAATTAATAAATAAAATAACTGGAAAAAGTTTTAAAATCTATATACAGATAGATATTTTGGCTCCACTGCACACTCCTACTCATGACCTTCCAGTCAACATTCCAATCTTAACCACTGAGCTACCGCTTCCCTGAATTCAAATGTATTTACCTGTTATAATTAAAAACATAATTCTTAGTGTTAGAATATATATATACTCTCTACACTAATGATTACACCCCTATATGTCACGATTCTATTTAATTGACAACAAAACATTTATCCTAGATCCTAAATCAGTCGTGAGAAATCCATCACATTGGCTTAGATTGAAATGTATTTACCTGGAATTTGTGGTCTTTGTGGTTTCCCTGCATTAAAGAACATTATTACTCAGAGGTGGCTACAACACTTTATTCACTTATAATTAAAAATACTTTACAAGAAAAAAAAATGTATAGCTGGAAACAATCAATATTTAAAAAAAGAAAAGGTTATTTACATCTTCTGCGTGGAGGCTTTCTCCCTGCAATAGAAAATATTTTTAATGGTATTATAATACAGAAAGGTTTTAGCTGTCAGACTTTATTTTCCAGCATTCACTGCAGCCTTCAGTAATCACTGTCCCAGACTCTAACTCAAAAAACACTCACAGATTTTCTCACTCTCTCACCCAGCTATTGATTAATCACACCTGTCTGAATTAAAGTGTATTTACCTCTCGGATGTCCTGCTGTTAGACCCACTGCATTGAAGAACAGTAATAACATCAATAAAATACAACATTTTTAACATTTGAAATAATATTTTACAAATGATCTTAAAATGTTGTCCTTAGAGATCTATTTAAAATAAGAAACAAACACTTTATTAGCAAAATGTTTTCCCCATTGATACATTTTTTTCAGACAGCCATTAAGAACGCATTTAATAAAATAAAAAATGCATTAAAAATATAGCTGTATCATAGAACTCCCACAAGGCTGCGGTGGAACCTGTACAGCACACACCACATTGTTGTCAAAACCGGGGAACCAAAGTCGGGGAAGTACAAAGAAATAAGAATCGTGTAAAGGATTGTGTTTGTTGTAAAAAATTTATTAATAAAGAGTTATTTTTCTTATGTATGTATGTTCAAATAGTTTTTTTCTGCAACAGTGCCGTTCTGCACTCAGAATCTTACCACAAATTATCAGCACACACAGTAGAATCGGCGTCCTCATTTTGCAGGACTGTAAAAAAAAAAAAAAAAAAAACTCAGTTAAAAACCTTACACAACATTTCATTATTCATGAATTTTCAAAAAAAAAAAATCCAGATTTTTAAGTAATATTTGTAATATAATTATTACATTTATTAAAATATTAGTTCTCTTAAGTATAAACAGCTTTTATGAAATACAAATCTGTGATTTTATCTCTTTACCTGGAAAGGTACTGCAAAAAAAAAAACAACCTCAGAATAATCACTTTCTTCTTCTCTCTGTTTGAGTACTAGTTTCCTTTTTACTGAACCAGTACCCTGTAACAATCTTTTAAACTGAGCTTTACACACTATATATACTGGTTCATTTACAAGTGGGTGGATGATAATTAACTTACATAATCCTTTAAACAAAAAATGCTATTCATTGTATGCATAAAGAAGTATGCAAATACAGTAGATAGGTATTATGCTCTCTCTAAACTGCAATTTTGTTTTCTCAGTGGGATTAATTTGATCAACGTTAATAAGGTTTATATATAATAATATAATAATTCTGTTAAATATTTTCGGCTTTTTGGCCTTTAACAGATTGAACAGAGCACATTGCAATATGTATATATAATGTATATTGTTGCTTTACTGCATCACCGTGACATCATGTGATGCTGTTTCGAGCCACACACAGCATTAACAATCCTTTATTCTTTTTCATATTTACACTTAATGGAATGCAATTATTATTTTAATTGCTTACTAAAGCAACTGCACTTATTGCATATCTTTGGTTGCACAAAACACCCGTTCTGCTATGAAAACCAGCTAGTCAAACTGGTCACGTGACATGCAGGAATTAAACCAATTCAATTCAATTCATTTTTATTTGTATTGTATTTAACAATGAACATTGTCTCAAAGCAGCTTTACACAGATAATGTGGTGATAAAAAATGAAGATGTTCTTTATAAGTGTAAGTTTGTCCCTGATATACAAGCCGGTGGAGACTGTGGCAAGGAAAAACTCCCCTAGATGATAAAAAGAAACCTTGAGAGGAACCAGACTCAAGAGGAAACCCATCCTCATCTGGGTTGCACCGAATGTCTATTTATTACAAATAAACGATGTTGCGTGGTACAGTGATGGTGATCAGAAGCAAACTGTAGTCCTGAGTCCATGTAGCAGAATGTTGATATTAACTACAGTCCAAATCCACCCTCAAAGCTCCTGCTCTTACTCCAGAATTTTATGGAACCACCCAAGGCGTTGATAAAAAACCGTCCCCAGCTGAACAGAGTGGCCTCCATTCATAAATGAATATTAAAGTCACCAACAATTAATGCTTTGTCTAAAGAAGTAGCTAAATTTGTAATGAAATCTGCAAATTCTATGGGAAAATCAGAGTCGGGCCCTGGGGGTCTATAAATAATAATTAATGGCTAGACCTACTTTTGGACACTGAATATTTTATGTTGGTGTAAATAAGTTCAAATGTTTTACATTTGTGTTTAGTATTTTGTGTGATGCTTAGATTATTATTATAAATAGCTGTGACTCCGCCTCCTCTGCCATTTAGACGTGGCCGGGGTGTATATATATCTATATATTTCTTTTTCAAATTGGACTTTTAAGACACATAGATAACATTTTACAATTTTTACAAGAATCCAGAATATATATTTAACATTAATTTATTGCTAGTTTTGAATCTGTATCAGTCCACATGTAGGGATAATCTGTCTAATTATATGCTTTACTGATTCATTGCTTTACTGCGTCACTATGACACCATGTGCTGTCAATAGGTGCACTCTGATCCTCATATATAGAAACATACCATTATAAGTACCCTTAATGGAGTGTGAGTAATATTTTAATTGCTAACTGAACAGGGTTACAGGTTTGGTTGCATACCATTGGTTGCATGGCTTTCAAAAAAATTTCATAATGTCTCTTGAAATTAGCTAAATGAAAGTGCAGAATCAAATGTATACATGTTGCTCTCCATTTCTATGCATTCATTTTTAGAGTTTTACTAATAATGAATATTTAACTTAAAGCAACCAGCTGACACACATCAGCAGTTCTCATACATCTCATTCCTCTTAGCTCTATTGTACTCTCTTAACTTTCACCTTTACACAGCAACATGACATGAGGTTTGACACTAATTGAGAATGTTTATATTTTTTTTACTTCTACATTTTTTTCCTTTATCATAATCATGATATCAGATCAGATATGTGGATGTGGAGGTGCAAGTAGATGCTTTTGCTTTTAATTCAGTTGGTTTCTGGAGACATAACAGCAGATTTTTAATATTTTTTAATATTTGCATCTCAGTAGTTAACCATAATATTTGGAAGTGCTGAACCTGCTTTTTGCTGTTACCTTTCCAGAAGCTCCCAAACAATTCTAGGATGCCTCCCTTTCCAAAAAAATGATAGCATAGATTCATTTAGTTGGCAGAAAAAGGACTGATAAAGGAAAAATATGGGGACATCATATTAATGCAGTTCATTCTCCTGTTAGAGTTCAGTGCAATGCAAAGTGCAAAGATCAGATTTAATTTTGTTTACAAAGAGTTTGTAACCCTGAAAAGGTAATATGAACTCCAAAGTATTTAAAGCTAGATTCAGAGATAAGAAATTCATGGAATTTGTTTCATTAGTGCTCTGGGTGAAGAGGCGGTGGTTAATCAGGAAACAGTAACTTTTTTTTTTAGAAAGTTTTAATTTATATCTTGAGAATCTGCCAAATGTATATGATTTGGAAATATATAGTAACAGATTATTTGTATATAACAAGACCCTTTGTTCTGTGCCCAATCTCCCAAAACACTGTATGGATTGTGAAGATTTGAGCATAATAGAGCACTGGTCTAATGCTAGAGCTTAGAAAGCAGCCTCACACACACTCTCTGCTCTCATGCTGTCTGCAAAAGATGCTGAAGACTCTGTAACAGTTTCTTTTCACAATCCATCAAGTCAAGTCAAGTCAAGAGGCTTTTATTGTCATTTCTACTATACACAGTGGTACCCAGTACACAGTAAAAACGAGACAACGTTTCTCCAGAACCCTGGTGCTACACTAAACAACAACAAAGAAATCAACATAGAGCTACAACACATTTAGTTACATTAAGTGCATCGAGTGCAACCTGGTGCAAACAGTGCATGCAGACAGTGCAGACAGACGACACAAGACAAGACACAAAACCCTATATAGCGCCGACCAGTAAACTTACTTGTATACTAGATTATACAGTACTGTACAAGAAAACTGTAAAAACTATACAAAATAAAAAGCTATATCCCAGAAGTGACTATAAACAGAACAATGTAGTGCAAAAAATACAGCAGCAGTCGAAGGTGCAAAAAACAGCATGTAAACAGTATAATACAATGATAATGATAAATGTGCAAAAAACAGCAGTTGAGTGTGGTACAGTCGAGAATAATAAATAATAAATAAATGAATGGTGGTGGAATGGATTGAGATGAGTGATGAGTGTGTGTTAAGTGTTAAGTCCAGACTCCTCAACATGTAGGAACTTTACACTTTCACTCTCTCTCACACACACACACACACACACACACACACACACACACACACACACACACACAGATTTAAAACGTTTCTCAGTGATACAAAAATACAGAACAACCAGGTATTTGAAGTTTTGAGGAAGAATTCTAGCAGAGCTCCTGGCCTCGAGAACCGTCGCATATCACCTGCAGGTTCAAACGACTCCTGACGCAATCATGCCCTGTCTGTCACACACACAAAGAACAGGTCTTGTGTCACATGTTGTGTCATTGAATATTATTTTAATTAGATTAAATAATTAATTCATGTAATTACAATAAATGTTTTCATCAATTAAATAGTTGCAAAACACAGCCGCTTCATGTCAGCATTTTTGTATAAGATCCACATCTCTTTATTATAACAAAGCACAGTACGATCCTGATCAGAAAGTTTATGTAGATTACTCCTAGTATAATTGTCTAGTCATAACATTTGTTTAGAAGCAGTGGATGCAGCTCTTACTCTTATACGCTCTCTCTTATCATTCACACTAAGGAGCGATGTGTTGCTTGTGGAGCATCTGTATGGCTCTGATTAAAAAGCTTAAAGGTGAAAATATCCTACAGCGTACACTGTATTACAGTATCATTCAATTGGGCTGAGTTTTATATGTAGAGCATTTTACAACAACCGATTTATAAATGTACGAGTCAGAGGTGAAAATAGTGATGAAAAGCTTGGTGAATAGTAACATATTAATAAACCTAAGAAAATTCATAAATCGAGTTGCTTGGTGAGTCTTTGAAATCCCTCTAAAAGAAGATCTCTGTATTTGAAATCACAACTTTCCAACCAAGTTTTTGTTTCATGACTCAACAGATTTGTGTATGACATGAATACTTTCCTCACACGTGCTGGGGGGTGCTGCGGTGAACATACAGTACCTTTATTGTTATTCGGAATGATCATGTTTTAATTCTGTTCTGATACCAATGCAGATAGTGTGTTTGTTTTATTTAATCATTTCCAGTAAGATTTTACTCCAATAAGACATTTACATTTGCCATGGTTTGCTCATCAGAGATAAATGCAAAATTGCTCACCTGAACTCCTAAATTCTGTAGAGCTGCTTTGAGACAAAAGCGCTATAGAAATACACTTGACTTGACTGACATGACTTGACATCTGAAAATCTAAACAAAATAATTTCTTTTCAGTTGCATTCTCTGGGTTATTTATTGTATTGTATACTGTAAGAGACTCAGCCCTTCCTTGAAACCACTGCCCTTACAGGTTTGGTTGCATATTTCTAATACAATGTGGAATAAGCTTTTAAAATGCTTTCACAATCTCTGTTGAAATCATCTGAAGAAGTAAATAAATGTAAAACATTGTCTCGCAGCAATCAAACTATATGTTCTTTAGTTTCTCTGCAAGAATCCAAATAAATGTTTTTTTGTATCTCTGCAGAGGTAAAGAGGGTTTCTTTTTATTTGTTATATATTTGTTTATTGAGCGATAAATAATTGTGTTATTGACAATCAATTTGCATCAGAATGACATTTACGTATTAAAAGGTGTAGATCTTCATTCCACACTCAGGAGCCACACCTGATTCTATTCAGAGTAAACATAACCTGATTTAAAGAGAAATTAGGAGTGGCTCCTGCTCAGTGGAACCTGCTCTCATATCAACCTTTTGTGGATAAAATGCAAAAAAAGGGATGAATGCTTCTGTAAGAGACTGTGGTTATTTTGCACTAATTGATTAATAAATTAATTGCAGCTAATTTATGAGCTAAGGCTTAATAAAGTTCCACTATAAAGCCACCAGGCCCAGGAGTTTTTCCATTTTGCAATGAATGAATGGATTCTTAAGTCTCTGTGGTCAATATAATTTTTTAATAGATTTTTTAAAGGAGATTCTAAAAGTGTTTAAAAAGCTATTATTTTTTCAACCCAAATCTGCAAACCTGTGAGTACAGTGTCTATAGGACAGGGCTGATTGTTGATCATATCATTTAAAGATTTTATATACACAGACTCATCCGTTTTTGCTGTAAACTAAAAACAAAATTAAAAGATGATATTTTAGGATTTCTTTCTTCTATTTAGATGTTTATCAACACAAAACAAGACAACACTTTCAGCACACCGCTCATTTTAGATACGTGTGCAAAAGTATTGGAACGAATAAAGAACAGATAAGTAAATTAAGCCCTCTTTTTGGTTCTATGAGATTCCAGAGTAAGAGCGGGAGCTTTGAGGATGGATTTGAACTGTAGTTAATGTTAACAGTCTGCTACACTGACTCAGGACTACAGTTTGCTTCTGCTCACCATCACTTCACACCTCAACATGGTTTATCTGTAATAAATGGACATTCGGTGCAACCCAGATGAGGATGGGTTCCCTCTTGAGTCTGGTTCCGTTCAAGGTTTCTTCTTTCTGCATCACGGGGAGTTTTCCTTCACCACAGTCTCCACCGGCTCACTCATCAGGGACAAACTTACACTTATTCATTTTTATCACCACATTATCTGTGTATCTGTACAAATAAACATGAATTTAATTTAATTACATTTTTAAAATGAATTATAGTTGTATTTTTGTTACAGTGTTTTCACAGGATAAAAAATAATTGAACAAGTTAAAATTAGTATAAACAAACTATTATTTTAACTGAATTTGTTTTTACTATGGATGGATGGATGGATGGATGGATGGATGGATGGATGGATGGATGAATGGATAGATAGATAGATAGATAGATAGATAGATAGATAGATAGATAGATAGATAGATAGATAGATAGATAGATAGATAGATACTCACTCACTCACTCACTCACTCACTCACTCACTCACTCACTCACTCACTCACTCACTCACTTGGTGACCCAGAAAATCGTGAACCTGTTTACAGGATCTGCTTTTAATATGCAAATTTTTAAGTGCTTTGCTTCAAGTTAGGAATGAGTCACTTACGTGATACAGCACAATTAAAAAATACCTATATAATGGCAAAGTTTTGGCAGGCTAATAAGCTGGGTGTGTATGTGGGGGTGGATGATATATATATATATATATATATATATATATATATTTATGCATTTATATATGTTTAATTCTTGATCATTTTTACGATAGGATTAGTTGCAGGATTGGTTCCATTATTTATGGTTATGAATAAACTATTTTACTACTTGCCCTTTTATTGCTTATTAATTGTAGCACATGCGGATTGTTTGCACTGGCACCTGGCCAGCGATGATGCTAACGTAGGCTGAATTACGGCAATTATGTGTTAACAGTAGCAATTTGGTAACAATACAGTAACAATTAACATTCTATATACTTTTCCTGTTCAATGCAGGTTTCTGTAGTGACATTCATGGCACTTATGAGGGTGTTTTTTCTTTTAATTTGCTTGGTCTGCCTACTGTTGTTTTAAGGTCACAAGTACAGGAACTATCTGAACCTTTTTAACCAAAACCTGAACATTGAGGCCTGCACCTCTAAAGGACCCTGTGACCTCTAAAAAAATTATAAATCATTTTCACACATTTTTTTAATGAAGTCTTATAATTCACTGGTCTCATTCATTTTAGAAATTTTCCCCCCAACACATCATGTAGTCAAGCCATCATTTAGTAAACATAGAAGGATTCTAGTGTTGATTGCTGTGAGCTTCCATCTTGAAAATCGCCTCGCCATCTAGCTAATCTCTCTGTGGAAACTTT
>JBCEWE010000400.1:25000-197500 GCA_039877035.1 Silurus lanzhouensis
TATCTTTCTCTCTCACTCTCTCTGTCTTTCTCTCCATTCTTTTCACTTTCTGCTTTGGTTTGTGATGGGCAGATTGAACGTGAGCGACCAACTTTCTTTTGGAGTGCCAGCCTTAGCATTAGCAGCTTTTCATTGTATTTGTCAGTTTTTCTTTCTGAGGATGGCAGGACAGCAGTGTCCTCCAGGATTCATCTGGGACTCACTGGTGAGGAACTGCATCTCCCAAGATCTTTTGTGGCAGACACAGCAACCTTTCGCCGGTGAGTACAGACTGAGCTTCATACAGCTGTCATGAAAATATTTTTTATAATGTGCTGTTTATAGTAGGTGTATGATTAAGGGTCCATATCAAGGAGATGAGTGGGGTTGGGTTAAGAACAAAGAAATATTTTCCAGACTTTTTCCCCCACCTGCCTCATAGCAACCAGCAACTAGCAACATACATTTATTTAGATATATAGAGTGCAAAGTGCATCCAGCTTTTCTTCTTCTCCTTATTATTATTATTATTATTATTACTGTAGAGGCAGCAATGGTGATGAGTACAGTTCCCCCGGTTCAGTGCTGGTGGAACGTCGCTGTGTGGATCATTGTGTGTGCCGTAGTCGTTCTAAGCAGCTCAGCCCTGATCCTCTGGGTCATCGTCTACAGACAACACACTCACGGTAAAGGCAGGATGCGCCCCCACCCACCGACACCGACACACACACACACACACACACACACACACACACACACACACACACACACACACACACACACATACATATACAGACATATCAACATACAGCCAGGTCCTAATCCAGCATCTATTTATATTGATGTCATAAGTTGCGGTTGGTTAAAAAAAGGTCCTGACCCCAAGCACACACGCATTTAGATGAGTTTCTGTTCCTCTTTTTGGGAGGTCCTTAGGGATGTTCCGTTTTGTACTAATATGTAGGTTTCACACACACAGACACACACACACACACACGCACATACACACGCACACATACATTAAAATACAAAAATAAATCAATAACAACAAAAGGCTAAAATACTTAAAGGGCAAATGTCATAGTAACATTAAAATGTGTGTGTGTGTTTGTGTGTGTGTGTGTGTGTGTGTGTGTGTGTGTGTGTGTGTGTGTGTGTGTGTGTGTGTGTGTGTTGTTTTTGTTCTTTTATTTGTTTAATCATTTGTATGCAAACCACTTGAATACATGTGTCAGGTCTGTGCCCATTCAGAACTCTTTCGTTAATTCTGTGTCTCTATTATCACCAAGCCATAAAGTGTGTTTTTTTGTTGTTGTTTTTTTTTTTTTCTCTCATTCACAAACTGTTTTTAGTTCGTTCAACTTTGTTCTCAATCTCTTTTTTTCTAATTTCTTAATTTCTCCCATTGACATAAATCCTGTTCAGAAAAATGGGTCATGTGACTATGCTCAAAATGAACAGTCTCATTCAAACTCGTGTCACTTTGTGCATGTGATACAAACCTATTTGTTTCTTATATGCTTGGCTATACAGATGTGGACAAATTAGCTCCACTAACTTTGTATAATTGACAAAATAAATCTATCATTGTTTATTTAATCTAAAATAAAATCAGATTTTGAATCAATAGAATGATGATGCCTGATTCAAACCTGATACCCTACATCTGGATAGAGCTCTCTTTAATTGGAGACCACTCTCTGCAGCTGGGGATGGTTCCATGTGAACAACAGGAAGATCTATCGAATTACTGAACAACTTGAGAACTATGGGGATGAATTCTAATGAATAAATGATCATCTAATTCAATGTATAAATTGTCATGTAAATCAACATCTGAAATCCTTATAAATTCTGCACCAACTACTACATGCCCGAACCTTTAAATATGCAATTATGGAGAAACAACCATGTGTAGAATTTTTTTACATTTTTGATTGAGAGTTGGCTTATCCTCAAAGTCCAATGTCTGAAATCTTCATTAAGTGGGATCCAACTGGAGCTGGTACATCTCTAAATGGGTTTGGATCTTCTTGGAATCAGCATCTTCTCTTTGAAGGTCTGAAACTTCAAGCGGTGGAACACAACTGGAGCTGGCCCATTCTCTGGATGCCTCGTGGTGGGTAGAGAAAGAGAAGCAGTATTGAGGAATTAGGATTTGGACTGTAATAAACAATAAACCACAGCAATTATAAACATGTTATTGAGCATTAATAACAGTAATATAATTGCTGTGGTTTATTAACCCAGCCATTAGGGAGGGCATCCAGCGTAAAACATGTGCCAAATCAAATATGCGGATCACAAATGAGAATTTCATACCGGATCGGTCGAGGCCCGGGTTAACAACGACCGCCACAGGTATCGTTAGCCGACAGGGTACCGGTGGAAATTGGGCTACTGTTGGCCGAAGGAGGAGAAGGAGAGGAGGAAGACGTCTACAGAGACGGCAGGGAAAGGAGCAGTGGAGGAGAGTGGAGGTTCGGGTTGGTACTTTAAATGTTGGTACTATGACGGGTAAAGGGAGAGAGGTAGCTGATATGATGGAGAGGAGAAAGGTAGATATGATGTGTGTTCAGGAGACCAAGTGGAAAGGGAGTAAGGCCAGGAACATTGGAGGTGGATTTAAACTGTTTTATCATGGTATGGATGGAAAGAGAAATGGTGTAGGGGTGATTCTGAAGGAAGAGTACAGTAAGAGTGTAGTGGAGGTGAAGAGAGTTTCTGATAGGGTGATGATCGTGAAGGTGGAAGTTGAAGGGATGATGATAAATGTCATCAGTGCCTATGCTCCACAAGTTGGCTGTGAGATGGAGGAGAAGGAAAAATTCTGGAGTGAATTAGATGAAGTGGTAGATGGTGTACCTAGGAAAGAACGGTTGGTGATTGGGGCGGACTTTAATGGGCATGTAGGTGAAGGGAACAGAGGTGACGAGGAGGTGATGGGTAGGTATGGTTTTAAGGAGAGGAATGTGGAAGGGCAGATGGTGGTAGATTTTGCTAAAAGGATGGAAATGGCAGTGGTGAACACTTATTTTAAGAAGAAGGAGGATCATAGGGTGACGTATAAGAGTGGAGGAAGGTGCACACAGGTGGACTATGTGCTATGCAGGAGATGCAACCTGAAGGAGATTGGCGACTGTAAGGTGTTGGCAGGGGACAGTGTAGCTAGACAGCATAGGATGGTGGTCTGTAGGATGGTTTTGGAGGCGAAGAAGAAGAGGAGGAGAGTAAAGACTGAAAGAAGAATAAGGGTGGAAACTGAAGGAGGAAGAGTGTAGTGTGAGGTTCAGGGAAGAGGTCAGAGAGAGGCTCAGTGGTGTTAAGGAGGTGTTGGATGATTGGGAAACTACTGCAGGAGTGATGAGGGAGGCAGCTAGAAAAGTACTTGGTGTAACATCTGGAAATAGAAAGGAAGACAAGGAGACATTGTGGTGGAATGAGGAAGTGCAGGAGAGCATAAGGAGAAAGAGGTTGGCAAAACAGAAGTGGGATAGACAGAGTGATGAGAAAAGTAGGCAGGAGTACAAGGAGATGCGGCAGCAGGTTAAGAGGGATGTGGCGAAAGCCAAGGAAAAGGCATATGAGGAGCTGTATGAGAGGTTGGACACTGAGGAAGGAGAAAAGGATTTGTACCGGTTGGCCAGGCAGAGGGACCGAGCTGGGAAGGATGTACTGCAAGTTAGAGCAGTAAAGGATGGAGAGGGAAATGTGTTGACTAGTGAGGAGAGTGTGTTGAGAAGGTGGAGGGAGTATTTTGAGCAGCTGATGAATGAGTAAAATCAGAGAGAGAGAAGGTTGGATGATGTGGAGTTGGTGAAGCAGGATGTAGATAGGATTAGTAAGGAGGAAGTGAGAGCAGCGATTAAGAGGATGAAGAGTGGAAAGTCGGTTGGACCAGATGACATACCGGTAGAAGCGTGGAGATGTTTAGGAGAGATGGCAGTGAAGTTTTTGACCAGATTGTTTAACAGGATTTTGGAAGGTGAGAAGATGCCTGAGGAATGGAGAAGAAGTTTGCTGGTACCGATCTTTAAGCATAAGGGAGATGTGCAGACCTGCAGTAACTACAGGGGAATTAAGTTGATCAGTCACACCATGAAGTTATGGGAAAGAGTAGTGGAAGCCAGGCTGAGAGAAGAGGTGACCATCTGTGAGCAACAGTATGGTTTCATGCCGAGGAAGAGCACCACAGATGCCTTATTTGCTTTGAGAATGTTGATGGAGAAGTATAGAGAAGGACAGAAGGAATTGCATTGTGTATTTGTGGATTTAGAGAAGGCGTACGACAGGGTGCCAAGAGAGGAGTTGTGGTATTGTATGAGGAAGTCAGGTGTGTCAGAGAAGTATGTGAGGGTGGTGCAGGACATGTATGAGGACAGTGTGACGGCAGTGAAGTGTGCAGTAGGTACGACAGACTGGTTTAGAGTGAAGGTTGGACTGCACTGAGCCCTTTCCTGTTTGCAGTGGTGATGGACAGGTTGACGGACGAGGTCAGACAGGAGTCTCCCTGGACTATGATGTTTGCGGATGATATTGTGATTTGTTGTGAGAGTAGGGAGCAGGTTGAGAAGAGCCTGGAGAGGTGGAGATATGCGCTGGAGAGAAGGGGAATGAATCTCAGTAGGAGTAAGACAGAATACATGTGTGTGAATGAGAGGGAGGGCAGTGGAGTGGTGCGGTTGCAGGGAGAAGAGCTTCAGAAGGTGGAGGAATTCAGGTACCTGGGGTCAACAGTGCAAAGTAATGGAGAGTGTGTTAGAGAAGTGAAGAAAAGAGTGCAGGCAGGGTGGAGTGGGTGGAGAAGAGTGACAGGAGTGATTTGTGATAGTAGGGTATCTGCAAAATTGAAAGGGAAAGTTTATAGGACTGTGGTGAGACCTGCGATGTTGTATGGATTAGAGACAGTGGCATTAAGTAAAAGACAGGAGGTGGAGCTGGAGGTAGCAGAGCTGAAGATGTTGAGGTTTTCGTTGGGAGTGACGAGGATGGATAAGATTAGAAATTAGTTTATTAGAGGGACAGCGCATGTAGAATGTTTTGGTGACAAGGTGAGGGAGGCGAGATTGAGATGGTTTGGACATGTGCAGAGGAGGGACATGAATTATATTGGTAGAAGAATGCTGAGGATGAAGCCACCAGGTAGGAGGAAAAGAGGAAGGCCAAGAAGGAGGTTCATGGATGTGGTGAGGGAAGACATGCAGGTAGTTGGTGTAAAAGAGGCAGATGTAGAGGACAGGGTGGTATGGAGACGGATGATCCGCTGTGGCGACCCCTAATGGGAGCAGCCGAAAGAAGAAGAATTGCTGTGGTTTATTGTTTATTACAGTTTGGATGGGAAGTGTTGGTGGTTGCTGGGCCACTCTAGGACTTTATAAAGTTGTCTCTAATCCACTCCTGTGTTGTCTTGGCTGTGTGTTTAGGGTTGTTCTCATGTAGGAAGGTGAACCTTCAGCCCAGACTGAGGTCCTGATCAATCTGGAACAGGTTTTTATTGAGGAGATCTCTGTACTTTGCTCTATTTAGCTTTCCCTTAACCATAACCAGTCTCAGAGCCCCTGCTGCAGAAAAACACCTCACAGCATGGTGCTGCCACCACTATGTTTCACTGTTGAGATTGTTTTGTGCAGGTGATAAGCAGTGCCTGGTTTCCTTGAGACATAACGTTTAGAATTAAGGCCAAACAATCTTGGTTTCATCAGACCAGAGAATATTGAATCCACACAGTCTAAGAGTCCTTCAGCAGGCTTCAATGAGTTTTGGACTGAAGTGAGGCTTTCATCTAGCCACTCTGCCATAAAGCCCAGGTCACTGGAGGCCTGCAGTGATGGGTAAAGCTACAGAAAGACAACCATCTCCATCTCTGGAGCTCATTTAGAGTGACCACCAGGTTCTTGGCCACCTCTCTTGCTAAGACCCTTCTCCCCTGATTGCTAGGTTTGGCCAGATGACCAGCACTTGGCTTAAGCATTTATTGTAGCCTTTCTTCTCAGATCTGTGCCTTGCAACAATCCTGGCTATAAGCTCAGGCAGTTCCTTTGTGTCCTTTATTGCCATTGCATTATACAGGTACACAGCAACAAAATGCAGCTCAACAACTAACAAAAAAACAAATAGCAATTAACAGGTTTACTGGCGCTATTTTGTGCTTTGTGTATTTGTCCTACATTGTCTTGTGTGACACTTACTAGTCCTTAACTCTGTGTTTTCTGTTATGTAGCTTTTATGTGCATGATGTGTAAAAAAAAAAAAAAGTGGACCATACATAAGACGGTGCCAAGATAATACACTGTATATACAGAGTAATTTATAAATGTACAATTTTATATTGTTATAATTATACAGTGATTACGATTACACAGTCATTAAATATTTACACAGTAATGATACAGTTATCATTGCTGTTATTATACAATTATAAAATTATACAGCAATTGCGTAGCGGCTCTTTAAACCATGATCTGAATGTGTTTCAACAGCTATATAAAGAGATGAAAAATGCAATCTGGAGAAGGCAACCTTTAAACCTGAGACAGCTGGAGTAGTGTGCTCATGAATAAGTTGGCTGAACTACATGTAGACGGGTGCGGAAGTCTCACTGAGAGCTACAGTTTGTAGTGATTGCTTCTAAAGGCGGTACAACAGCAGATTAGAGTTTTTTTATGATTTAAAAAATCTTATTTAAACTAAATTCAGATTTTTCTGAAATGTAAAATAAAAATATTAATAAATAAATAAATAAATAAATAAATAAATAAATAAATAAATATGGACGGCAATAAGGCTACCTCTTCACTAATCCGGATAAATTTGAAAACACTCCACAACGTTTTTAATCGTTTTCCAAAAGTTGCTCATCCACACTGAAACGACTGAAAAAACGCTTATGTACTGCGCATGAGCACGACGTAAGACACTTTGACCAACGTCATTTCTGCCCGGCTTTATTTGGCTCTTTGAAAAGTTCTCGCAATTACTAAAAACCAGTCATTTTTAAAACGATTCATTTTCACAGTTCACACTGTGGACAGCCTTTTCAAATTAATCCACTTTGGAGTTGGTTTTTCAAAAGGCTACGTTTTCCTCTCAGTTTGGACTGAAGAAAAATATGCGTTTCCGAAAATTTCGAAACGTATTAGTGTGCATACCTGTGTAGTAGTGGATGTTTTACCATATTTAGCATGTATGAATGTCCATAATGATCTAAAAGTTAACCTTACTTTTTATTCGTTTTATTTCTTTTGCAGGAAAGAGAAACTCGAAGTGTCCAGCATCTCATCGTCGCAGCAATAACACAAACTTAAACGACAAGGATGATGTTGGTCCACATGTGAACAGCAAACAGGAAGTGTTTGACTGTGAAATGGGCTGGGGGAGGGGTTCCTGTAAGGCAAGGGGGGAGCCTGTAGTTCCATTACCAGCTACAGAGCTGGGAGACTCCGCCCTGGTCACTACAAAAACTGTACAGCTGGTTGATTATTCACATTGCGATGCTCCATAAAAAACTAATTTTAACAAATAGAAAAATGACAGGAAAATGTGCTATAGATTCTGGTTCAGTGGACTAGGATTATGCGTTAGCATATAGCAGGTTGGGTATTGTAGATACCCACATTTTAACAAAGCAAGTGATTGTTCAGCGGAGACTTTCGGTTTTACGAAAAAATACCAAAAAAAACTGTTTTTGCATAATCTGTTTTGAAATTAAAATCATTTTTACACAGTTCCTCCATTTTCAGAGGCTCAAAAGTATTAACATAAAGTCTGGAACACATGCTGCAGCTTCCTTCACCTACTATTGGTTTGTGTATCTTTGTTCCTTCAGTTTTGTCTTCAGTTCAATAGGGTTCAAATCAGGGGTCTGACTCGGCCTTTTATTTGTGTTAATCAACCACTTAATACTAAAGTTAAATGAGTAGAATGTACACTCATGGGCCAATTTAATAGGATCAACTTTACACCTATGATTTCGTGCAATTATCTGGTTAGTCATGCAAAAACGAATAAACCATGCAGTTATGGCCATCAGCTTTGGTTATTGTTCACATCAAACAGCAGAATGGGATAAAAATCTGTGAATTTAAATGTTGCATGTTGTTGTTGCCATATGGGTTTGTTTGATTATTTCTAGAACGGCTAGGATTTATTTTTTTGTGATCAACTGTTTATTACGGTTACAGGATGTTCCTGTGTAAGAAGAACATTGATACAAATAAATACAACTAAAGTACAAAAAAATATATATTTTTTTTCTTCAGATGCAACCCCACCCACCCACAGTAACTCTCCCTCAACTCTCCCAGAAGTCTCATTGAGAGCTACAGAATTAGTGTGTTTGCAGTAATTGACTCTAAAGGCTATAAAATCACATATTGTGTTAAGGCTGTCATTATTTTTCTTTATGCTCTTTTCAGTAATTCTATTATTGAAACTGAACTTTCCTATCCTGGTTCTACGCAGCATAAATTTGAACATTTACAAAAAAACAAGTAAAAGTAACATCATTCATGTCTTTAGAGTTAATGCTGGTATTTCAAACTCATGCCTTTATTTGTACTCCATAAGCAAACAGTATGTGAAATACTGAGATATATATATATATATCAGTGTCCACAGTAGTGAGTCCACAGTAGTGGTGGTGACAAGACAAGAGGACAGGGGAATAATGGGGACATCTGGTGGCCAAAACCCTACAAGACAGATCCCAAATACTGATATATATATATATATACAGTGAGGAAAATAAGTATTTGAACACGCTGCTATTTTGCAAGTTCTCCCACTTAGAAATCATGGAGGGGTCTGAAATTGTCATCGTAGCTGCATGTCCACTGTGAGAGACATAATCTAAAAAAAAAATCCAGAAATCACAATGTATGATTTTTAAACTATTTATTTGTATGATACAGCTGCAAATAAGTATTTGAACACCTGAGAAATTCAATGTTAATATTTGGTACAGGAGCCTTTGTTTTCAATTACAGAGGTCAAACGTTTCCTGTAGTTTTTCACCAGGTTTGCACACACTGCAGGAGGGTTTTTGGCCCACTCCTCCATACAGATCTTCTCTAGATCACTGAGAAACAGTTTGAGCTTCCCCCAAAGATTCTCTATTGGGTTTAGGTCTGGAGACTGGCTAGGCCACGCCAGAACCTTGATATGCTTCTTACAGAGCCACTCCTTGGTTATCCTGGCTGTGTGCTTCGGGTCATTGTCATGTTGGAAGACCCAGCCTCGACCCATCTTCAATGCTCTAACTGAGGGAAGGAGGTTGTTCCCCAAAATCTCGCAATACATGGCCCCAATCATCCTCTCCTTAATACAGTGCAGTCGCCCTGTCCCATGTGCAGAAAACACCCCTAAAGCATGATGCTCCCACCCCCATGCTTCACAGTAGGGATGGTGTTCTTGGGATGGTACTCATCATTCTTCTTCCTCCAAACACGTTTAGTGGAATTATGACCCAAAAGTTCTATTTTGGTCACATCTGACCACATGACTTTCTCCCATGACTCCTCTGGATCATCCAAATGGTCATTGGCAAACTTAAGACATGCCTGGAGCCTGGACATGTGCTAGTTTAAGCAGGTGTGGCGCGAAGGGTGGGGGCCTAGGGGGGAGAGCTGAACGGGTCGTCACACCCAAGCTCAACTTTATCTACTTAACCAATTCGACTACGCCACCTGGGAGGGTTACACCCAGGAAATAGAAGTAAACCCCAGAGTTTATCACACAAGTTCGATTCCCTTATTAATGAGTGTAGGCAGGAAACGTGGGCATCGTATAAAAAATACAACGTTTATTGAAAACTTGAAATTAAAATAGAACGAAAAAAATATATTTTCAATGGTAAAAACGGTCCGGTTACAATTACACAAATAACAAAAATAAACAATCAGACACGAAATATTAAACAACCAATTTACACAACTTCCAAATAAACAAAACTAAATATAATCATTAAATACAGGGCTGGGGTTACCGACCGGAGTGATCAGCACTAATTATCAAAAAGCACACTTCCACACACACACACACACACACACACACACACACACACACACACACACACCTCACCGTGAACTCAGAGCACCCACTCATACACATCAAAAGTGTCGCACGGCAAATGTAGAAATAGCACCACCAAAGACCTTTCACCCGTTGGACCCCAGCTCCTCAAAGAAACCAAAAGCAAAATAAATCTGACAAAAATGAAGGAAAAAACAGATTAAGGTCACAATTCCACCGTAATACGATGGACGGTCACCGAACCACAATATGATTCACCATATACACCTCTTACAAAGAAAAACAATGAAAAACTTTATTAAAAGTTTGAGGGAAGCAAAACTCAAATACTTGCACGTTGCTCGACCCCACAGTAGGCCAGACAATACCAGTTAAAACAAAATCACAAAAGCCAAACGGCAGCAGCAGAATTCCCCTTTTAAATAGTTGTAAGCCGAGGTTCGCAGCAATAATCACCCAGGACAAAAAAGGAGGATCCTATAATACAAACGATGATACATGATATAAATGATACAAGTAATTGCACAACTGCATGCTGTAATTCCCCCTAACAAACCGAAACAACTTACCAAACGCGGATAGATAAGTTCCTGAGAATCAATTCACCGCTCAGGATACGCAGCCTTCAAATAACCTGCTGTTAAACTGAAGTTCAAGGACTGCACATTACTCACGCCACCTGACCCGCATTAAAGCTAAACATTACTAAACAACTTCCTCATACCTGCAAAGAGGGCAGTAAACAGATCCAAAACAGCATCCAACAGGGACATACACTGAAAAGACAGGCTAAGGATACACAAACGTGCAACGAGCAAATAAAAACTAATTAGCCAACGCTACATACTAACAGCACATACCTGAAATCACTATAGCAACCGAAAAAGGGGGAGGATACGGACGTGACGCATGCCAGGCTCAAACCAACCCGCTCTAAATAGTGCCTGCTCGCTACTGATTGGTGGTCAGAAGTGTCAATCACCACCTGTACCTCATTAATTCGGTCACACAGGGAAACCTTCCGTGCCATGCATGATTTCAAACCATGACGTCTTGGAAATTGTGGTCCCAGCTCTTTTAAGGTCATTGACCAGCTCCTCCCGTGTAGTTCTGGGCTGATTTTTCACCTTCCTTAGGATCATTGAGACCCCACGAGGTGAGATCTTGCATGGAGCCCCAGTCCGAGGATGATTGACATTCATGTTTAGTTTCTTCCATTTTCTAATGATTGCTCCAACAGTGGACCTTTTTTCATCAAGCTGCTTGGCAATTTCCCCGTAGCCCTTTCCAGCCTTGTGAAGGTGTAAAATTTTGTCTCTAGTGTCTTTGGACAGCTCTTTGGTCTTGGCCATGTTAGTAGTTGGATTCTTACTGATTGTATGGGGTGGACAGGTGTCTTTATGCAGCTAACGACCTCAAACAGGTGCATCTAATTTAGGATAATAAATGTAGTGGAGGTGGACATTTTAAAGGCAAACTAACAGGTCTTTGAGGGTCAAAATTCTAGCTGATAGACAGGTGTTCAAATACTTATTTGCAGCTGTATCATACAAATAAATAGTAAAAAAATCCTGTTTCCTGTTGTTGAACTGTTCACCGGGAATTTTGTTTGTATCGCCGTTTAAAATTTTTTACAGTTCGTTTTTTCTCGCTATCATCACTTTAAAATATCAAAATATCGTGTTGATCTCCTGCATCCTTCACTTTCAGTTGGCTCCGTCTCAACTATTTTTGCTTTCGGAAGATCGCTTTTTTCCCTGTTTGAGGGTTTGAAAGCAGTGAGTGGAGGACATTCACCAGAACTATGAACACACACTACAGTAAACACATTAAGGAACGTAATTTCTCTACTATGGCGAACATCCAGTTCACTCAGTGTGTGAAGTGTGACATGTTTAGTCAGTCTTTCTCCGTTGTTAGCGATAATTTTATCTGTGAGAAGTGCAAGCTAGTTTGCTCTTTGACGGAGAAGATCTTAGCATTAGAGGAGCGCATCCAGAGTCTAGAGAGAAGTAGTGAGTGTGAGAGCAGTCCAGGTTCTGCAGGGGAAAGTCTGGATGCCCTAGGTGAAGGTAATATTCCTCCGACTCGGGCATTAGAGCCCCTGCAGCGGGGCGAATGGGTGACGACTCGGCGGCATACTCGCAAAGCCAAAGCTAACGCTAAGGCTCGCCCACGAGAGCACCATTCCTCTCCGCTTCGCGTGTTCAACAGGTTTGCTCTCCTCAGTAAAGCACCCTCTGAGAAACCTGAAAGAGCTCTGGTTTTAGGAGACTCCATTCTAAGGCACGTGAAATTAGCTAGACCTTTAGGGGCACCAGCAGCACAGGTTATGTGTATACCGGGAGCCTGTTACAGGATGTAATGGATCATGCGATCGACGGTCGATTGCTCATGCCTTGTTGTTGTTTTGGGGCTAGTTTTGGCTGTTTTGTGATATATAAAAGTTGCTGAGTTACACTCTCGTGTCTGCCTTTTATGTATGCTTATACTGCTACATAAACATGGTGTCAGAAGATGCCTAGCGCGTTTTCTTAAGTTGACGCTGTGTTTGCTAATTCCGACCTAAGAGGTTTAGCGATTATGGACGCTGATAATGCTGCGGTCGCGCTTTGCCCGCCGAGCGGCGTACCGGCTAATATACCTCCGCCATTACCGATGAACATGAACGGAGACTGGAGCGCTAACTGGGACTTATTCAGAGCCGAGTTCGAGGATTATGCAATGGTCACTGGCCTGGCTGAAAAGACCAGGGAGGTACAAGCTGCTACATTGAGAAGCGTGATAGGATCTGAATGCAGACATGTTTACCGGCACAATCTGAATCTCACAGAGGAACAACAAAGAGACATTAAAACCATCCTAGATGCATTGGAAACGTACTTCAAACCTGCCAGAAATGTCATTTATGTGTTCGGCTGTTGTAAACAGGAGGAAGGGGAATGCATAGAAAGTTTTGTGACCAGATTGAGAGAAAAAGCAACGACTTGTGATTATGGTGGATTAAAGGATGAAATGATTCGTGACAAAATTGTACTGGGCATTATAAATGAAGGAACCAGACGCAGGTTGTTAAGTGAAAAAAATTTAACGCTGCTCACAGCCATTGAGATGTGTCGCACAGCTGAACAGACCGCTATGCATATGAGAGCGATGGATGCAGCATGCATGCCTACTGTAGCCGAAGCGGTTCACACGGTTGCTAGAAAACCATCCAGGCCTAATCAGCGGATGCAGCCTGTCACAGTACAAAGTGATTCCAGGCAAAGCGGTCTTGGGTGCTGCCTTATGCAAGAAGGACAGCCTGTCGCCTTTGCTTCAAGAGCACTGACTCCCACCGAAAAAAATTACTATATTCAGCAAACCACTTCTCAGCGCACCCAAGCGGCTTCAAAGCATGCTCATGACACTTCAAATCTACAGTCTCAAAGTTGTC
This sequence comes from Silurus lanzhouensis, assembly GCA_039877035.1. NCBI lineage: Eukaryota > Metazoa > Chordata > Actinopteri > Siluriformes > Siluridae > Silurus > Silurus lanzhouensis. The sequence goes on from JBCEWE010000400.1 coordinate 38,445, forward strand.
TACAAGCCAGGGCCTAAAATGTTCATCAGTGACATGTTGAGCAGAGCAGCTGCTGACTGTACAGGCAAGGGAGCCATTTACCAGAGGCATGCCATATGTCATTTGCAAAAAGAGCAGGAAAAGGTACAACTCATCAACCAAGCAGAATACTTGAATGTGACGGACCAGCGGTTGAGGACAATCAGGGAGCATACTGAAAGGGATGAAGCGTTACAGGCCCTCAAAACCATTGTCCTGGCAGGCTGGCCTGATGAGAAAGAAAGGACAACACACATCATCCGAGAATACTGGCCTTATAGAGATGAAATAAGTGCGCAAGATGGTATTTTGTACCGTGGTCAGAAAGTCATCATTTCCAAATCACTACGTCCAGAGATGCTCAAACGCATACATTCAAGCCATATAGGAGGCGACGCATGTTATCGTCAGGCCCGTGACACACTGTATTGGCCTAGTATGCAAGCAGAAATCAAAGACTTTGTGAGTAGGGGGCGCTATCGAGCTTGTCATGGAGTAGGACGTGGTGTTAGGGGGCTCCGGTGGATTAATGTTGTAATTGTTATTATTTAGAGCTTTTCGCTTTTGTTTTTGCTCTCAATCCCTTGGTCTACCATTCTTGTTTGTGTATCTGAGTCTAGAGGTAATTATGATGTCTGGTAAAACTTCTAAGACCCGTAGCACAACTCAGTCGCAACTGCGGCCTGGTGCAACCTTCTTGAATCGCCTTCTTGTGATTCACCTCCGTGTGAAGGGCCCATCGTTTCACAGGCAGCTTCTAAGGCTGATATTGACTCATTAAAGTCAGAGCTGCTGTCCTCTCTGAGGTCCGAAATCATCGAGGTATTTAAGTACGAACTACGTGCATTGGAACGTACATTGGGAAACGGTTTGCTGACAATAAAGTCGGGGCTGCAGGCGGTGAAGGCGCAGCTGTCCAGTGATAAAGCTGCGAATGAGGCTGCGGTGCGGGAACTAAAGGGCATCGTGGCTGAAATGGAGCGCTCACTTTCTGTTTGCACTGATGATATCGCTGTAATGCAACGTGACATACACCGTCTTACTGCTGAGTACAATAAGCTGGAGACCAAATGTGAAGATCTGGAAGCTAGATCGCGGCGCAATAATGTCCGGATAATCGGTGTTCCTGAGAGGCCCAATAGCTCCACTACCGCGAATGTTGCCGTGCTGCTGAAGGAGGCACTGAGTCTGGAGAAGGAGCCGGTTCTGGACAGGTCACATCACACTTTACAGCCCGTACCAAAACCTGGTGAACGACCACGAGCCATTGTGGCTAGATTTCACTATCACAGCGAATGTCTGGATGTCTTACGGCGCGCCAGAGAACTGCAGCGAATTCAGTTTAAGGGTCTGAACATTTCTATTTTTCCAGACCATACGGTAAAAACCGCAAAAGCACGGGCTGCATTTAACGAGGTGCGGCGGCAGCTCCGTGGCATTGAAGGTGTGCGGTACGGGTTATTTTATCCAGCGCGGCTACGTATTACACACAATGGTGTTGGGAAAGATTTTCTTTCACCTGACGAGGCCAGCGAGTATATAAAGACTATCCAAAGTGTGTCTAAAGTGTAAACATATTTTTTGTCGCGGATGGTCGTGATGTTTGCTCCTTGTTTTTCGTGACACTGCACTATTCACAAACTCCGCGTGGTGATGCTGGTCTTTGACTTTTTATTTATTTGTTATTATTATTTTTTGTTTGTTTGTTTGCTTTTTTTTGTAAGTGTTATTTTTACGGAAATCAAAGTGTAAGTGATCCTGAAAACGTACTGTTTGTTTTATGAACGCTTGGTCGATTTATGTTGGGAACTTATTTTCCTCTGGAAACTTTGTTTATATGTTTATGTAGACCGGGGATGGGCAGCAGTGAACTAGATATAGTTGCGCTTAATTTATGTTGTGTTTAATCTGCTGGAGCCTTCTCTTTGCTTAGGATGGGCTTGTTCTCCGTGTCGTTAGCACATTTATTTGTGTGGGCAGCGATAGGTTTCTTTTTTGATAGTTCATGTTGCTGTCTCCTTGGGTTATTGTTAGGATGGGGACTCTACTTGTGTGTTGGGTATGTGTTTGTGTTTGAGTGTCTGATGCGCGCGCACTCGGTCTAGGGTTTTTACCCATCTGAAACGCTTACGTGCCGACATAGTATTTTTACAGGAAACACACCTCAGGGTCAGAGATCATCATAGGCTTCACCGTCCTTGGGTGGGTCAAACTTTCCACTCCAATTTCAATTCTAAGGCACGAGGGGTGGCCATCCTAGTAAATAGAAGCATACAGTTTTCGCCTACCCATACAATTGCAGATAGGAATGGCAGATATGTCATTGTGGCTGGTATGCTGATGCAGACCTGGTTAATATTTACGCTCCAAACTTTGATGATCCTGATTTTGCGAATAGGTTAATTGGCAGTCTTCCCTTTGTAAATACCCATTTGATAATTTTTGGCGGTGATTTGAATTGTGTTTTGAACCCTGTTTTGGATCGTTCTAGTTCTCGTGCTGCATCCCAATCTGCAATGTCTAAATCGTTCTCCGATTTCGTGTCACAAAACGGCTTGGTAGACCCATGGAGATGTCGCAATCCCGGGATGAAAAAATTCTCATTTTTCTCCCCGGTGCATCACTCATATTCCAGAATGGATAATTTTTTTATTGATAGCCGTCTCAATTGCTCCGTTGTATCTACAGATTATTTGGCCATTGTGATTTCTGATCATGCTCCTCTAGCGTTGGATATCCAATTCTCAACCCATAGGCCTACACAATCTCCCTGGCGGTTTAATTCGCATCTCCTAGCGGACAAGGATTTCTGTGCGTCTATTTCTGGAGCTATTGATGAATTCTTGTTGTTTAATCTTCTTGACTCTACTCCATGCTCATTATTATGGGAGACTATGAAAGCCTATCTCAGGGGGCGAATCATTTCGTACTCTGCTTTCACATATCGAGAGCACAGAGCTAAACTCAGGGACATCTCATCGGCTATCAGCCAACTCGATCAGAGCTATGCGTCCAACCCGTCTCCAGAGCTATACAAACAACGTGTTGAGTTGCAGGCAGAATTCGATCTCCTTTCCACTAGGGACACTGAAGGTATGTTACTACGAACTCGTGGATCGTATTATGAATACGGTGACAAACCAAGCAGAATGTTAGCTCATCAGCTAAGACAGCAGGCTGCATCACACCTAATACCGCAGATTAATAATGACTCGAATGTCACCGTTACCGATCCCATAGAGATCAATGCAGTATTTAAGTCGTATTACTCTGCTCTTTATAAATCTGAATTCCTTACTGATATTTAGAGACTGGGTGATTTCCTTCAAAGTGTCGATTTACCTGTTGTTCATACAGTCTCTGTAAAGGACTTGGACTCTCCACTATCTCTTGACGAAGTCAGAGCTTCAATAAAGGCGATGCAGTCTAATAAAGCCCCGGGCCCAGATGGTTTTCCGGTTGAGTTTTTAAAGAAGTTTATTGATAAATTGGCGCCGCTGCTCCTTGGTGTGTTCAATGAATCTCTGAATCAGGGCGTGGTACCACCTACTTTCAATCAGGCCTCAATAGCCCTTCTCTTGAAGAAGGGCAAGGATCTGCAGCAGCAAGAGTCCTCACTAGATCTAGGAAATACGACCACATCACCCCTGTTTTAATCAGTCTACACTGGCTCCCAATCAAATCTCGCATTGATTATAAAATACTACTACTGACATATAAAGCACTTAACGGTCTCGCACCGCAGTATCTGAGTGAACTTCTGTACCAGTATGATCCTCCACGCCTACTTAGATCAAAAGGTGCTGGCTATCTGTTGGTTCCTCAAATAATGAAGACTACAGCAGGGGGCAGATCTTTTTCTTATAAAGCCCCACAGTTATGGAACAGCCTTCCAATCAGTGTTCGGGACTCAGACACAGTCTCAGTGTTCAAGTCGAGGTTGAAAACTTATTTATTTAGTCAAGCCTTTTATCAGTAGATTTTTTCTTAGGTAAAGGTGCAGATCTGGAGGGAGCATGGATATAGAGTGTTTGGTGAACTGGTATATTTGTATGCTGTCGCCCCCTCACATTCACACGTTCACTCGGGTTTGTTGACGGTGGTGTGGTGGGTCGTCTCTTATCCCAGAGATCCCTCATGTCTGTGTTACCTTCTGGTTCTCCCTTTTAGTTATGCTGCCATAGCGAGTCTTGCCGGAGTCCAAACTGCACAGTGACATTAACTTTCATACACCAATAGTTACACTTAATAATCCATATCCTTCTCTTCCCGTCACCCTCTCTCTCTCTGTCTCTCTCTCTCTCTCTCTCTCTCTCTCGGTCGAGTTAAACATGCTCCTGAGGCTCCAGTGACCACTGTTCCTGCCCCTCTCCCCTCCGCGGATCTTCACACTTCTGTGCAGCTTGGGACGATCTCTCATCAAGACCTTGGGTGGTTCCATGTAATTCCGGAGTAGAACGGGTGCTTTGAGGACGGATTGGACTGTAGTTGGTGTCGGCGGTCTGCTGCACTGACTCGGGAGTGCAGTTTGCTTCTGATCATCATCACTGCACCCTGCAACTTTGTATATATGCTTCAAATGGACATTTGGTGCAACCCAGATGAGGATGGGTTCCCTCTTGAGTCTGGTTCCTCTCAAGGTTTCTTCCTTATGCCATCTCGGGGAGTTTTTCCTTGCCACAGTTGCTCATCAGGGACAAACATACTTATAAAGAACATATTTACATTTAATCACCACATTATCTGTGTAAAGCTGCTTTGAGACAATGTTCATTGTTAAAAGCGCTATACAAATAAAAATGAATTGAATTGAATTGAATTGATCTAGGATCCGGTAAACACTGACGCTCTACAACTTCAGCGTCTGAATCTGCCATTCAAATTCAACTGTTCAGGCTTTAAATACCTTGGTATCACGGTGACCCGTTCCTTACCCAAACTTTTTCATGCCAATCTCGCTCCGCTTGTGGCAGACATGAAGTCGGATTTTCAGAAGTGGAGCAGTCTGCCTCTGTCTTTAACAGGAAAAATCAATGCGGTTAAAATTAATGTTCTGCCCAAGTTTCTTTATTTTTTTCAATCGCTTCCACTATTTTTACCCAAGTATTTTTTTGATTCTTTAGATAGAATCATTAATTCTTTTCTTTGGAGTGGAAAACCGCCCAGAATCCGTAAGACTTTATTGCAGAGATGTAGGCTCAGTGGCGGGCTTGCTTTGCCCAATTTTCAAATATACTACTGGGCTGCACATATCCAAAAACTGAACTTCTGGTCCGATTCAACAGAATTCACTTGGTGCAATCTAGAGCTACTGTCTTGTAGATCATCCTCTGTATCTGCTCTGCTTTGCTCACCTTTTCCGGTCAAACCATCTCAATATACTGACAATCCAGTCGTACTGAACACACTTAAGATTTGGTTTCAGTTTAGGTGTCACTTTAAATTTAGGGCTCTATCAGCACTGGGTCCCTTGAATAGAAATCATTTGTTTCCCCCGTCACTTTTGGATTCAGCTTTCTCACTGTGGCACGAAAAATTATAAAGCAACTTTATAATTTGTACAAAGATGGCGTCTTTAGAAGTTTCACCAGCCTGTCCTTGGAGTATGGGCTGCCTACAGCTCATTTTTTTCGATATCTCCAAGTCCGCAGCTTTGTATCTAAATGCCTTCCCAATTTTCCCTCAGTACCCCCCAAGCAACCTTGGAAGAGTTTAGTCATGTTTGCCCCACACCAGCGTGGTTTGATTTCCCGGATATACAGTTTTATTTTATCTCTCAATAGCTGTAATACAGATAAAACCAGGACCGCTTGGGAGGAGGAGTTGGGGCTGCAGTTTGGCGATGAACGGTGGGAGAAGGCCGTGGATAGGATACGGTCTACCACTTCCTGTGCCCGCCTCAGCCTCATTCAGTTTAAGGTTTTGTACAGAATTCATCTTTCCAAATCAAAGCAGGCAAAGATCTATCCTGGGGTTGAGGACAGAAGTGACAGATGTCATGCTTCCCCCTGTCATTTGAGTCATATGTTCTTTCTGTGCCCGAAATTGCATGCATTCTGGACAGGTTTTTTCAGCGTTATGTCCTCCATATATGGAGTGCAATTGACGCCATGCCCACTGATCGCTATATTTGGGGTTACCGGCGAGTCGGTATCACTGAGTTCTGCACACAAAGATGTTTTAGCTTTCTCATCTTTATTGGCCAGACGTTGCATACTTCTACACTGGAAAACAATAGGATGTCCTTCTATCTCTCAGTGGTTTAAAGACTTAATGTTTTTTCTCAAGTTGGAGAAAATAAAATATACGCTGAGGGGTTCTACTGGCACTTTTTTTTGCAAGTGGCAGCCTGTTATTTCTTATTTTAGGAGACTACGGGTGTTACCTGGTTAAAGATCTAAAGTGGTCAAAATTGGACTGTATGCATGACCTTTGTTTTGTTTCTTCAGTTGTTTAAGCAGGGGGATGTGGGGTGTGTGTGCGTGCGTGCGCATGTGTGTGTGTGTCTTTGTCTGGGGTTTTGTCTGTGTTTTGGGGGGTGGGGGTGTTTTCTTTCTGTGTTTGTTTAAAAAGAAAAAACTGAGAATTTCTGTTTACATTTTTGTATCTGTCAATGTTGATTTTTCAAAAAAAAGAATTGGGAAAAAAAAAAAAAAAGACTTTGTGAATAACTGTTCAACTTGCAATGAATTTGCACACAACCAACAGAAGGAAACCATGCTATCTCACAACATCCCCAGCAGGCCATGGCAGATTGTCAGCATGGACTTATTTAGTCACAGACAAAAGGACTATCTTATAATTGTGGACCATTTCTCGGACTTTTGGGAGATTGAACTGCTTCCTGACCTATCTGCAGAGACAGTTATCAAGCACTGCAAGGCTCAGTTTGCTCGACATGGTCAGCCAGATAGAGTTATTACAGATAATGGCCCTCAGTTCGGTGCTCTGTTTAAGCGCTTCGCCTCCAACTGGGAATTTGAGCATGTCACTTCTTCACCAAGACATCCTAAATCAAATGGAAAGGCTGACCCTTGGAAAGCAGTACTTCATTGGAGAAACACCCCAACTGAAAATATGGACAGTAGCCCTGCACAAAGGTTGATGTCGCGGAGACTGAAAACGTCTCTTCCAGTAACAAACAAGCTTCTGGAGCCATCTGTGGTCACAGGGGTTGTTGAGAGGCTTCAACACCGAAAGCAGCAGGCAAAATCCTATTATGACAGGTCAGCTTGTGATCTGCCAGAACTGAACATTGGTGAGAAGATACGTATAAAGCCCCTTCCACAGAAAAACCCTGCACATTGGAAGGTCGGCACCTGCCTTCAGAAAGTAGCACCACGATCTTATCTTGTTAATGTGGATGGATCCTTATATAGACGAAACAGAGTGCACTTGAGAGTGGCAGAGTCAACCGCCACACAAGCATTGGACACAAGTGAACCCGAGATGCCTCTTATGCCGGAGAGTAGCGTTGCAGGAGCCCTTGCTGATTCATCTCTTGTGAAGCCCTTGCCACAGGCTTCTCCTGACCTTGTCAAACTCTCACCATCAGATGGACACACGTATACTAGGGCTGACCGATTGTCCACACCACCTAAAAGGCTAGATATTTAATGTTATAAATGTTATTGTGGCAGTTTACTTAAAGCAAAGTAGGGCAGTCAGTAAAAAAATATCTGCCCAAAGTAATATAGTATTTTGTTCTTATTTAGTGTAAAAAAGGGGATTCCCTTTGTTCATATTTGTAAAGGGGGATGTTACAGGATGTAATGGATCATGCGATCGACGGTCGATTGCTCATGCCTTGTTGTTGTTTTGGGGCTAGTTTTGGCTGTTCTGTGATATATAAAAGTTGCTGAGTTACACTCTCGTGTCTGCCTTTTATGTATGCTTATACTGCTACATAAACAGAGCCAGGGCGCCGGACATAGCAGGTCAGCTTGGATTCTTAGGAAAGCACAGGTTCTCTAAGATTGTGTCTCTAAGAGTTTTTCACACAGGAGCTAATGATATACGCCTTCGACAGTCAGAGGTTACTAAGAGTAATATTATAGAGGTGTGTAAATTAGCGAAGGCAATGTCTGATGCTGTAATATGTTCTGGCCCCATCCCAATGCGACGTGGCAATGTAGCCTACAGCAGGTTATGGTCGCTGAACTGCTGGATGTCCGAGTGGTGCTCCAAAAATAATGTGGGCTTCATTAATAATTGGAGCATTTTTGAGGGCAAGGCTGGCCTGTTAGGGCGGGACGGTATCCATCCCACCCAGGAAGGTGCTGCTCTCATTTCTTGTAGTATAGGTCATAGTCTCAGAACAGCACTAGTTAACAAGTGACTGTCTAGAGCCAAGGCCAGGGAGCAGACAGACAGGCTAAACCGACCGTCTGCTAGCTGCACAGAGTCGTCACTCAGGATCCACCATATTGAGACTATGTCTGTCCCCCGAGCAAAACCAAAATATAGGAATTATCAGAAAGTCTGTTTAAGTAACCTGATTAACATTAAATTAAATAGGACTGAACACACAGCAGCACCTCTGATCTAAAAATAGGATTGTTGAATATTAGATCTCTCACGCCAAAAGCGCTGACTATAAACGAAATTATTACCTACCAGGAGTTTAATATAATGTGTTTGACAGAAACATGGATTAAATCGAATGAATATGTAGCATTAAATGAGGCGAGTCCTCCTGGGTATAGTTACATACACCAACCTTATCTAAATGGCAGAGGAGGTGGAGTAGCAGCTATTTATAATAATAATCTAAACGTCACACAAAAGACTAAACAAAAATGTAAAACATTTGAAGTTCTTTACACCAACATAAAATATTCAGTGTCCGAAAGCAGGTCAAGCCAGTTAATTCCTCTAATTATTATTTATAGACCCCCAGGGGCCCTACTCTGATTTTCTGATAGAATTTGCAGATTTCATTACAAATGTAGCTACTTCTTTAGACTAAGCATTAATTGTTGGTGACTTTAATATTCATTTTGATAATCAGGAAGACTCCTTAAGAGCAGCAGTTGTGTCCATTCTAGATTCAGTTGGAATTAATCAGAATGTTATAGCACCCACTCATAGTGGTGGACACACTCTCGATTTGTTGTTAACATTTGGATTAAACATAAAAAACTTAGTCATAATTCCACAGTCTGAAGCTATTTCAGACCATTATTTAATCTCATTTAAAATTTGCCTAAGTCATTGCATTTCTACCTCACCACGTTACCGTGTTAAGCGTACTTTCACGTCAGCTACAGCAGCGCGTTTTATTAATAATCTTCCAGAAATTACGATATTAGATAGATCTCCGTCAGACCCCGCAGAGCTCGACTGGGCCACTGAACATCTAGAAACAACGTTACGTTACACTCTAGATGATGTAGCTCCCCTTAAGACCAAAATGATCAGGGAGAAAAAATTAGCACAGTGGTATACTGATCATACACGCACCTTAAAACAGACCACTCGAAAATTAGAACGTAAATGGCGTCAAACAAAATTAACAGTATTTCAAAAAGCATGGAAGGAGAGCCTCTTAAATTATAGAAAATCTCTTAGTGCTGCTAGATCAGCATATTTCTCCACCCTCATAGAAAATAACAAGCATAATCCTAGATTTTTATTCAGCACGGTAGCAAAATGAACAGGGAATAAAAGCACTGCACTCACATGCACACCACCAATAGGTAGTGATGATTTCATGAACTTTTTTAATAATAAAATTGAAAACATCAGGCAAGAAATCCAGACGGTTAATATAAATCCAAATTATTTTACAAATAACCCTGTAGACAGCAGTGTCATTATAACGGATAATCAACTACAAAGCTTCACTCCTATTCATGAGAAGGACTTAATTTCATTAATCTCCTTATCAAAATCATCAACCTGCATTCTCGATCCCGTGCCTACTAGTTTCTTTAAACAGATAACTCCAGAGGTAATCAAACCAGTTTTAAAAATAATTAACTCTTCCATTAGCACTGGTTATGTACCTAAATCCTTCAAACTGGCAGTTATCCACCCCCTTATTAAGAAACCTGACCCTGACCTATGTCATTTGTCCAACTACAGACCGATATCAAATCTCCCCTTTATATCCAAAATTTTAGAAAAGGTTGTAGCACAGCAGTTCTGCTCACATCTACTTACGAACAACATTTTTGAAGTGTATCAGTCAGGATTTCGGCCTCATCATAGCACAAAGACGGCGCTAGTTAAGGTGGTAAATGACCTGTTATTGGCCTCTGATCAGGGTTTTGTCTCCTTACTTGTTTTGCTCGACCTTAGTGCAGCTTTTGACACCATTGATCACACTATACTGCTTGCTAGACTTGAGAACAGTGTAGGAATAAAGGGAACAGCTCTCTCTTGGCTCAGGTCTTATTTGACTGATCGCTATCAGTTTGTGGATGTAAATGGTGAGTTCTCCACACTCTATGAGGTAAAGTTTGGTGTTCCTCAAGGATCTGTCTTAGGCCCACTGCTTTTCTCTTTATATATGCTGCCTCTTGGTAAAATCATTCATAAACATGGGATTCGCTTCCATTGCTATGCTGATGACACACAGCTGTATATTTCAGCAAAGCCAGATGAGAGAGATCAGCTAAACAGTGTTGAGGAGTGTGTAAAGGACATTAGACAGTGGATGCTTAATAACTTTCTTCTGCTCAACTCAGATAAGACGGAAGTAGTTTTACTAGGACCACATGCAGCTAGAAGCAAACTTTCCGATTACGTAGCATCTCTGGATGGTGTTTCTGTTTCAGCATGTACGGCTGTCAAAGACCTTGGTGTGATTATTGACCCGAGTCTTTCCTTTGAGTCTCACATGAATAATATTACCAGGATCGCCTTCTTTCACCTAAGAAATATTGCTAAAATTAGAAATATGATGTCGTTACAGGATGCAGAAAAACTAGTAGATGTTTTTGTTACTTCTAGATTGGACTACTGTAACGCTTTACTGTCTGGGTGTGCGAGTAAGTGCATAAATAAGCTTCAGTTAGTTCAGAATGCATCAGCAAGAGTCCTCACTAGATCTAGGAAATATGACTACATCACCCCTGTTTTAATCAGTCTACACTGGCTCCCAATCAAATCTCGCATTGATTATAAAATATTACTACTAACGTATAAAGCACTTAACGGTCTCGCACCGCAGTATCTGAGTGAACTTCTGTACCAGTATGATCCTCCACGCCTACTTAGATCAAAAGGTGCTGGCTATCTGTTGGTTCCTCAAATAATGAAGACTACCGCAGGGGGCAGATCTTTCTCTTATAAAGCCCCACAGTTATGGAACAGCCTTCCAATCAGTGTTCGGGACTCAGACACAGTCTCAGTGTTCAAGTCAAGGCTGAAAACTTATTTATTTAGTCAAGCCTTTTATCAGTAGATTTTTTTCTTAGGTAAAGGCTCAGATCTGGAGGGAGCATGGATATAGAGTGTTTGGTGAACTGGTATATTTGTATGCTGTCGTCCCCTCACATTCACACGTTCACTCGGGTTTGTTGACGGTGGTGTGGTGGGTCGTCTCTTATCCCAGAGATCCCTCATGTCTGTGTTACCTTCTGGTTCTCCCTTTTAGTTATGCTGCCATAGCGAGTCTTGCCGGAGTCCAAACTGCACAGTGACATTAACATTCATACACCAATAGTTACACTTAATAATCCATATCCTTCTCTTGCAAAATAGCAGGGTGTTCAAATACTTATTTTCCTCACTGTATATATCAGTTTTTGGGATCTGTCTTGTAGAGTTTTGGCCACCAGATGTCCCCCTTATTCCCCTGTCCTCTTGTCTTGTCACCACCACTACTGTGAACTCACTGAAATCATGGCTGACTCCTACCGCATCAATTTGAGTCCGCAGTGAGGTCTTTGTTCAGCACTAAAAGAGATTACTTACTCAGAAAGTCCTAAAACTATTAGGATCAGTGAAATACAACTGTCGGGATTTGAGGGGTTCTGGCTAGGTCTCGGACTTTTTTCTTGTGTTTTGCACAATTTCCCACCAGATGTCGCCAGAGTGTTCCAGAGTCCCTCGTTAGCTCCTTTCGTGTTTTGTGGTTCAGTTCCCACAGCTGGTTTTTGCAGTCTTTTGTCTTTTCCTGAGTTTCCTGTGTAATTCCTTGTTTTTGAGTATGTTTTTTTTTTTGCCTTGCTATTTCTTCTCAAATGACTTTGTGATTTTGCCCTTTTCCCAAAAAAGAACTTTGTTTCAGATTTTGCATGTGTTTCGGAGGTGGTTGTTTTTTTCCCCTTTTTAATTTTGATTTTAATTTGAATTAAAAAAACATTTTAACCTGCAATTGTATTAGATTTTTTTTTAATAATTATTTTGCTTTTAAATATTAAATTCAATAATTTTGTTTAATTTAATTAAATTACTTTTGTTCCTTTTGGACTTTCAATTAATAAACATTTTGATTTCATTATTGAGTGTGTCTCTGCATTCGGGTTCACACATCACCCTGTGGCAGACTGCTAAAGCTCCTGCCTCTCAAGCAGTTAACCCTGGTTTGTACCCTAACACTGACAACACCACCACCACATCATCCACTGAGAAATAATGTCTGTTCAATTTTTGTCTTTTTTCATATTAAGGAAAGAATTACTGAATTAATAAACATTTCAAATATTCAGTATTTCACAAAAATGAGCACTCTTAAGGGACAATATTATAGAAATGAAACTTGAATATATTTTAAAGTATCAATGTGCAGTTTGTATATCAGTACAGATTTACTGTCCTCTAAAAAATATCTCAACATGCAGCCTATTGTTGTCTAAATAACTGCAACAAACATAAGTACACCCTCAGTGATAACAGCTGTACGTTGTGTAAACATGCAAATCCTTATGTCCTATTCATCGTGTTCCTGTTTTTGTTTCCTGGACAAAACCAATAAATGTGTGTATCTTGTATTAGAGCAGTTATAATTTGGTGCTTTTAGTCGTTTCTCTCATACTGACCACTGGATGTTCAACATGGACCTCATGGTAAAGGATTTGAGAATCAATCTATTGTCCTTATACTAAAATGGTTGCTAAAATATGAAGGGTGTACTCAATTTTGTGAGATGCTGTATGGCTGCTATGTACCGGACCTGCTTGCAATGGAATCTTATATACAAGTCTGTATTGCAAAATAATCCAGATAGAAGGATGGGATGAAATTTCAAGAACAGGATGTGGTTTGGAGAGACTCTTTAGGCTTATATTTGACGATTGTTTGGTACTGACACCTGAAGAATAATTTGAGTCTGTAATGTCAATTTTGATTCATTAAAAGCATTTGTGCAAAACAAGCTGCCATGATACAGAAATGCATATGCTTCTACTATCTTATTTACACTGTTTGCTTTCAACTTTAATGTCACAATTGTGGTCATCCCAATATGACCACAAGTGCATGTTTGGCATCAGGAAGCTGTTCTCCACTTATCATTCGTTTGTCTATTGTTGTGGGTTGTTTCAGATTGCATATTTTCCAGGTTTTGTTAGTAATAATTCAGAGGGTGGACGCACCACTAATGGGTGCAACTGCAAATCTCCAAGAACATTGTATTGTCAGCACCAAGGACAGCAACCAAAAATAAATGCACGCACACATGACCCAAGCAGGAGCAGATGGAATTCTTCTCAGGTAAACACTTCATGTCATGACCTTTCCTGTTATGTAACCTGCCTACAGATGTGTTTGTTGGAAAGGAATTCCATCTTCCAGTCAATTCAATGTTACATAACAAAACTTTGTACAAGCATGATGTTTGTACTTAAGTTGTAAGTGTTCAGCAAATGTGAAACTTTAACCCAGGCTTTTCCTTCTTTAGTCTCATTTGAACTTTTTAATGCAGTTTTTAAACACCTGGGCCTGTTTAAGGTGCAGCCCATGAACACATTTTGTTTACTGTAGCACTTTGTCAGGTCTAAATGATGTCAGCCGTCTCTGTGGATGTAATATAAACACTATAGTGGTGAAAAATCTGCATGGACTATAAATCTCATAATGAGTCCCTGATTTTTTTGTAACACAAATTTTCCTTAGAAAAATAATCCCATAGTTTCAGGAAATTCCACAGAACATGGCCAGGGGTGAGCTGGAGATAGACTGAGAGCCACTAACATGTCAGGAGATTGTGTTGTAATAAAGAAAGACACATGGATTTTAATGGAATTATATTTAAAAATAAGTCTGAAACCAACTGCCAACTAATTGGGTAGTTCTTTACTTCAACATTAAGTGGCGCCATAGCATTATTTTAGACCTGACCAAATATTACTGTTCGTGCGTTCAAACGACCGGTTGTTAAACATGATGATGATGATGATGATGATGATGATGATGATTTGTCATTATTATTATTATTATTATTATTATTATTAACAATAACAATAACAATAACAATGGCCTGATTAGAAGGGCTTAGAATAAGAGGCTGTGTGTGTGTGTGTGTGTGTGTGTGTGTGTGTGTGTGTGTGTGTGTGTGTGTGTGTGTGTGTGTGCGTGGTGTTGTATGGTGTGTAAATACATCTGTATATATATATATATACATACACACAGATGTATTTAATATAATTTATATAATTATATACTGTATTTAATCAATCAATCAATCAAACTTTATTTATTAAGCGCATTACAACCACCAAAAGGAGCACAAGACGCTTTCTAGTAAAGCAAAAAATAAACATTAAAAATAAAAATGTAAAAGTAATAAAAATAAATTAAAATTTAAGAAATAAATAAAAATAAAAAATAAGACACAGTGAACATAAAATAGCAGTTGAATCAGAGCTACGTGTAAAAAGCTTTTGTAAAAAGTATTGTCCCAAGACAAATGACTTCTGAGGCAATAAATTCTAATCTAATCTAATCTGAAATATAAAGACAAAATGATCTGAATATGTAATCTTGCGCTCCTTGTAATCTTCCCACAACAGAATAATGCCTGCCTTTACTGATGTTTCAATTGATGTCTGAATAAAAATGTAATTCAAATGATTTTGTTTAAGTAAACTGACCCAAAAAACGCCAACTTTAACGGCGCTTGTTAATTCGAGTTCATCTTTATTTAACACACAGGGAGCAAAACACTGGGGTCGAAACCATTGACCCCTTAGGTCAAAAACCCACACCATTGCTGTGGGCCAACAGGACATTAGTCACACCAAGTTCACCGCAGTCCTGCAGGCCACAGTGCTCCATCAACACTTACACATAAGGCAAGCATCGACTTTCCTTAGTGTCATCGGCCTCATCGTTTCACACACAGGGATTTCAACAATTAGTCAGAAGAAACTTTTTAGAAAAACAAGCATGAATCTGGAGTGAGTAATAGATATGTGGCTGTATTACAGAAGAACTATCATTTCGATTATAATTATATAAATTATTTATATGACAATACTAATACATGTTTCTTTGAATTAGTTATAAATCGTTTATCTTTTATAAAGGGAAAGGAAGTGAAGGGGATCGGCTGGAATACCATGTATTCAGTAGCCATTATTAACTCAAAGCTCTTTTCCCTCTTTAATCCTGTAATGTCTTGCGAGAGAGACAGAGCCATGTTTGTTTTGAGTGTGTTGGGGCTTTAGGGCTTTTTGAGCTGCTGGGAGAAAGGTATGGGGTGATCATAGGACAATTTGTTTGTTGCTAAAGCTTAGCCTGTGGTGTTAACCTTTTAGCCTTTCACCTTTACCTCCAAGGTACATCCCCTCCATCAGCAAGTTAAAGAAGAGTGACTGTCAGAGGGAAGCATCCGGAACAAGCCGCCGGTCCTGTCGGAGTAAAAGGACGGGTGGTGAAGGGATGTAGAAGTTTGAAAAGAAATAGAAGTTTAAAAGGATGTAGAAGTTTGAAAAGAAATGCACTCCTTCGCTTCTATTTTTGTGCGCAAAACAAAACTTTTCTTGAATCTCTCAGATCGTATCACAGATGTAAAACAGATTTTATTTTTTTTTGCAAGTTTAGCAATACTTGGCTTGAAAAAAGAAACAGAAATTAGGCTTTGGCTTCTAACAACGTATGATATTGTTCTTACATTTTATTCCTAATGATCTTTAATAGGTTTTTGAATGTTCTTAAATTTGACGGTGAAACCTGCAGAAAACCTGAAAAACCTTTTAGATTTTATTTTTGGTGATTCATGATTAGAATTTTATCTAACGCTCTTATTGCTCGGTGATTTATTGCATATTCGTGTGGAATGTACAGTTAGAGATAGCAGAGAGCGCAGTGGTGGAAAGAGATGGCGGGTCCGCAGGCCCGAGCGACAGTGCCAGGCAAATGCATCAAATGTGGACACGTTATCTTCAAAGGCCCGTCCTGTGGTGTTGGTGTGCAGTCTGTCCCCAGCTCTTGCTGAGTAGCAGACATGCCGCATTCTTCAGGCAGTTCCACAAAGTACAATAACTTCCTGGAATTCTTTGAAGCCTGGCTGTCGGAGCCAGGGCACTTCCTGTTGTCCCTGCAGCACTTCCTGCACGGCCGGCACAATCAGGTTTTCTGCAGGGTCGCCATGGTGATGAGGCAAACACCTTATCGTGGTAGTGTGTGATGCTCTCTAGGGATTATGGGTGAAATACAGGTTTAGTTTGTGTTAAAAAATAAATGATATAAAGTATTAATTTTTCAGGTGATTTGTTGTAAACTGGATATTTTATTAACAAAAAAACATGAGCATTTTGTACATATGTATTCAATATTTGTATTTCTTTTTAAGCATTATTCGTGTCAAAAGTGTGGAAACATATTTCGAGAAACACATGTTCCTTTTTTTATGCAACATACAAGGTAATTTAATGGTACAACTATTTCCTTTGTAGCATGAATTGCACTGTGTTAAAGTATGGAATGGAAGCCATGTTAGTTTAGGATTCCTTTCACTTTCTGGAATAAGTCTCCTGCTCCAAAACAACCCCAAACCATTAAGTTTCCACCTCCATGTGTGACTGGGGAGGTCATGGCGTCTGATCACATCTTCTCTATTCTGCTCTGTTTTTCTTAAAGATCTAGAAATGTCAAATTTGAACTTATCTGTCTGCAGAACTGATTTGGAGGTTTTTGGGGAACACATGCATGTTCCGTAAAAATGCAGCATGGTACATGCATGTGATCTCAGAAACCATCATAGACTCTTTTTCCCCCGGCTTTTGACAGGCTCTGTGCGTTTGACCTAAAAGAAATCATGCATCTAAACGTCTTCTTTCATTATTTCTTTGTACTGTTTAAGCACGCTGGCATTGGGAGTTCGTATTAAACTCATCATACCTGTGGAACCATAGCAACATAATAATACCTTTCGAAATCTGTAATATTTTATTTTCAACATAGAAACCATACTGCGAATGGAATGTTCATCATCACCATCATCATGATCACTTTAATTTGCTCGCGCATTAGCCGAAATGACACGATGAGTGAATAATTGAACGAACGAATGCAGGTTTCAGCTGGGTAAAATACCAACCCCTGTACCGTGAAGGATTTCACACTAGTGTCTGTGTACATGGTTCATCAGCAGTGTCAAAGTAGAGAAAAACATTATCAGTGTTTTGCAATATCTGGCCCAGCAAATTAGTCCCAATAATGTACAGAAGGTTCTTTTTGATTTAAGCAGGTTCTCTGGAAATCAGAAATAATCTTTTAATACGGCTAGTAATTACGGCTGATTGATGTTCAGATGTTGCTTTTAATAAAATATTAAGAAATTAATATTTAAAAAAAACTGGCACAATAAATGCAAATGTTCTTACCCGGATAAAAAAAAAAAAAGAATTCTCAGCTGGATGGAGCGATGGATGTTGTGTCACTGTAACGGTAATTGAGACCGAAGGTTTGTAGTAAACTGTAACATTATGTATTGATGTTTCACTCATTTTGAACGAATCCTTTTTATGATTAAAGGACCGGCTACTGAACCGTTTTGTTTTGTTTTGCGAAGATGAAACACATGATGCGAATAAAGAATTTGCTGAATAAGTAAAATGTTTAGATTTACCCAGACAAGTGAAGTGCATGACCCTAAACTGCACCTGAAAGAAGAAGGGAATGAAAAAAGCTTTAATAGAGTTTGTATCGGGTTCATGAATCCAGCTTGGGAAAACATCCCGTTTTTTTTTTTAGGCCGATCCTGTACGCATGCTAGGCTAGGTGCAACATGTCTCTACAGTCTCAAAGTAAACATACCAGTAATGGTGCTTTGGAAACCATACTCGTAATGTCAAAACAACAAAACAAAATGATTGGATTTTCATGCGGTATGAACCACAAAAAAAAGTAGCTTTTTCTTTTTTCTAATTCATATTGAAATAGGCTAAAAGCATATTTAACATTAACACCCTTTATGGCATGATCTGCATGTAATGTAGCGGGATCTGGCAGTGTGTCAGGAGGTTTACATGCTATAAGTTCATGAGGGTGTTCGTGACTGTACACTGAGGAACCCCACATGACAACCATAAGTTATGCCTACAGCTCTCCATAGCGTTGCTGTTAACACTACACCATCTACTGAACCATGGTGCTAATGGGCAGAGATCGAAAACGCTCTTCCGAACTCCCCTATGCTACCAGATATGGCTCTACAAAATATTTATGTTCATTGGCCTCATCCATGAATTCTAATCTTGTACTATCTGTGATAAAAAATGCACAACTGCATTCTTGCGTCGTTCTGTCACCGCCGAGAGCAAACGCCTGCACAAGCTCATGTTTTAACTGGTTGAATGATTTCTCTTCACTGACACACATTGGCACTGCTGGGAATTTCACTGGCTTCAGTATTGCTAAGACATTTGGGTTGCATATCAAAAGACTACTAGGAGACCTATGCAGAGAATCCCCAAATAAAAAACCCAAAGTCAGTGGCATCACCCACAACCTCTACAGCGAAGGTTTTGAGGTCTCACAATTCACCCTTGAAGAGATCAAGAGCAGAAATATAAAGGCCATATCATAAGATGCAACCTTCTAATTAACGGTAAGAATAATAGAATAAGACCGGACTGGAATTTACAAAGCAATACGGAGATGTAAAGTACAGCAAGTGACATGAAAATCTGGGAAAAGGTCATGAAATTACTTGTGGACAAAGAAAGGATTGGCTCATGATCCAAAGCATACTGGTTAATAGGTGGTAGTGTCATGGTTTAAGCTTGCATGGCTGCATCTAAGCAGGAGAAATTTCCAAAACACACGGTCCTCAAAGAGATCCTTATTGGAGTAATTTAGCTGTGCTACAAACCAGAAAAAAGCATGAAAAAGGTTTAGCATTAAAAAGCCGCAGTTGTGGTTGAGAAAAAGCAGTCGATATTCCCTGTTACCCTCTCCCTTTGTCTGGAGACACTCTGTGCAGCTAGAAATAGTTCCACCTCAACAGCCTATAGATCCATGAAGTTACTGAGCAACTCAAGAACTTTGAGGATGGATTTGAACTGTAATTAATATCAACAGTCTGCTACAATGGGCTCAGGACCACGATACGATATGATATGATACGATACTATACAATATGATATGACGATGCTCCTGCAATGGCCTCTTCCATAGCTTCAGCCAGCCTGGTCATGTCCCTCATGAAGATGCATAAGGATGTCCAGATAAATAGTATGGACCCAAACTCCCCACTCTATGATTTCAGGGAAATCAACCAGTTTGAGTCAGATGGTGGGGTTATGTAGCAGCAGAATCATGGACACCAACAGGTAGTGTGTGATGATTCTCACCTGTTTGTGATTATGAAGAGATTTTTTTTATGTATGCTTAATTGTTCCCTTTCAGGTTTGAACATGTGCAGAGGAGGGACATGGGGTATATCAGTAGGAGAATGCTGAGGATGGAGCCTCCAGGAAGAAGGAAAAGAGGAAGACCAAGGAGGAGGTTTATGGATGTGGTGAGGGAAGACATGCAGGTAGCTGGGGTGAGACGGATGCTCCGCTGTGGAGACCCCTAATGGGAGAAACTGAAAAAAGAAGAAGAAGAATTGTTCGCTTTCAGAATTAAAAAGAAAATACTGTGTAGCAGAGAGGGAGAGCATACACACACACACACACACACACACACACACACACACACACACTCTCATACATTAAGGTGTGAGTTTGGAAAGTGCTGAGGGGCTTGAGTGAGCCCCAAAATAATACCACTAATTATTGCCAGTACATATCGCAAAAGTCCTCCTTCATACAGTACACACCATGTTCTCCACGCCCTGAGACAGGGAGTCACTCCTGTCAGTACTTCTGGCTGAGTAAGTGATCAGCATACCAGAGGTGTTTTACAGTCAGTATTGTCTCCACACGCTTTCGTTTCACACAAGAATCTGCCACAGGATTGGGCAATGCTGCCTCTTGCACTTGATACCTTAGCATGCTGGAGATTCATGGGTTTTTTTTTTTCCTTTTTTTATAGCACTGCATGTCAGACAATATTGACCTTGTTCAAACCTTTTGCTTTAACACATATTTTCACAGTTAACGAATAGGCCTCAAATGCAATGAAATAGTGATGTGCTCAGGATCGTAGAAAAACATAATAGAAAACTAATCACAATGTTATCCGGTGTTAGTCATCAACTGCATTTCTTTCCCCATCTCTTATCCCTGGCAAACATTCTTCTCACAACTTCCCTGAAAAATGGCAAAGCTTTAAAAACATTACCTTTACTTCACAAAAACCACAGGAACATATCTTTCCTGCTCATCTGATAGAGAGATCAGGAGATTGCACAGTAACAGTGGGAACAGCACTCGCGCCAGGCTTCCGCTTCAATATATTACAATATATTTCAGCAGATTATCAGAAGATTGGGGTTTTTTTTCCACCCTGTATTTTTTTACTACGTTTATAACGAATGTGCTCCTGTTTTTTGGCCCTGTGCATCATCCATGTGCGCTCATTTTGGCACAAAGCCAGCACCAGAAATTGAGACATGTCGGTTCTTCTCCTAAATTTGCTATAACTGAATTTGTAAAGATTGCAAGGCCATGCACTCGGGAAGGCAGGTCTTAGCACATTGCTGTTCTGCTGAGGTCTTAAAGTATTTGATTAGCTTTAACCGTGTAAATGCTAGTGGTATCTACAGTGCTTGTAGTCATTCTCTGGAAGTCTGCAACGTTTAGTGATGAAAGCACTGTCCTAGTATCTATGTACGAGGTGATATCAAATAGTTTAGGGACTGAGGGTGTGACTGGTGCTATTCTGACCACGTGCATTACCATGTCTGGGATTTCATTACAGAAAGTTAGAACAAAGAGCAAACTTGAAATTTTATGTGAAACGTCGCAAATCTGCGCTTCAAGAGAGGAAAAACATCACCGGAAGATGATGAGAATCAGGAAGTCCTTCAACGAACTTCAACAAAATCAACCATTCAGCAACTCGTGCATGACGATCGTCGGAGGACTTGATCTCACTTCCGCACCTACTCTACCTGACAGATTTTTTTTCTCCTTAGAACTTTGCCCTCTTCCCGGAGATCAAGATCTAGCTCGAAGGCTGCCGTTTTGACATCCGCAGCGAATCGCAGCAGGTGCTTCAAAAAAAAGACATCCAGGACACATTCCAAAAGAATGCTGTGAGCGCTGTAATGTTGTGCAAAGGGACTATTCTGAAGGTGAGGAAGTGTGGAAACGTAGATAAATAAAGTACTTTCTTGTAAACCAAGATCTTCTTTTATTACCACCATTCCAGTTAAAGGTTTAACTACTGTATATTATCGTTACGAGGCCTTTACAGTAAGAGTTTGTATTGACCGCATGGGTCTTATCTCGCAGTCTGCAGGGGCTGTTCTGCAGTTCCTGTTATTACAGTCTTGTGTCACGGTGGCTGAGCCATGCGCCTGACCCAGCTCGCTTACCATCAGAGACCTTTTCTTTCCACTTCTTAACAATCGAGATGTAAAAATTACTATGGAGGAAAATACAAACGATGTGTATGTTGTTTAGCTTAGAGAGCAATGACTATAAGAAAGAACAAAAGGACTAAAACACCAACCATCCAAACATCTCTACCACACCTGTTTTTGTTGTTGTTTTTTTAATTCAACCTTTTCAGATTTCTAGAAAGCTTGATTTGGTCGCTCAATACATTTTGCGTTGACTGAAGAGCCCCATGAGAGAGTCTCAGCAGAGTAGCAGTGAAAAACACAAAATGCAAGGATGCAGGGCCATATTTAGAGATGACTTACCACTTCAGGATTAGTATTTCTGCTTTCATTCTTCTGATTGGAAACTACTGAGCTACAATTGCCATTTATGTGTTTGTTTGTTTATTTAATTATTTATTCATTAATTTATTCACCAATCAATTTTCGAACATTTTCGAACATTTCTAGAAATTTATTTTACTGTGTACTGTGTACCACTGTGTATAGTGAAATGACAATAAAAGCCTCTTGACTTCACTTGACTTGACATTCATTCATTTGCTTTGTGAGCTACACTATATTTCCAAAAGTATTGGGTCACCTGATTTTTCCTGCTTATATGTAGTTTTTTTCCAAACTGTTACCACAAAGCTGGAGGCACTCAATTGTCTTTAGATGCTATAATAACATTTTCGGATCATGGCAATGCTCCTGTGCACAAAGTAAGCTCCATGAAGATCTGGTTTACATGCTTTGGAGAGGATCTGGAGTGGTCTGCTGTAGAGCTCTGATCTCATCCCTACTGAACACCTTTGGGACAAATGTGAAAGCTGACTGCACCCCAGGTCTCCTCACCTACATCAGTACCTGACTTTTGTAACACCCTTGTGGCTGATGAACACAAATATCCATAAACACACTCCAAAAATCTAGTAGAACATCCAGAAGAGTGGAGGAAATAAGAAGAGCAAATTGGGACTAAATGTGGAATGCAATGCTCAGAAAATCACACACCTTACCTATGACCAGGTGTCCCAATACTTTTGGAAATATAGTGTATTTATAAATAATCATATATAGTTCTATAGTCGTCTTGTTGTACGGTGAAGTCAGTTCCAGTCAAGACAGAAGTATGGAATGGGAGCCATTTTGGCTCAGGATTCCTTTCATTTTCTGGAATCTTCCCTGCTCCAAAACAACCCCGAACCATTAAGCTTCCATCTCCATGTGTGACTGTGGGGGTGAGGGAGTCTCATCACATCTTCTCTCCTGTTCTGCGTCTTAGACAAGTTCTCCTGTTAATATGGTTTGATTTGATCCAATGCTCTCAGGGTCTAACCTTCAGTTCTCCTAAGATTAAAATGGTCCTTCATAAGTTCAAAATCTGCCACAAAGGAGATGAAATTCTCTTTTATATACCAGTGCATTCTGCATACTGAGTTCTGTTTCTGTTTTGTCTTACCGGTCGGTGTGTTTGCTGTAAAGCGTTCTGACTTGTCTAAACATCACTGTATTTGTGTTTTTTCAGCGAGACGAGATTAGCGCTTGAGGACTTTGAGAATGCAGATGATCGTGATGCTGTTCGTCGCTCATTGTTGTCTGATGTTCCTGCTGCTTTTACTTCATCCTGCAACTGGTTTCAGGTAGCTGCTTCGAGACTCTCTTAGCTGCTTCATCATTAGATTATTTTTTTTCCAAACTACAGTTGAATTATTTAGGAATCATCGTGTGTCTTTATATTTTTTCCCTATAAGCATTGTTCTTTTTATAAAAGTACACTAAGTGCAGAAGACATCAAATGTGTATGTCTGTGTATTTGACATTATACTCAGACTGATTGGACTGGAAAGGTGTGTGGATGTGTGGGGGAGTGAAAGAGATGATGGCTGAAGTGCTGGGGAAACAACAGGAAGCCTCCTCTTCTTGTTTTGACTCTTGGGGGACCAGGGGGAGAGTGGTGGACTGGGGTGAGGTGGACCGGGGTGGACTGGGATGGGGGGTGATGAGTGGGGGGAGTGCCTGCACTCGGGCCGAACTCTGCACCCAGGACCAAATATGTAACATTCCTTTTATAAGTAGACACACAAGTATTGGCAAAAACCACTGCCCTGCTCTGATCAAGTGTTCCACTGACTAAATAAGGGTCCTCCGAATCATTCTTGTGTCTATTATTATTGTCCCCCATATTATTTATCGAAAAGAATGTAGGTGTCTGAAAAGGCCTAGAAAGTGACATGCCCTCATTCTTTGTCAAAATTCATGAGGTCTTAGTTGTTTGGGAAAGGACCTTTGTGTGCTGACTGTTAGGATGAGTGCATTCTTGAGACAAGGATGTCTTCTTATCATCCTTAACAGATACAAGTGAGTGATAGAATACAGCTAGCTGGAACTTGTGGGAAGCTGTTTATTTTTCGACACTGTAAGGCCAGGTTGTTTTTTTTTTTTTTCTTTTTTTTTTTGCTTGTTGTGGGATTTCTCTCTATCGAAGTCCTTGGTCGCTTTGCAGAACCTTTCCTTTCCCTTCCTGGCTTTCCTAAAGACATGTCTCACTAGTTTATGACACCTATTCTCCTGTACTTTCATCCCACAAACCTCTTTTCATCTCGTACTCCAGTGGCATGCGGCTTTGAAAGAGTCTCTGGCTTCTTATCAGTCCGTATTGTTGCTAAAGAAGGCCGGCTTGATATTAAAGTATTTTAATGCTTCCTATTATTGTGAACACGAACTCGAGGCTGCTGTCGTATTTTCGAGGACATGAGCAGGAAACGTGAGTCATTTCAGTCTGTGATTGATGTGAATTTTCTTCTCTTTTTTTTTTAATTAGTCGCTTTTGTCTCAAATCACCACAGAATGCAGAACACAAGGTCATGTGATGCCTATTTTTCGAGTTTTGCTGATACACCCTGAACAACAATAGCTTCAAAAACTCTCTTGTGGATCGATGTCACTGATGTTTATGTACGCATTTTGTCACTCATGTTCAATAGCTTTGACCTTTAACCTCACAGAAGTGCTTCCAGGTGGCGGCACTCCAGCATTACCTTTCATGTCATCCTGTAGCGGTGTCCGGCAGTCCACTAGCATGTCGCTAATTATAAATATTATGTTACCTTCTCACCCAAATATCCTCTCTGATTCCAGGCACTCACCAAATTCCTCATGAAGATAGCAACAAATACTCTGGCCCCAATATGTGGGTAGACGTGTGTGTGTGTGTGTGTGTGTGTGTGTGTGTGTGTGTGTGTGTGTGTGTGTGTGTTGGGAGATTTATCAGTTCAACCAGTTAGCATGTTAGCAAGCCTAAAGGGTGTTAGCAGTGCAAGAAGGATTTAACATTTAAAGGAGATTAATTTAATCAGTTTAACATATAATATACATAGTTTAATTGTATTAATATATAAAAAGGTGTCACAAAAAAGCTTTAGATAAATATATAGATTTGTATATTAAAGGTCACATGTGTTGTGGTGAATTTGAGTCTGGAGTTTCTTCATCATTTATTCCTATCTAAATGTTCTGCTTGATGTAGAACTGTATGTTGGTGATCAGTAGATACACCAAGCGCCAATCAGAACACGTGTAAAACAGAGCGTGCACTCAACCCTGATTGGTGACTCGGTGCGTGTTTTACCAGTTACGTTTTTATCCTCGTAAATAAAAAGGAACAATTTGACTAAATGTAGTAAAAAGTAAAATATTTGAGTTTGAAATGAAGCTACAGTCAAAATCTCCACAAATAGAACAACTTCAGTAAAGTAAAAAGCTACTTAAGTAGAGAAACTAATGATCTTTTCTTCCTTCTGTCCACCAGTGATTTCCATTTAAAGTACTAACTCTCCAACTTTCACAGTGACGTTTTCCCATACCAGTGTTTTTACCATAATGGTCACATAAATATTGTGGTCTTAGACCATGTCCACTCTAATAGGTTTTCGTTTTAAAAATGCAAATTTCTCTCCATTTTGTCCTTTTGTCCACACAGAGACAGCGTATTTAGTCAACAATAACATGGCATTTTGAAAAAGCATCTTTAAAGCATTTCAGTGAGGATCAGCAACTTTTGAGAAACGGTTAGTGTGGACGCGAAGCATTTTTGAGACACTGTTTTCAAATTGATCCGGATTAGCGTTACTCCTAGAGACTTGTCACCTGAGGTCAGGAATCTCTTACCGGACAGACACCACGGTTCACACAGCAAGTGCTAAGCTTTTCTTTTTCTTTTTTTGCTGCATTTTCCCATTAAGCAAGTATTTTTAGCACGGACTCTTACAACCTAGATTCAGCTAAACGAGCTAACACAGTGTGTGTGTGTGTGTGTGTGTGTGTGTGTGTGTGTGTGTGTGTGTGTGTGTGTGTTTGTGTGTGTGTGTGTGTGTGTGTGTGTGTCAAGTCAAGTCAAGTCAGGTTTATTTGTATAGCGTTTTTCACAACAGACATTGTCTCAAAGCAGCTTTACACAAATCAACAGTTAAGGTGAATGGTGTGAATTTGTCCCTGATGAGCAGCCGTGGCGACTGTGGCAAGGAAAAACTCCCTTAGATGTTATGAGGAAGAAACCTTGAGAGGAACCAGACTCAAAAGGGAAACCCATCCTCATTTTGGGTGACATCAAGAGTTTGATCATAAATCTTTCAACAGTACAGAACACTGGAGAGTGAGAACTAACATGAGTACTGGAGTATAAGATTATAAGTGATGTTCTTTCTGCAGTCTTATACAGTCTATATGGTTAGTAGATCCGAGTTTTATGAGCTCAACATTTGTGATCATCACAGATCCAGCATCAGCTTCTCCATGCCAGAGCCTTTAAACACTCCAGGAGGTCCAATGTCAAACTCCACACATGTAGCGGGATCCAAATGGCACTGGTACGTCTCTAGATGGTTCGGGATGTTTGTGAGTTCGGCATCTACTTCTTCAAAGGTCCGTAATCATCAAGATGGTGGGAGGTGACTGGAGCTGGCCAAAGCTCAGGGTGTCTCGGGATGGGGAGAGAAAGAGAAGCAGTGGAGAGGAATTAGCGTAGCTGCTGTTCATGATATTAACAGCACAAGTTGATAATGTGATGTGATCAGATGTTCTGGAGCACAAGGTTATGATGTGATGTGTGTTATGTGTAGGCTTTGCTAAAAAGATATGTTTTTAATCTACACTTAAACTGGGTGAGTGTGTCTGAGCCCCGAACACTGTCAGGAAGACTGTTCCAGAGTTTAGGAGCTAAATGTGAAAAAGCTCTACCACCTTTAGTGGACTTTGCTATTCTAGGAACTACTAGAAGCCCAGAGTTTTGAGATCTCAGGGAGCGTGACGGATTGTAGCGAGTTAAAAGACTGGATAGATACATGGGAGCCAAACCATTTAGTGCTTTATAAGTGAGAAGTAATAGTTTGTAGTCTATTTGAAACTTAACAGGAAGCCAATGTAGGGACGATAAGATCGGGGTTATGTGATCATATTTTCTTGACCTTGTAAGAACTCTGGCTGCTGCATTCTGGACTAACTGAAGCTTGTTTATTAATGATGCAGGACATCCACCTAGTAACGCATTACAGTAGTCTATTCTGGAGGTCATAAACGCATGGACGAGCTTCTCTGCATCGGATATAGACAACATGTTTCTTAACTTAGAAATATTTCTAAGGTGAAAGAAGGCTGTTTTTGTAACTTGGTTGATATGATATTTGAAAGACAAGTCGCTGTCTAAAATAACACCCAGGTCTTTTACCGTTGAACTAGTGGTTACAGAACATCCGTCTAAATGCAGGTTGAGATGCTGGAGCGTCTGTATACTAGTTTTTGGGCCGATGAGCAAAATCTCAGTCTTATCAGAATTTAAAAGTAGAAAGTTATGGGTCATCCAATCTCTTATTTCCTTAACACACTGAGTTATCCGAGTTAATTAAGCTGTATCGCCTGGTTTAGATGAAATATATAGCTGAGTATCATCAGCATAACAATGGAAGCTAATTCCATGCCTTCTAATAATATTTCCTAACGGAAGCATGTATATTGTGAAGAGCAGGGGTCCTAGAACTGAACCTTGCGGCACGCCATAATTTACTTGCATTAGCCTGGATAGCTCTCCATTTAAATCTATGAAATGGTAACGATCGGACAGGTAGGATTTAAACCAGCTTAATGCCTGTCCCTGAATGCCGATGTAATTTTGTAATCGATCTAGGAGGAGATCATGGTCTATAGTGTCGAATGCAGCACTAAGATCTAATAGAACCAACAGCGAGATGAAGCCTTGGTCTGAAGCTAAAAACAGGTCATTAGTTATTTTAACTAGAGCAGTTTCTGTGCTATGATGGGGCCTAAAACCTGACTGAAATTATTCAAAGATATTGTTCTCTTGCAGGTAGGAACAGAACTGGGCAGCGACAATCTTTTCTAAAATTTTAGACATAAATGGGAGATTTGAGATTGGTCTGTAATTCGATAGGGTGTTTGGGTCCAGATTAGGTTTTTTAATGAGGGGCTTAATAACTGCTAACTTGAGGGATTTAGGGACGTGTCCTAACGATAGTGAAGAGTTAATAATATTCAGAAGAGGTTCACCAGTTGTATGGAACTGTCAGGCTGACGGACAGGACGCGGAAGCGGAAGCAAGTCAATCATAGTTTATTAATTCAGTTCCACAAAGAAACACTCACTGCTGCCGAGGCAAGAAAACAAACAAAGAAGATCCTCTCGAGACGAGTAATCCAAAAGGAAACCTAGAGTCCGAAACGAAAGTAAACGGCAACGGCTAACAGTAATCCATAAGAAACAGAACCAGGATACGGAACCAGCGGGGAATGCTGGCGGTCGAGCAGCCACGGGTATCACCAGCATGACAATACAAGGACCGACAGCCTGTGACTCGAGAACGTGTGTTTATATAGTCAGAACCATAACGAGTCACGGCTGTCGGTGATTAGGCAGGCACGGGATAATGAGGCACCATGAACGCTACCGAGGGGGGCGTGGCAGGGTGCATCTCTGACGGCGGCCAAAGGGGGCATGGCAGGGGAATCTCGGACAGCTACTGAGGGGGGCGTGGCAGGGGAATCCCTGACAGTACCCCCCCCTTCAGGGGCGGCACCTGACGCCCCAAAACCCACCCAGGCCAGGCGGGCCGGGGCACTCCGAGGAAGGCCTCTCCAATCGACCCGGGACAAAAGAGGCCCCGTGAGCATCGCAGCGGAGCCGGGGAGGATCGGAAGGGGCCCAAGGCAAAGCAGCGACCTTGGCTGGGATCCGGAACGGACCAGCGGTCCTCGTGAGGGCCGGAAGCCGAGGCCGGGCGACGTCCACGGCGGAGACCTGAGGCCGAGCGACGTCCACGGCGGAGACCAGGGGCCGAGCGACGTCCACGGCGGAGACCAGGGGCCGAGCGACGTCCACGGCGGAGATCAGGGGCCGAGCGACGTCCACGGCGGAGACCAGGGGCCGAGCGGCGTCCACGGCGGAGACCAGGGGCCGAGCGACGCCCTCGGCGGAGACCAGGGGCCGAGCGACGCCCTCGGCGGAGACCAGGGGCCGAGCGACGTCCACGGCGGAGACAGGAGGCAGAGCGACGACCTTGGCGGAGACCTGGAGCGGGGAGACTTCCTCCACGGAGACAGGAGGCGGAGAGACGTCCTCCACGGAGACAGGCGGCGGAGCGACGTCCTCCACGGAGACAGGCGGCGGAGCGACGTCCTCCACGGAGACAGGCGGCGGAGCGACGTCCTCCACGGAGACAGGCGGCGGAGCGACGTCCTCCACGGAGACAGGCGGCGGAGCGACGACTTTCCTGGAGACAGGCGGCGGAGAGACGTCCTCCACGGAGACAGGAGGCGGAGAGACGTCCTCCACGGAGACAGGCGGCGGAGCGACGACCTCCACGGAGACAGGCGGCGGAGCGACGACTTTCCTGGAGACCGGCGGCGGAGAGACATCCTCCACGGAGACAGGAGGCGGAGAGACGACCTCCACGGAGACAGGCGGCGGAGCGACGACCTCCACGGAGACCAGGAACACAGAGGCACCCTCGGCAGGACGTTGACCCGTAACGACACCCTCGTAGGGCCTCTGGAGCGCCTTGCCGTCGCCCTGCGGGGAACCTGGGGGCCCGACGTTGCCCTGCTGGGAACCTGGGGGCCCGACGTCGCCATGAGGGAAACCTGGGGGCCCGACGTCGCCATGAGGGGAACCTGGGGGCGAGCCGTCGACCTGAGGAGGACCTGGGGGCGAGACGTCGACCAGAGGAGGACCTGGGGGCGAGACGTCTACCAGAGGAGGACCTGGGGGCGGTACGACGTCCTCTTCGCGGCCAGGCGGCGGTACGACGTCCCCTTCGCGGCCAGGCGGCGGTACGACGACCCCTTCGCGGCCAGGCGGCGGTACGACGACCCCTTCGCGGCCAGGCGGCGGTACGACGACCCCTTCGCGGCCAGGCGGCGGTACGACGACCCCTTCGCGGCCAGGCGGCGGTACGACGACCCCTTCGCGGCCAGGCGGCGGTACGACGACCCCTTCGCGGCCAGGCGGCGGTACGACGACCCCTTCGCGGCCTGAGCTCTCTGCGGGACTCTGGACCGGGAGCGAGCTCTCGGCGGAACTCTGAGGCTGAGCGGCACCCTCGGCGGAACTCTGAGCGGCACCCTCGGCGGAACTCTGAGCGGCACCCTCGGCGGAACTCTGAGCGGCACCCTCGGCGGAACTCTGAGCGGCACCCTCGGCGGAACTCTGAGCGGCACCCTCGGCGGAACTCTGAGCGGCACCCTCGCTCTCGTGACGACTCTGTGGCGGCCCGGCGCTCTCGTGACGACTCTGTGGCGGCCCGGCGCTCTCGTGACGACTCTGTGGCGGCCCGGCGCTCTCGTGACGACTCTGTGGCGGCCCGGCGCTCTCGTGACGACTCTGTGGCGGCCCGGCGCTCTCGTGACGACTCTGTGGCGGCCCGGCGCTCTCGTGGAGACACTGTGGAGTCGAGGCGCGCTCGTGGAGACCCAGGGGCAGGGCCATGTGTCCGTGGAAACCCGCGAACTGAGCCTCGCGTTCTTTGATGCCCAGGGATGGAGCCGAGCACCCTTGAGAATCCTGAATCGGTGCCACGCGCTCTGAAGAACCACGGAACGCAGCTTCTTCATCCGCAAGGGGACTGCCGTGGAGATCCACCACCTCCATCCCACACATCCCCAGAAGAAGCTCGCAGAATTTGGCGAGTGAGCCGAAATTGCCCCCATTGGCGCTCCATAACCTGCTGGTTTTAGAGAGAGCATCACCAGACAGGAGAGAAACGCAGAAGGCGATCTTGGCTCTTTCGGAGGAAAACTGGGAAGAGTTTTCCTCCACGTACTCGCCGATGTTCTTCAGAAACCCGTCCAATTCTTCTCCTTTCCCGGAGAAGCGAGCCGGAAATTCCCTCGCGCTCGCGGAGGGGCGTGGCGCAGCCGCGCTTTCATGCTCCGGCTTCTGTGGCTTTGAGCCGCGAGAAGCAGCTTGGAATCCCCGGCGAAAATCCGAGGCTGGGTTCGGCTGCCACTTCATCGCGGCCGAAATCGCGGGAGGGCGATTCCGCTTTCGGTTTAGGTCGGTCCTTCTGTCAGGCTGACGGACAGGACGCGGAAGCGGAAGCAAGTCAATCATAGTTTATTAATTCAGTTCCACAAAGAAACACTCACTGCTGCCGAGGCAAGAAAACAAACAAAGAAGATCCTCTCGAGACGAGTAATCCAAAAGGAAACCTAGAGTCCGAAACGAAAGTAAACGGCAACGGCTAACAGTAATCCATAAGAAACAGAACCAGGATACGGAACCAGCGGGGAATGCTGGCGGTCGAGCAGCCACGGGTATCACCAGCATGACAATACAAGGACCGACAGCCTGTGACTCGAGAACGTGTGTTTATATAGTCAGAACCATAACGAGTCACGGCTGTCGGTGATTAGGCAGGCACGGGATAATGAGGCACCATGAACGCTACCGAGGGGGGCGTGGCAGGGTGCATCTCTGACGGCGGCCAAAGGGGGCATGGCAGGGGAATCTCGGACAGCTACTGAGGGGGGCGTGGCAGGGGAATCCCTGACAGGAACACTTCCTTTAGTAAATTAGTAGGAATTGGATCTAACTGACATGTTGTCGATTTACATTATACAGCTCTTCCTGTCCTACACATGTAAAACAGTGAAGTTGTGGAGTTGAAGGTAACACTGTCTCAGGATATGCTGTCAGACGTTGGACCGCCACAATTGTTTTTCTAATGTTATCTATTTTTTCAGTGAAGAAATTCATAAAGTCCTCCCTACTAAACTGTGATGGAACACAATTTTCAGATCCCTGATTTGTAGTTAGTTTAGCTACAGTACTGAAAAGGAACCTGGGATTGTTTTGGTTATTTTCTATGAGTTTGCTCAGGTTTCAGCTCTAGCAGCTTTTAGCGCCTGTCTGTAGCTGAGCATACTGTCTTTATACGCAATTCTAAATACCTCCAATTTAGTTTTCCTCCATTTTCTCTCCAGATTACGTGCTGTTCTCTTGAGGGCATGCGTATGACTATTATACCAAGGTGCAGGTGCTTGTTCTCTAACCTTTTTTAACCGGATGGGGGCAACGGTGTCTATTGTGCTAGTGAGGATAAGGTCTATGTTGTTAGTTATTTCATCAAGATTATTGGTAGTTATGGGTTTAGTGAGAAATTGAGATAAATCAGGCAGGTTATTTATGAATCTGTCCTTAGTGGTCGGAACAATAGTCCTACCAAGTCGATAACGTGGTGCAACACGGCTAATCTGCTCTACCGGTAGTGTATATAGTATGAGGTAATGGTCTGTGATGTCATCACTCTGAGGTAAGATATCTATATTAGTGACGTCTGCTCCGTGGGATATTATTAAGTCTAGTGTGTGGTTAAAGCGATGAGTTGGTCTGGTGACGTTTTGTTTAACCCCAAAAGAGTTTAATAAATCAACAAATGATAATCCTAGAGCATCGTTTACATCATCTACATGAATATTAAAATCTCCTACAAGCAGCACTTCATCAAAATTGATCAAGAGATCTGATAGAAAACAAGCAAACTCTTGAAGAAAATCGGCGTAGGGCCCTGGGGGTCTGTACACGGTGACCAGAGCGAGTTTTCTATGTATGTCTGAAAATACAACTTTAAGAACGAGCACTTCAAATGATTTAAAGCTGAATCCTAATATCTGACTAACATTAAGAGAGGCAGTATAAATGGTTCCTACACCCCCCCCACGACCAGTCTGACGTGGCTCATGCTTATAAACATATCCTGACGGTGTCGACTCGTTTAGACCCATATAATCACCTGCTTTAATCCAGGTCTCAGTGAGACAGAGTGCTGAGAGATTATTCTCTGTGATCATCTCATTTATAATCAGTGCTTTGGGTGCAAGTGATCTAATGTTTAAAAGACCAAACTTTAGAACTTTTTGGTGATTGTTTATCTGGCATTTTTCAGTTTTAACTGCAATAAGATTATTTCTGGATCCTGTGTATTTAATTCTTGGTTTTACTACACGAGGAATAGATACGGTTTCTATAAACTGGGCTGTGTGTGAACTTGTAACTATTTGGTCTGTAGTATGCGTGTTCTTATAGTTGAAGATTTCCTGATGTCTTACCAGTCAGATGGTGTGAAGTATCCTAGAGATGTTATCTGATAGTACCGCTGCTCCAACTCTGCTGGGGTGCAGGCCATCAGGGCGGAAGAACCTAGGACGCTCCCAGAAACAGTTCCAGTTATTAACAGAGAAGTTTATGTTCTCGACACCATGACTGTAACCATTCATTTAGAGCTAAAAGTCTACTGAACTTCTCAGCCCCTCGCTGGTAAGTGGGAGGAGGTCCTGACACTATGATCCTCGTTGTGGGTGATGTGCTGCGTACCGTCTCCACCAGGATCCTGAAGTCCCTCTTTAAGATCTCCATTTGCCTCAGCCTGGTGTCGTTCGTTCCGGCATGAAGAACAACCGCTCCGAAGTTCTCCTTCAGGATCGCGGGGACCTGCGCAGCGACATCGAGAACACGAGCACCAGGAAAACAGCGAGTGTGCACCTTACCTGTAGCTCCGGTAGCGCGGACATGCCGGACGATGGAATCTCCGAGAATCACAGTGTCGCGTTCCGTCTCACGGAGAGGGGCGAAGCGGTTCTCGGTCGAGATCTCGAAGGCCCGTAGTGGTGGCGGGGGAGACGTCTTCGACCGGGGCTTGGCATGTCTCTTCCGCCGCTGCCGCATCCAGGGTCCGTGTTGCACCTTTGCCAGAGATGTAGGTGCGCTGGGTCTGGGCAGAGAAACACGCAGAGTTGAGGTGCTGGGAGCGTTGGGTTCAGCCCGGGAATTTACCTGGGACAAATGCGCGTCCGCCCGGGATGTTTCCAGCGCCGCTTTCCGCTCTCGCAGCCGGGCATGCTTTACACCCCTGTTTTAATCAGTCTACACTGGCTCCCAATTAAATCTCGCATTGATTATAAAATACAACTACTGACGTATAAAGCACTTAACGGTCTCACGCCGCAGTATCTGAGTGAACTTCTGTACCAGTATGATCCTCCACGCCTACTTAGATCAAAAGGTGCTGGCTATCTGTTGGTTCCTCAAATAATGAAGACTACAGCAGGGGGCTGATCTTTCTCTTATAAAGCCCCACAGTTATGGAACAACCTTCCAACCAGTGTTCGGGACTCGGACACAGTCTCAGTGTTCAAGTCGAGGTTGAAAACTCAAGCCTTTTATCATTAGGTTTTTTCTTAGGTAAAGGCTCAGATCTGGAGGGAGCATGGATATAGAGTGTTTGGTGAACTGGTATATTTGGATGCTGTCGTCCCCTCACATTCACACGTTCACTCAGGTTTGTTGACGGTGGTGTGGTGGGTCGTCTCTTATCCCAGAGATCCTTCATGTCTGTGTTACCTTCTGGTTCTCCCTTTTAGTTATGCTGCCATAGCGAGTCTTGCCGGAGTCCAAACTGCACAGTGACATTAACTTTCATACACCAATAGTTACACTTAATAATCCATATCCTTCTCTTCCCATCACCCTCTTCTCTCTCTCTTTCTCTCTCTCTCTCTCTCTCTCTCTCTCTCTCTCATTCTCTCGGTCGAGTTAAACATGCTCCTGAGATTCCAGTGACCACTGTTCCTGCCCCTCTCCCCTCCGTGGATCTTCACACTTCTGGGTGGTTCCATGTAATTCCGGAGTAGAACGGGTGCTTTGAGGACGGATTGGACTGTAGTTGGTGTCGGCGGTCTGCTGCACTGACTCGGGAGTGCAGTTTGCTACTGATCGTCATCACTGTACCCCGCAACTTTGTATATCTGCTTCAAATGGACATTTGGTGCAACCCAGATGAGGATGGGTTCCCTCTTGAGTCTGGTTCCTCTCAAGGTTTCTTCCTTATGCCATCTCGGGGAGTTTTTCCTTGCCACAGTTGCTCATCAGGGATAAACATACTTACAAAGAACATATTTACGTTTAATCACCACATTATCTGTGTAAAGCTGCTTTGAGACAATGTTCATTGTTAAAAGCGCTATACAAATAAAAATGATTTAAATTTAATTGAATTGAGTGTCAGTGCACAGACATTTTCAGATCTCCTGAGATGTTTCATCAGGTTCAAGTTTGGACTCTGGCTGGGCCACTCAAGGACATTCACAGAGTCCTGTAGACACTCTTGTGTTATCTTGGCTGTGGGCTTTAGGTCGTTTTCCTGTTTGAAGATGAACCTTCACCCCAGTCTGAGGTCCAGAGTGATCCAGAGCAGGTTTTCATCAAGGACATCTCTGTACATTGCTGTATTCATCTTTCCCTCGATCCTGACTATTATCCCAGTTCCTGATACTGAAAAACATCCCCACAGCATGATGCTGCCACCACCAGGCTTCACTGTAGGGATGGTATTGGCCAGGTGATGAGCAGTGCCTGGTTTCCTCCAGACATGACGCTTGGCATTCAGACCAAAGATTTCAATCTTTTTTTTCTCATGCTATGAGAATCCTTCAAGTGCCTTTTGGCAAACTCCAGTAGGGCCATCATGTGCCTTTTACTGAGGAGTGGATTCTCCCCTGATCACTCAGTTTGGCCGGGTGGCCTGCATTAGGTAGAGTCTTGGTGGTTCCAGACTTCTTCTATTTGGAGGCCATTGTGATTATTGGGATCTTTAATGCAGCAGAAATGTTTTTGTCTCTTTCCCCTGATCTGTGCCTTGATACAATCCTGTCTCTGAGGTCTACAGACAATTCCTTGGTCTTCATGGCTTTGTGCTCATGGACTGTTAATTGCGGGACCTTCTATAGACAGGTGTGTGCCTTTGCAGATCATGTACAATCAAATGAATTTTTTACAGGTGGACTCCAATCAAGTTGTAGAAACATCTCAGGGATGATCAGTGGAAACACGATGCACCTGAAATTTGTAATAAATTTGCACAGATTTCAAACAAACCTCTTTCATGTTGTCATTATGGGGTTTTATTTGTAGGATGATAAGGAAAATAATGAATTGAATCTATTTTGGAATAAAGCTGTAACATAACAAAATGTGGAGAAAGTGAAGCGCCACAGGAAACTGTATCTGTGGTTGGCAAACAAAAATTAAGTATTGTATGTTGTTTTGTTTAGCTGTGTAAAGGGCCAGGTTGTGCAGCTATGCTAGGCTAATATCAAATATTTTTGATATCTCAAAAGATCTTTAGATCCTATAAAAAATTGCATGCTCATGTTTCTATCAGAAATAACATTCATGAAATGTATCAGTCAGGATTCAGGAGTAATTATACAGTAGCACAGAGACAGCGCTGGTTAAAGTGGTAAATAACCCGCTATTGCCCTCTGATCACTGATACACAGTTGTATGCATTAGCAAGGCCAGGTTAGAGAACTTTCTAATAATTCTGATAAGACAAAAGAACTTGGACCATCAGCCAATCTGCCATGTGTTAATCCCCATACAAAACAGCTCTATAGGGTAAAATAATCCTACAAATCTATTTCTATATCTAAATATATCAATTTCTTCTTCAGTGAAACCTGCTCCTCGGGGTCACATAAAATATATACAATAAAAACAAGACCAAAATAAAAAAGGTTCATATGCATTGCAGGGAGAGGCAGAAAAACCAACAGGGCCTCCACCTAAACAATAAAGAAATTAAAAACTAAAGAACAAAACGAAATTCTAATAACAGATATGAAAGTGTAAATGACTGCAAATGAATTACATGTCAAAAACGCAGAAATAAAGAACTCCAAAAACAAATATAAAACGGTTTATATTATAATAATAAATATACATTGAATAATTATATAAAAGAAAATAATAAAAACAGCAATAATATTAGAAAAGTGGGTTTAATTTATTTGGTGTGCAAAATTCAGTCAGAAGTCATGTATGGAACATAGAAAATATCAGTAAATTTCAGACAAAGATATTGATACACATCTGCTGCCTATGTGGTTAAACACTTAAACACAGAATAATTTGCATAATAGGGTGCATTAAGTTTACCCATGTAATTAGCTCAGGTCAGCTTCAGCTATCAGTAGTAGAATCTAGTATTATATAATTTAGCAATATGCTTCAGGTAACATATAACATCGCTTATATTAGTTTAAATCCAAGATTAATGCATATAACCATTACTCAGCATTAATTTAGTATAATACTCACCTTTTCATATAGAGTTCACAATAATCCTGCTTTAGAGTAAAGTTTAGTATAAATTAAAATCATATAATCAAAATGTTAGTAAATGTAATACATGTTATAAAGGCGGTGAGCAGATGATGGATTAGATTAGGGTTAAAAAAATGCGGCAGTTGTAATCAAATAAAAATAGTAAAATAAGCAAACAGCACGCAGGCAACATGCATTAACTCAAACAGCATATATGCATATACAGTGCCCTCCACAATTATTGGCACCCCTGTTTAAGATGTGGGCGTGGACTTCTAAAAAATTCTCCTTTTTTTTTAAACAACATAGAACCCAAATGCAAAAAAAGAGAAAAATCCAACCTTTCATTTAAGTACATAACTTTGGTGGTAAAAAAAATCATACATTTAGAAAAAAAAAAAAACTTGAAATCATGTGTCCCACAATTATTGGCACCCCTAACAATTCCTCTGAAAAATTTAATTTTTTTTTTTTTTAAATATATTTTTCTGTAGTTGCTAAGGTTGGTCAGGGTATCTAGGGACTTTTAATTAGTAATTCATGATTTCCTGTTTCCCTGGGGTATAAATATGACGTGACACAGAGGCCTCATTCTCTTACCCATTTGTCAACATGGCAAAGACAAGAGAACACACCATTCAAGTAAGGCAGATGTGTGTCGACCTTCATAAGTCAGGCAATGGCTACAAGAAAATAGCCACTCGCCTTAACTTGCCGGTATCTACTGTAATAAAAAAATGAAGAGGACAACGAAGATCGTAATGAAGAAGTTTATAACAGCGTAGCAGTGACAAAAATACACGAAGCACTTTGGGTTCAACGGAGTCAGAAAGAACCCAGAGCAAACTCTGCCCAGATATTTTATATTGTTCTTCCCTTTGAAGTATAGACCGGAGTTATCCTTTAAATGTAAATTAGATATAGGACATGCGTGAGGAAACAAAAGGCTGGGGAAGACCATTCTCGGGGGCGGAGGTCAGCAGGTGGTAATCACTGGTATTCGCACCTTTGCTGGTGCCGGCCCCGCAGTAGGTCAGGAAGGGGTATTGTGTGAATGATAATCATGGTCTCAGATACCTTTTGGTTAGAAATGGTCTTTGATGGCTTGCTGCTTCTCCCAGACAGATTCAATCAAGACTATGATTAGGATTGATACAACTGAAATTCTATGTCACTACTTTTGTGAAATGTAAGCCGTTTTGCGGATGAGCTTATTTTGATATAGCGTAGGGTGGAATCTGGGTTGAGGCAGTCTGTAATTCTTACACTACAGTCAGAGGAATCATTAAGAAGTTTAAAACAACTGGAACAGTGACAAACAAGGCTGGAAGAGGTCCCAAGTTTATCTTGCCACAACGCACAGTGAGGAGGATGGTAAGAGAAGTAAAAAAAATTCCCAAGCTCACCGTCACAGAATTGCATCGAAGAGTGGCATCTTGGGGTCACAGAGTCTCCAAAACAACCATCAGACGCTCTCTACATGCCAACAAGCTGTTTGGGAGGCATGCAAGGAAAAAGCCTTTTCTCACTAACATTCACAAACGTAAACGTCTGGAGTTTGCTAAGCGGTACTGGGACTTCAACTGGGATTGTGTGCTTTGGTCAGATGAGACTAAGATTGAGCTTTTTGGCAACAAACACTCTAAGTGGGTCTGGCGTAAAACAAAAGATGAGTATGCCGAAAAGCACCTCATGCCCACCGTGAAGTATGGTGGAGGATCTGTGATGCTGTGGGCCTGTTTCTCTTCCAAAGGCCCTGGGAACCTTGTTAGGGTGCATGGCATTATGAACGCTTTGAAGTACCAGGATATTTTAAATAAAAACCTGATGGCCTCTGCCAGAAAGCTGAAGATGGGTGGTCATTGGGTCTTTCAGCAGGATAATGATCCAAAACATGTGGCAAAATCTACACAAAAGTGGTTCAGCAGTCACAAACTCAAGGTCCTCCCATGGCCACCTCAGTCCCCAGACCTCAACCCAATCAAAAACCTGTGGGGCGAGCTAAAGAGAAGAGTGCATAAGAGAGGACCCAGGACACTGGATGATCTAGAAAGATTGTGCAAAGAAGAATGGTCAAAAATCCCTCTCTCTCTGTGTTCTCCAATCTTGTGAAATGTTATAGGAGGAGATTAAGTGCTGTCTTGTTGGCAAAAGGAGGTTGTACAAAGTATTAACATCAGGGGTGCCAATAATTGTGGCACACATGATTTCAAGTTTTTTTTTTTTTCTAAATGTGTGATTTTTTTACCACAAAAGTAATGTACTTAAATAAAAGGTTGGATTTTTCTCTTTTTTTTGCATTTGGGTTCTATGTTGTTTAAAAAAAAAGGAGAATTTTTAGAAGTCCACGACCACATCTTAAACAGGGGTGCCAATAATTGTGGAGGGCACTGTATATTCAAAGCACAAGTAAAAACCTAAGTGGAAAAATCATATACAAAATATATAAAATATATAAGAAATGAGAAGAGAAATAGGATAATAGGCAGAACACCTCGTCAGATAATAAAGAATGTAGGAGAATAGTTGCAAGAACTTATATAAGAGATCCAATGCCCAAAACACACATTTTTTTGATTATCCCATTAAGAAGGGATAAATATTCCATAAGTTTATACAAAATTATTATAATTGTTTTTAAATAGACAAGTTAGGAGACAGTGAACCTGTGAATTTGCTTTAAAATACATTCTAAGTTGCTCTTGAATGTAAAACCTCGCTCGAATATATCTTACACATGAAAACCCATATTAAAAAATATTATCATAAATAATAATTATACACTTCTAAAGGATAAAAATGTTTTGAAGTGTAGAAACAGTAATCGAAAGAACTATATTACACTATGAAAGATAAATTTAAGCATAATTAAGCGTAACAAAATGCCAAAGCCTCCTTATTATATCGCTAGATTTCTGTATTTTTCTTTTTTGTGTGTGTGTGTGTGTGTGTGTGTGTGTGCGTGTGCGTGCGTGCATGCGTGTGCATGCGTGTGCATGTGTGTGTGTGTGTGTGTGTGTGTGTGTGTGTGTGTGTGTGTGTGCGTGTGTGTGTGTGTGTGTGTGTGTTTCTGGGTCACTGCTTCTGAAAGAAAGAATGGAAGGCAAAGAAGGAGTCTTTTAAACTAATACTAACAGTACTGAATTTTAATTCTTAAAAGTTTGACCCAAGAAATGAAGTATCCTTAATTAAGGTGATTATTTGAAGTCAATTAAAGCCATTAAGTCTAAATTAACTTTTCTTTTTTTTTTTCTTTTACTAGCCTTAGCTAGCATGGCCTACCGACATAACTGAAACAAAAAGCCCTGGTTTTCGTATTGGAAAATGAGAATGCTTTGGCGATCCTGCAATACAGCTTTCTTCCATCAGCCTCCTAATGAGCTTCATCCTCCCACCAGCGAACCCTCCCCTCTTAGACACACATTGCTTATGTGTACTGATCATTGTGAAAGTCTCTCTTCACAGGTCATCCATGAAAGGAAGCTGTTTGTTTTCTTTCTGCTAGAATCGTCCCTCACTATACAAGGATACAAGCACTTTGACGTGGAACGATGAGGGAACGTAAACAAAGAGCATTCCAGGGTGAAGGATGATGGTATGGTTTGCTCAGGACTTCTTTGAGTTTGAGGCAT
Organism: Silurus lanzhouensis; assembly: GCA_039877035.1. Classification (NCBI taxonomy): domain Eukaryota; kingdom Metazoa; phylum Chordata; class Actinopteri; order Siluriformes; family Siluridae; genus Silurus; species Silurus lanzhouensis. The sequence continues at coordinate 79,653 of JBCEWE010000400.1, forward strand.
TTCTCCTTATTTTAGAGGAGTTTTAATATCCAAAATATTGTGGTAAAAACTTTGAGTTTGAAGAGGTAACGTGTATCCCTCTCTAACTTTACCAGGCCAGGCCAGATAAAAAGGCGCCCTCCCCACCCCCCTTGGGTGGACATGTCTTCATTGTCGTGGTTAAAGTGCTTGAGTTAGAAGATAATAGCGTAGTCAACTGAAGGCTGTAGCGGATGTCTGAACGAGGTCTGAATGAAAGCAATTAATTTTTAGACAGGATGCGCTGACAAGGTAGAAATAAAAGCAAAAAGGGTGATAGAGGTGTCAGGTTTTGCTCTCACTCTCTGTGTGGACAGGACAATTTGTTCCTATTAGTCCTGCTTAACATTCTGTCTTAATCTGTGTCACGCTGCTGGAATTGGAAAAAATATTTCTTGCTTGTCCACAAATATAACCCTGTCCCTTTCAAGGATTTAACTTCCTTCATTTTATCCAAAAATACAATAAATCTGTTTTAATCTGTTTCAATTATTTGTGCTATTCAAATATTGTCTTCCCTGGAAAGACTAAATCAACAGATAAACATATGTAGTACATGAATATGTCAAAGCAATGATTTCAAAATTCACCGTTAAAATCGTTTTTATACAGGTCTTTGTTTTCTGATTTTCACTGATGCTCATTGAAATGCTCCTGCAGCACTTTTGAAAGTTTCTGTGGTGATGTTCTTTCTTTCACAAACCCAAATGTATTGAAAAAAACAATCCGTTTTCTGTTATTAGAGCGAATCTTTCTTGGATTGTACTGCAGATGTAAAACAAATTTTATGTTGGGATATACGTCTTAAATTTCATTCTTAATGGTCTTAAAAAGTCTTACATTTGACATAAATTCAATACAGCTATATCTGTCATACCACTTCATACTGTATCATACTTATATAAAAACCACACTTTATATCCCCTTATTCAGTTATATGTACACATTACCACACCTTCTGTATAACCTCATACCCTTATATATTACACTGCCACTTGTAAATAAGATATCTATGCACTTCTGGTTAGATGCTAAATGCTTCATTGGCTCTGTACATGTACCCTGCACAATGACAATAAAGTTGAATCTAATCTAATTTTATCTAATCTAATCTAATCTAATCTAATCTAATCTAATCCAAATTCAGCATCATTTCATAATTTATCTCTTTTCCTCATACCTGTACACTGGATCCCTTATTTTCACAGCCGGTATGCTCACACTTACATACCTACATTTATTAATTATACAATATAATAATAATTGAAGCGTGTCAAACACCTTCTGCGAGTCGCGCCGGATCTCCACAATGTTGTCAAAACAGCGACCTTTGAGCAGCATCTTCATCTTCGGGAACAGGACGAAGTCTGCAGGAGCCACATCTGGCAAGCAGGGTGGGTGCAGAAGTGAGATCATGTGGATCGTTCTCCGCCGATCATCATGCACCAGTTGCCGAACGGTTTGTCAGGGGTTTGTTGGAGCTCGTTGAAGGTCTTCCTGATCTCGAACGACTCGTTGCAGCAGCAACGTGTGTCAAGCGTACGTCACGTCAAATGTCCCTGTGTGGCAGATTTGTTCGGTTTCACACAGAATTTCATGTTCGCTCTTTGTTCTAACTGTCTGTGATAAAATTGCAGACGTGGACCTCACCTTCATCAGCATCTTTACTAATGCCTTTGTGGATTAATGTTTACAAACATACGCCAAAATCTAGTGACTCATCTTCCCTGAAGAGTGGGGGATTATTATAACAGCAAAATGGGGAATAAATGTGAAACAGGACGTTCAAATAGGACATAATCTTATCCTAAGGTGTCACTTTTTCATTTTAAGTATTGCAATTTGTGATGCTTTTAATGATATTATGGTTATGGATATATATTTTTTCATTAATAACTATTAAAAATCAAGTTTTGGTCAAAACATGTTCTCTCATTTGAATTTCCAGTTTTTTGTTTACGCACTTTTGAACAGGTCTTTCAGGAAAATTATGCTTTCGATGATGAAAAATGAATTTTTTTAATCTTAACTATCATATTTATTTAATAAAAAAAATTCATATTTTTGTCCAAACATCATTTGCCCTTTTACCATTTTGAAGGTGGAATAAATGGTAAAAGGGCAAATCATGTTTGGACAAAAATATGAATTATTTTTTATGATGAAAAGTCATATCTTTGTCAAAAAATATTTTTTTTATATAATTTTTTTTATATTTTTATATTATATTATATATAAAAATTCATATTTTTTCTCATTTTTTTATATAAGAATTACAGTTATAAAAACACAATTTGTCTTGTCCCTTTTTTCTTTTTAAATAAAATTATTTTTATGAATATGAAAAATACATATTTTAAGAATATAATTTTTTGGGAAAAAAAAGTTGTATTGTAAAAAGATTTAGAACGTCACATCTTTGGTTTTCTGTTTCAAGTATTGCAATTTGTGATGCTTTTGATGTTCATTTTCATTAGAAATCAATATGACATGGTTGAGAAAAAAGTACTATTATTTTGTGACACGAAAAGCAAACCACATTACACTTTACACTGCCAAACAATAAGCATCGAAATATAGGAAATGAATGCATGATTTAAGAAGATACAGTCTAGAAACAAGATTTCCTGATATAAGAAAACATATCTAAACAAAAAGTCTTCAAATAAGCATCAAAGCGTTTCTTCCTAGAAGTCAATTTAGTCTAATAACTGGAAAGTTGATTGTTAATAATTTTTTTGAAACAGTTTGCTTTTCTTAATTTGTGCGAAAAAATGTTAAAAGAGAAAATCCCTCTTAATTTAAGAATTGTCATCATTTTATATTCTGTCTACAAAAATAATAAAAAAAAAAAGAAACAAAGCAAAATCATTACTTAGAACTGAACACTGAAAGAACTTGAACATGAGGAACTGAAATCAAACTACAGAATTGTTTATTACTGTAATAAATACTTGGTATGGCGTATAAATAATGTAAATAAAGAGTGTAGTGAATTAATACAACAGACTCTTATCATTTGTTATTAAGTTGTAAATAAATGTGTTAAAACACGCATTTGGAATAAATAATGCTAACGAACGTGTGATTATTAAGCGTTTTTACTGGGCAACTTAATAAACTCAAAGTACCAGTAAAATAATGAACTTTAAGCTTTACTAACTAACCAAGAAAACCAAGATAAATAATTTTAAAACATAATAATAATCCTAATAATTTTACGCAATCTGCTTTTGCATCATATTTTATTCTTAAGATCAATAAGCCTAGAAATAAGATTGGAAGTCTTAAATAGATGAGGAGTTGCATCAGCTCAAACACGTCTAAAAAAGAGTGTTTGTTCCACCCACCACCAAACAAACTGAAATTTGGCATCAGAAAAGGAACTTGACTGAAACAGGAGCACTGAAAGAAACTTTGTGGAGTTTGGGTAAGTTGTTATTGGTTGGATCCTTCTGCTTCAAGCTTGGACATGTTGCGTGACATGACATTATTTCTGCTCACCACGTTTGCTAAGAGTGATTATTGGTTACCAAAGCCTTTCTGAAACTCTGGTTTGATTGAGGTCTGACGCATGTTTGTGCTGCTGCCATGTGATTGGCTAATTCAAATACCTCACTGTACTGGTGTTTCTATTAAAATGTACACTCACCGGACACTTTATAAGGTACACCTGTCCAACTGCTCGTTAACGCAAATTTCTAATCAGCCAGTCACATGGCAGCAACTCAATGCATTTAGGCATGTAGACATGGTCAAGACGATCTGCTGCAGTTCAAACCGAGCGTCAGAATGGGGAAGAAAGGTGATTTAAGTGACTTTGAACGTGGCATGGTTGTTGGTGCCAGACAGGCTGGTCTGAGTATTTCAGAAACTGCTGAGCTACTGGGATTTTCATGCACAACCATCTCTAGGGTTTACAGAGAATGGTCCGAAAAAGAGAAAATATCCAGTGAGCTGCAAATCTGCAGCAACTGCATGATGCTATCATGTCAATATGGACCAAAATCTCTGAGGAATGTTTCCAGTACCTTGTTAAATCTATGCCACGAAGGATTAAGGCACTTCTGAAGGCAAAAGTGGGTCCAACCCGGTACTAGTAAGGTGTACCTAATAAAGTGGCTGGTAAATGTATGCTCAAGTAGCCAAATCAGAGCCTTCTTGACGCTTTATCAATTTTCCCTTTGGTTCTTCTCCATAACCCCAATTTATTTTCCTTTCTCTCCTACACAATTAAACAAAACCATTTTTCCTAGAATCTCAGAATCTCGGGCAAAAGTCACCAGTTGCTCTGACATTCTCCGCATGTCTCTGATGTCACACTGCTATGCTTTTGTTTGGGTTGAAAGACTTTAATCAGGTTTGAGGAATAGTTGTTCAAATATTATGGAACAGGCTGCTACGGTCTGCAAGCAAAGCCAAGGAGTCATTTTACCTTCTTCTGTCATAGTGCTCACTTACAGTGCAGCAAGTTATTATTATTATTATTATTATTATTATTATTATTATTACTCAAAGACGCCTCACAATAAAGAACAATCAGACAATCAGACAGTCATGGACGTGGACGTTGTACAGAAGGCTCCAAAAGCACACGCAATATTAGCACATAAACAAAATAAAAGGTGAAGGAAACAAATACACATTATGACTGTCATGCTGGGGAAATAAACAGGTCTTGATTTACATTGAGCATTTCTATATAGGGCACCAGGGGGAGTCGAGTCTCAGAAGATCGACATGATTAGATGGGATTATGAGGGGAAAGTAGCTCAGATATTTAATACTAACATTTGGATTCACAAACGGAAATAATGTGTTATCTATTCTTTCTGTGCGTCCCGAGACTAATTGAAATGTAAGCAGAAGAATTTTTATATACAACTCTGAATGCATGAAGTAGCCAGTGACAGTTTGATAAAATAGGAGTAATATGAGCAGAGTGTTTAGTGCGAGTTCATACTCTTATATAACGATGCAGTCCAAAAAAAAGATCTCATCAAAATATTCCTCTGAATAAGAAAACATTCATGAAGGGTCTGAAGGCTATGTTGTTCCATTCGTTGTCATCTTCACCAGTGAAAAATGTTTGGGTTAATGCGAGCAGGGAGAGGTTTCGGTTGTTGGAGTTATTTTCGAGGCGAAATCTTGCAGGTGCGTCTGTTCATGTTTTGGTTCATTTGTGAGATAAGAGTGTCCCATTTTCCATGCCAGGGTTGAATTCTAAATTGAGAAGCAACTTGTAGAGAACGAGGGGAGATTAAATAATTCCTGCTTTAGATCTGTTGAAATAATTGTTTTAACAGTTAAAAATATATATATATAATTTTTGGAATATTACAGCCGCTGTATAAATCCTGTTTCGGGCACAAAAACGAACACCATTGCTCTTCCAAAACTCCAGCAGCTGGTCTTCTCAGTTCTTAGAAGTATACAGCCTGTTCCCGAATGTATAGGGAATCATACACAGTGTAAAACATGACCCTCATCTTTAAAAAAAAAAATAATAATAATTAATTGCTGGATTTTTCCCTAAAATGAAACATTTCCTTAGTTTCAACATTTGACATGTTTTCTCTGTTCTGTTGGGAATAAAATATAGCTTTTATGAGATTTAAGTTTATTGCATTCTTTTTTTTTACAATTTCCCTTTTTTTTTAAATTGAGTTTGTATTCTTATTATATTAGCAAAGCCTACACATAACACACATCACATCATAACCTTGTGCTCCAGAACATCTGATCACATGCACATTATCAACTTGTGCTGTTAATATCATGAACAGCAGCTACGCTAATTCCTCTCCACTGCTTCTCTTTCTCTCCCCATCCCGAGACATCCTGAAGGTTGCTCCAGCTCCAGTCACCTCCCACCTCATAAAGATTGTGGACCTTTAAAGAAGTAGATGCTGCAAACATCCTGAACCATCTAGAGACGTACCAGTGCCATTTGGATCCCACTTCATGTGGAGTTTGGACATTGGACCTCCTGGAGTGTTTAAAGACTCTGGCATGGAGAAGCTGATGTCAGACCTGTGATGATTTTAAATGTTGAGCTATTTTATAATTTGCTCAGTAGCTCCTAGTTTTATTACCATAAAGACTGTAAAAGACTGTAGAAAGAACATCACTTATAATCTTATACTCCAGTAATCATGTTAGTTCTCACTCTCCAGTGTTCTGTATTGTTGAAAGATTTATGATTAAACTCTTGATGTCACCCAAAATGAGGATGGGTTTCCCTTTTGAGTCTGGTTCCTCTCAAGGTTTCTTCCTCATAACATCTAAGGGAGTTTTTCCTTGCCACAGTCGCCACAGGCTGCTCATCAGGGATAAAAACACATCGTTCACCTTAACTCTTAAAGCTGCTTTGAGACAATGTCTGCTGTGAAAAGCGCTATAGAAATAAACTTGACTTATTCAGACTCGTGTCTATTAGTTTTTTCACTTCAATTCATGTTTATTTGTTTTGCGCTTTTAACAATGAACATTGTTTCAAAGCAGCTTTACACAGATAATGTGGTGATAACAAATGTATATGTTTTTTATAAGTGTTTGTCCCTGATGAACAAGCCGGTGGCGACTGTGGTGAAGGGAAAAACTCCCCGAGATGGCATAAGGAAGAAACCTTGAGAGGAACCAGACTCAAAAGGGAAACCCATCCTCATCTGGGTTGCACTAAAAGTCCATTTATTACAGATAAACGATGTTGAGGTGTGCAGTGATGGTGATCAGAAGCAAACTGTAGTCCTGAGTCAGTGTCGCAGACTCTTGATATTAACTACAGTCCAAATCCATCCTCAAACCTCCCGTTCTTACTCCAGAATTTAACGGATCTTCAGGCCGTTGATGTGAAACATCTCCAGCTGCACAGAGTGACCTCCAATCGAAGAGAACACTATCCAGAGGCAGACCAGGACAAAGTGGGCAGATCCGAGGAGGGGAGAGGGGCAGGAACAGTGGTCACTAAAACCTCAAGAGCATGTTTAACTCGACCGAGAGAGAGAGAGAGAGAGAGAGAGAGAGAGAGAGAGAGAGAGAGAGAGAGAGAGAGAGAGAGAGAGAAGAGGGGTAACAGGGAGAGAGGGATATGGATTATTATGTGTCCTTATTGTTGTATAAACGTTAGGGACACTGTGCAGTTGAGACTCTGGTGAGATTCACTCTGGCAGCAGAACTAAAAGGGAGAACCAGAAGGTAACACTGACATGAGGATCTCTGGGATAAGAGACGACCCACCACACCACCATCAACAAACCTGAGTGAACATGAGAGAGTGAGGAGACGACAGCATCCAAATATCCCAGTTCACCAAACACTCGAGATCCATGATCCCTCCAGATCTGCTCCTTTACCTCAGAAATATCTACCGATTTGAACACTGAGACTGTGTCTGAGTCTGAACACTGATTGGAAGGCTGTTCCATAACTGTGGGGCTTATAAGAGAAATATCTGCCCCCTGCTGTAGTCTTCATTATTTGGGGTTCTCATGAGAGTAAGGTATAATATGATAAGTAGATTCCACTGATAAATATCCACAGGGTCTTTCTTGACTTTAATTATGCCCAAATAATCTTAGGGGTGCCAAATTTTTCTTAAAGAACCAAGGAAACTATTTAATCTGCTCAGCAGACCTGTTCAGAAAGGCCACCTGCCATCCAGTATGGAGATCTGAGTAGTCCACCACCATTGTAGGAACAAGTTAACATTTGCAGTGAATCACCAATAAAAAAATGCCATTATCGCTTTACATGTTGCACCTGACCTTACGTTTCCATTCCTCATTTCAAAGCGTAAAGTTTTTCATTTCCACTGATGGGGCAGTCTTTCAGTCCAACAATTTCTAATGCTTGGTGGTGGAAAGGAACAAACAATCTAGCAGGAAACTTCACAGGAGGGAGGACATTTCACAGAGCCCTCATCAAGGTGCCTCATCCAGTTAATAAACCTCCACTTGACAAGCACCTGCTAAAGACTGCAAAATCATCAGAGCAACACAGAGGATGGTGCCGCCTTGACCTCTTTAGACTGATTAAAGACACCTGATAACACCTTAGACTCTTTGCCATGTTCCTCAAAGAATTTGTGGATGTTCAGGGTGCTTTATCCTGCTAAAAGTGGTTCCTGCCATCAGGGAACACTGTTACCATGAAGAGGTGTAACTAACCCTAACCCTAATCTAAGACCTAAGGTTTTCCAGCAGAACATAACCCGGAGCATCACACTGCCTCTGTTGGCTCTTCCTAGTGCATCTTTAACTTCAAGTAAGTGACTGTCTAGAAAAAGATTTTATTAATCTGCCCAGAACACCTATTGCTCCTTGATCCAGTTGTGATGCTCACCTGTCCATTGTAGGAGCTGGAACGGTGTTTGAGAAAGAATTCTGTTGATCCCATTATGATTATGATTATGTTTATGTTGTGTTGTGGACAAGAGCAGTACTGCAGTCTAATCTGTTCTTGCTGTTTGGAGTTTCTCAGCTCATCATGTGACAGAAAGGAATTCTGACCATGTTTTTCAGGGAAATTCCATAATAGCTTTTAGTGTATGCTTTACTGCTGATGGGCATGGCTACAGGCTGAGCAGAGTGTGTGTGTGTGTGTGTGTGTGTGTGTGTGTGTGTGTGTGTGTGTGTGTGTGTGTGTGTGTGTGTGTACGTTGTAAAAATAGGATCAAAAATGTCCTAACAGAGTGTTAAATGAAATTTGTGCAGATATTCATATCTGGTCCACATCATCGCTTTCAACAAGAAGCTGTGTCAGATCAAGCCGGTGGCATTCACATATTTGATAGACACTTTTGGGTTTAGATGTATCTGCTGTAGACCATGTTACCTGATGATTTTTGAGATGGAGTGCTTCTGGGCGTCGAACGTAGATGCGTCTTTGAGTGTTGAACGATTAACGGTAATTACACTGAGCGTACAGTAGATGCCTCACTTCTGAAGAATTTGACCCGTGTCTGCTTTCAGACAGTGTGTGTGAGAGTCAGGCAGTGTCTGAACATGTGTGTGTTTGTGTGTATGTGTGTGTGTGTGTGGGGTTGGGGGGGCTCTGGGCGGCAGTGTGCTTGTTGGCAGCACTAAGGAACATCGAAAGGTGAAAGCCTGACTGCCTCTCCCCAGCGCTTCACATTGTTCTCGCTATGCGAGCCGAATTCCTGTTGAGGTGAAGACATTCCTCTGCGTGTAATGGGCTATTATGTTTGCTCAGCTCCTATTCAAACCCTAATGACTTACGCCAGAGCCGAGGTCCTCAGAGACCGCCATGCTTGTCCTGATAGGAGGACAAGGTCTTTGTGTTTGGTTTCAAAGCTCGATCAGAAGGTATTTAATGCCGTCGATTCCCACATCTCTGGAAGCAAGCTATACCATCTTAAGATTGTCCTAATCCCCTATTGGGAATCCGGCTCTCATTGTAGCGGTATTGTGGATATGTATTGGAGTCGGAAGATTATGATAATGATAATTGTGTTGACAGACGAATCAAATGTATGATTTAATGCTATCGCATCATTTCTTTAGCTAGTGGAAAAGCTTTACTGTATGTACAATGTTGAACTTCACACCATCACCTCCAGCCGGATCATTTGATTCAATCAAATTTAATTTAGGTTTGATTTCAGGCCATTGTAAATAAATAAAACATGGAGAAAAATCACCTTCATTTTAAATAATAATGATTTATTTCCTATAATGCAGACCACCATCGTGGCTACGTAACGACAGCATTTCACAGAAATATCATCACGGCTTGGGCCAATATGGCCTGCTTTTAAATGCATTCTTCCACAAATGCTTTTATAAATATGCATTACAGGGATTATACAGTAGTTTCAGCGCTATCGCTACACAGCTTGGAAAAGAGATCTGAATCGCAGCAAAATAAAGGTCGAAGCACTGTATATGGATGTAGCACATGATTGTTCCTGATGTTTTAAAATAAAAAAAAAAGTCCTAATCTTGAGATGTTGAGATGTAGAGATTAACTTCAGGATTTCAAAAAGGTCCTTGTTTTCTCCAAAAGAAAAGTCCCCAAGCTTCCCAGTGAAAGCATGTCAGGTGTGTGTCAAGGTCCAAGCATTGGTTCTTCAGGAGAACGTTGTCTACGTTTGGAAAAGCCAATTTCTCAGCGTGGCTTGTAAAAGTCCTGCGCCGTGCATCCGCCTCTAGGATGGCGTACTCTTATCAGTCTGGTCTCGTGCTCTGTGGGACAACCTCGTTCGCCATTTCTCCAGGAGAAGCCGGAGCTCCATAGTGGCCCTTTTGCGAACCCTGGAAACAGAAGGAGCACATCTGGGTCACTTCAGCTGCTTCACTTCAGTGCTTTTATGGATTTATAGGATAATCGATAGAAACATTTTAGATTTGGAGAAATACGAGTTCATCACAGATGAAACATAATTTCTCTTTCATCACAATCTAGATTTTGTTTATAAATGAAATCCAATGGCGGGTTGAAAAAGATTATTTATTCTACTGTACATTCAGTTTCTCAGGGTTCAGTGGTGTCTTACCTTTTTCTCCCAGACGTCTTGGCAGCCAGATCGTATTTACACTTCTTCTCGGCACAGTCATGGCCTTCGGCGAGAGGGATCACCTTGTCACGCGCTGTCTTACGACTGAGAGAGAGAGAGAGAGAGAGAGAGAGAGAGAGAGAGAGAGAGAGAGAGAGAGAGAGAGAGAGCGCATGAACATACCAGGATATATGAGAAGAGCAGCTCAGTTGCGCGTGGAATGTATCCGGTATTGAAAGCGCGCTGCATAAATCCCCCAAAACAGAAAAATAAAAACCTGCCCCTGCAAGCTCGCGCGCTCTGGGTTTATTTTCGGCCACGTTTGCATGTGGATGTGTGGAATTCCCCCCTCCCACGTGCTTACCTCGTTGTGATGCGCGTGCGGCAGAACGACCCGCACGTGCAGTCGGTGCTGTCCGCGCACTCGCAGCGCGCCGGCTCTCGCGCTGAGCGCTTCCTGCGCACCGCGCTGCCCAGTCCATACGACACCGTGCGCCTGGAGGAGGAGGAGGAGGAGGAGAGGAGCAGAGCACAGGTCAGTATTCATCAAACCTGCAGCCATCACATCTCTCCGTCTGACCACACACTTACTCCGGAGTGTTGACCCAGATGATGTCCAGGTGGCAGAAATACACGCACTCTTTATCCAGCAAAGTGGCGCACGAGCATCGCTTGGGTCTGGAGTGGCGCGTGCTGAGTGCGGCTTCACCCACAGACTGTAGAGCTGGGATTAAAAAGTAGAACATTAGAAACAAAGAAAGTCTGCACTCCATCTCCTGATTGTCTCCAGCAGCATGCAAAAAAAATCTATGTTTTAAAAAAAGATATATTTTTCCTTAAGAACGTTATTGCATGCAGTATTTTGCTTACTATATAAAAAATGCTATATTTCCGTAATTAAATGTTCCATTAAAATCTAATCTGCAGGTGAAATGTAATTCCTAAATTGAAGATACATACCTATGTGAAAGATTCCTGACGAAAGCACAGACATCATGGGGAAAAGAATCCGTAATTCCATGATAAATAGAGAATTAAATAAATAAATAATCTCAGCTCTCTTTTTAATCCGATTTATGCATAAACGCATGCAAATGTAAAAAACAAAAATGAAATGAAACGATAAAGGAGCTTGTTGGAGCAGTGTGTTATTTGCGCAAAGTATTCCTGTTGATGCGACCTGCTGTAAGACCTCCACCTGCCTCCCGGACTGGCTTTATATATCCAGCGCCACGGACCACCTCCTGCCTCGCGCCCGTGCGTCGCGTGTAAACAGTCCTGTCCGAGACAATGTTGTTTGTTACCGGTCACTGACACGCAACGTGGAGGTCGCGATAAGACCTTCTCGAGTTCCAAGATTCCAGGCGCTGCAGCTCGAGCCAAAACTCTGCAACCTTCCAAAAAAATAAAATAAATAAAAACATTGAGGTGCAAAGCTTAAGTGGGACCAGTAGGTGGCGTCCGAGGACATCAAGTAGACAGGTCGGGTCTGAAGTAATTCTAAACCAGTAGGATTGGTCATGTGTTTGTAATAAATTAACAGAATACCTGCTGGTTCTCAGAGCTTCAGTGCAGCACCATGAACATGATTACTGCTGAAACATCTCATACGCTTCCTAATGAAGCATTTAATAATCAAGTGCTCGTGACGATCACGTCCTGCTGGGTACTGGATGAGCTTTAGACTACACACCTCACAGTTGTTTTCCTAACTCAAATGGGGAAGTCCAGCACTGGAGTGTTAAATGATCCTTTCTAATCTTTTGTTTGTAAAATAAAAAATAAAAAAGAATCATCCAAAGTAAATGAGACCTGAAGACCTTTAATGACAAATTTGAACATCTCAGATGCTTTGCAGGTCATCATGTTCAGCACCAATCCAACTAGTCCAAGCTAGCATCTACCACTACACCTGAACGTGCTAGAAATTGTAGAAATCGAGGTTTTTTAAATCATTGTACTAAAAAAAAAAAAAAAAAAAAAAAACAGATGTGTTGAAGTCATCATAGAAGGTTGTGCAGATGAGTGTTTCTGCTGTGTGTAAAAGTGGGTAATGTTGCAGCTGCGCTCTTATCCGCAGGCAAGGGTGGGTACGGCTACAGATATAGCGGCCTCAGATCCTGACATCACCGCTATTATTCTTCACTAAGCTTCATCTGTCAGAAGCTTTCATTAATGCAACAGCTTAGAAGCTTTCTCTTTCACGTATATGCCCAATGAGGAATCTCAGCACATCAAGGGAGGTTTGGAGTCAAATAAGGCTGAAGTTATACAACACGTTGTGTTTTGAAAGGTTTCGAGGGCGTTTTTTTTTAGATTTTTTAAGTGCGATTCCTGTTTTTGACAACTGTCGTCAATGGACCGTGGTAGTGTTCTCAGATAAACCAAGCATTCAATAGTATTTGAGTGTTTCTCCCACTTACAGTGGGTCTGGTATCTAGGCAACATCCTCCCCACCCACTTGGGTTCAGGTTCTGCCTGTTCTGTACAGCGTGTCCTCTGTGTTTGTGCTGCAGTAACACTTTCCTGCCACACAGTGTCACTATGGGCTAGCCTCAATGCTATGGAACAGGCACTCACCGCCACCGGTATAGCAGCATGAGTCATGATTGAGCTCCATCATGAAGACATTGTTTAGGCGTTCACCGTATATATGATATATGAAATTACCTTAGTGCGGGATCATTGTTCAATCCTGAAAGAAGCTAGTGTTCTCGAAGAAATACCGAAACGTCTGCAAAAAGCTGACGAACACAGTTGAGTACAGTTGTAAACAATTTTTTTTTTACTGATACATTTTGATTGTGTAGATACATCCATGTAAAGTGACCATTTTACACATACTCATGGACTTATGGAGATCAACTGGGCACTAGATGTAATATAATAAATAGATGAACACAACATCTGTACACCAAAACACTTCCCCAAAAGCCATATAAATGTTCATATATCAGTACAACATTTATTTACCATTGACAACCATTTGAAAATAAAATGAATTTACCTCCATAGTTTTTTTTTTCTCTTTACTTATTTCCATGACTTCAAGGCTAATTAAGCACAGGCAAGTACTAGAAATGGAAGATAATATTTACAGTTTTCTAAAGAAAATCCAAAAAGGCACAAGTGTCTGTACAACATGTACAAAAAGAAAAAGAAAAAATCTGGAGGTGACCAAAATAAAAGTAAAAAAAAAAAAATTGGTCATCAGTTATGATTGCACATACAATTATGAATGTCAGAAAGTGTGCTTTATCGGTGGCTTGCAAGGTGCGAAACCCCTTAAGTGTTTTCACTTTTACAAAGTGACTAAGTTTTACGAAGAAAAAAAAAAAGAGCTAAAGCAATTGACAGAACGATCAAGAGATCGGTAGAATAAGGAAGTACCGAGTTTCCGTTAAGGACCCTCAGGTAGCAATGACAAGTCTGTCTTCGTCATCACTGGAGGCATTGTTAAAGTCATCAGTTACTTTTTGCCTGGTGAAGGGTTGTCGTGGCAGTCTTGCCTCACCAGCTTCCACTGCTGGTGCCTTTTGTGCACTCTCAGCTTCTCCCTCTGTGGAACAGGAGGGATGTGGTGGTTGTGTTGATTTTGCCTTTTCGGCATCACTTGTGCTAAGCACTGAATCTTTACCACTCCTAGTAAGTTTGCTTGGCGAGGTCATTTTCACCAAAGGCTTTACAGCTACGGGAACTACTGCTACAGGTGTTGCTGCTGGCCAAGTTGTAGGAAAGCTGCCAGAGGGGGAAGATGCCGGGGGAGACTCTGCTACTTGTGTAGGAAGTGAAACTGAGGCTACCCCCTCTGGACTGCCTGGCTTGTCTGGGACCAGAGGGCTGATAGCAGAAAGGGGACTGAGGGAGGGGATCAGAGCGGGCAAAGCAATGTTGAGGATCTGCAGGCCAGGAATATGACCCGGGGAGGCTGTGCTGTTTTGAGGTGCTGGACTGGCGGCCAGGACCTGCACGCCCAGAGCTGCATTTAGTGCAAGACTTTGTTGTGGCACCAGTTGGGTGGAGTTCGCTAAACCCACCACACTCAGTGTCTCCAAACCAACAGGTTGCAGTGTGGCCTGGGAAGCAGTGAGGGTCTGAAGCCCTGCCACCTGGCCAAGAGGGAAGCAGGGTAGAACACTATTTAGCTGATCCTGAACCACAAGTGGCTGACAAGGTGAGCCCAGAGGCTGGGGGGAGTTGTTAGACATCGGGAGAGGGCTACTAGCCTGTCGGTGGATAACACTGACTGCTGGAATGGTAAGCTGGACAGGCCCTGCTTGAATGGGCACAAATGTAGAATATGCCGCCAATCCAGCAGGCACCAGCTGGATGCCTCCTACCGGGACCATGCTGTGAGGGGAGCGAGTAGGCTGCTGGGAGTGTAGGGGGAGGTGACTGAAGAGGCGAGTAGTGGCTCCAGGTCCGGTTTCTTGCTCTAGACCCAGAGATGGAAAGTGCAAAGATCCCTGAAGGGAGTCTGAAGTTGTCTGGGTGCTTCGGTCAACATTGAAGTTAGACTCGTTTGTGGTTTGGGAGTTACTGGTGGTTGATTCCTCCTGTAAAACAGTATTATAGATTTAGCTACTAGGTTCTTTTGAACAAAACTTCTATACAGAAAAATGCTACTTTTATTCTGTCAGAAATTAATCTAAAACTCAATGCATAAAATATAGAAAGAGAAATATATAGAAAGAGGAAGGTCAAGTGGAAAAGATGTAGATCATACCTGGCCCAATGAGGAGCTCTTGCTTGGCACGGGTGGACTTGGAGGCATATCAGGGTCAGGATAATCGATGGACATCTGTCTGCAGGGTGAAACTGGGCTCATCATGTGGACAGACTCAGTGTCAGAGGAATTAAAATCTGAGGTAGGCACTGGGTAAGAGACAAAGGAAGAGGTGCTGGGGCCATGGCTAGAGCAAGCAGCATAGCTTGACATCTGTCTGACCAATGACACAGAGCTGGTTATGGCCAGTGAATAAGTGTACGATGCCGGATCCTTTGATGCTGGAGGAATTTGATGGAGAGGAGTTGGGTAAGGGTTTGGACTGAGAGACATTTGTGCTAGGAGAGAGCTGGGTGCTGGATCAGCCTGGCTGGATGGGAGATGCTGGGGGCTTGTGGACACTGATGGTGTGGCAGAAAGGCCTGACTCTGCCTGGCTGTCCTCCTCATCTTCCTCCTCGCCATCATTATCCTCGTCGTCAGGGCCATCGGAATCATCGCCTTCGGAATCTTGTCGATCTGCGTTGCCTGTTCTTCCATGATCGCCTCCTGAGGAAGTTTAAAAAAAAATTACTGTGGGAAATTCCTGTGGGTAATTATCTATCTAATCAAATTAAAATGTGTTTCACACAATGTAACCAAAATGTACCTAATTTTATCCTTTAGGAGATAACAAAAAAGTCTAAAATAAACATTAAAACACTTCAAACTAGCTTGTTCATTATTTTTTTTAAACAGCTTCTTAATTTGTTTGAAAAGATCTTAAAACCGGAGCTACTAACGAGAGAATTCCTATTCTTAAGAATTTTAGAACCGTCATTATATATTCTGTCTTCAAGAGAGAAAGCATTTAACCAAAAACAAGATTACTTGTCACACATAACGCAAAAACAAAGCAAAATCATGACTATTCAAAATACTTTTTGGAACATTCAATAAGGTTTTTATCGAGTATTTTGTGACACTAAAAGATATTCAACATAAGAAAACCGAAATCAAACGACGGAACTTTTTACAAGTACATCGTACAATAAACAACTTTAAGCTTTACTAGATCAGAAAAAAAAAAGATCTTGAAACAAACCTAATGATCGCACACAATCTGCTTTTGCATAGTATTTTATTCTTAAAATAAGATCAATAAATTCCTTTAGGATAGAAATGAGTTTTGATTTAATGAGGAGTTTTTGCAGTGTACAAAAAGAGCATGCCTCTACTTGAATGCCACCAATGCCACCATCTCCATGACTAGTAAATAGATCGATAGACAACATAAGAGGCCCCTACCATCCTAAAAAGGCCTCAATGTGGTAAAGCCTGTAATGTGCAATAAAACCGAAACTGAAAAAAAAAGGAAAAGCAATGTTGTTGAGTGACTAGAACAAGAGAAAGCTTAGAGCTTTTATCATCTCTAAAATTAGATGTTGCAATTTCCCCTCACTAAAGGCTGCTCATGCCGCCCACATGCGCTTACAGTTAACAAGGGAAGCTGCCGCATTTAGAATCTTTTAATTACACCACAGCACTGCAATTGATCAGGCCTGCTAGTGAACACAGTGCAGGACAATCAGCATTTAATGGGTGTTATTATTAGTAAACCTATTAATGGGCAAGTTGTTGTTACATGTCTTAGGGGGCTTTGGTGTAAACATACGACGGTGACTGTATTTTGGATTTCTTTAATTAAGCGAGAGTTAAGTACGTGCTGCTTTGCTCCATGATAGAAAATCCAGATTTTCAGGAGCGGAAAACTGAAAATGAACAAACCTTTCCTTCATACAATCAGACTAGAAAATCACTTTTGTTTGCGTCAACTGGCATATATGTTCCCGAACCTTTTTTTTTTTTTGCATTGCAATGACATATCACCTGAGTCTTCAGTGTCGTGGTCCTCGATAACACCAATGGCAACTCCCATCTCCATACACTTCTTACTGTGGGCCTTGGACTTCATGTGCTTTGTAAGGTTTCCTGTGGAAGGGGTGAAACAGACGGGTTCAGCCGAGGGAGGAGGGCTACATGGCTGGGGGAGTGAATTGCATAAGTCAGACATGTCTCTGAGCCTCCATGTTTTGGTTGAGCAACTGTTACAGAAGTTCTTAAAGGAACGTAGGCTGTTCTGACAGCGTATGCCTCTCTGCAGTAAAACGTGGGTAGATGAGCATGGTATGAATCATGTAGGCCCTTTTTTTTTTTTTTTTTTTTTGAGAGAGAGAGAAGATTGCAGGCATGAGAACACTCCGTAGGAATAACACTGTATGTACAGTCTTGGTTATGTTTGTGTGTTTTTAAATACTAAACACGTTCGAGTTCAGGATCAAAAGCTCGACACGAGAACGTTGATCAGTTTTCATTTCCTGATATTTACCTCATGATATGGCCTGTAGAACATGGCCCTATTGGTGACAAACACCTCGATAGTGTAGTTGCAGTGTAAAAACTCATCTAAAAATTACAATCTTATTTCTAGTTTCTATTTCTTCAATCTTTTTTTCTTTCTTTAAAAATAAAATACGACACAAGAGCAGATCATGCAGTATTATTATTATTATTAGTGTTTGAAGATAATATATCTTTAAACTTCATTTACAGGTAAATGTACAGGATGATAATCACCATCAGAGAGGTCATTTGTGGCCTTGTATCTTTTAAGACTTTATCACTTGTTCGTTAGTATTATTTATTCCTAACTCTTGTTTTATGTCGACGCCAACACATTTATTTACAACCTAATAACAAATGAAAAGAGTCTGCAGTTTTAATTCACTCTTTTCAAACATTATCCACTTCGCTTAATATTTTGGGTAATTTTGTTCCTTTATACAAAAAACTAATGGCTTTTTACTACAATAAGTTGTTCTGTAGTTTGATTTCAGTGTCTCATGCTAAAGCTCTTTCGTTGACGCAATAAGTTGAAGTATTTTAAGAAGCAGTAAGTAAAGATTTTGCTCCGTTTTTGCATCGTAGCTACTGTATGTTACAAGACGGTCTTCTTTTGAATAAAAAAAATGGTTGACAATATGCACGTATGCATGATCTTGATTTATTTGATTTATGGTGATCTTGTTTTTGCTTTAAATGCTTTGTTTCATTTAAAGACAGAATATATACTGACGATTCTAAAATGAAGAGGAATGTTCTTGTTTAGTATTCTCTTATTAAATCTTTTTACACAAATGATGAAAAAATGAACTGTTTGAAAAATGATTGGCGAGCTAGTTTTGTTTTGCTCAGCTGCCCTGTTCCATGTTAATGTATTAGTAAATTAGTTGTTTCTTTCTTTTGTTTTTCAGGACATTCCAAAACGCTGTATTGGCTATTTCCGTTGTTTTGGGCATGACTTTGTTTCTTTTCTCAGCTTTCAAAATAGATTTGCTCGTGTTGGTTAGTCTTTTTTCTCAAACCCAGAGTCCAAACGAACACATTTGGAACAGAACACACTCACGTGTTACTCTAATAAAAATTAAAAAAACGAGTGGGTTAAAAGAAAAATCTGCCATGATTAAGTTGTTAAAATATCAGGAAATGAAAGCTGAAATTTAGATCTATATATATTTATAACATCCTGTTTCTCTGGAAACTTTGCATATTATGCTCAACTTTCACTACATGTACCATCTGCACTGAGCTAGTGAAGTTCCTGAGAGAAAAATAAACCTAAAAAAATATATATATTTAATGCATGTTACTATAGAAATTTAAGTGAAATTAATGTGCACCAAGCGGACATACACTCACCTTTTGTTTTGAAAGAGAAATTGCATTGTGCGCAATGATAAGGACGAACATCGGAGTGTGTGCGGATGTGCTTGCGCAGCATGCTTGGCTTTTTACAGCGGATTCCACACTCTTCACAGATGTATTTCCCTCTTCCACGACCTCTCACGTACACATATTCCTCATTCGATTTGTAACTGTTTAAAAGAAGACCATTTGCAGAATGTGACTTTCTACTCGATTTGAACGTGTCGGAAGTGATAGCAAAGAAGATAGCTGAGGATACAAACCCTCCATCGAAGATCTTTACCCGCCGAGGTTCCGCTTTGGAGGAGTCTAACTCGTGGCTTGGTTGACTCTCGGGTTTTGTCTTGCCACAATTCTCGTTTCGCAAGGTGCTTTTTTGGGCCAAAACCTGTCAAATATTTAATTGAGATACAAAATGGGACAAAAAAATGAATGAATGAATGAATGAATGAATGAATGAATGAATAAATGAATGAAAAATTTCATTGACTTCATAGAATAAAAAAAATAAATCAAACCTTTGGCAAAATTTCCTTCAGTTTTCCAGAGTAAGTCAATATGTCGGATTTCAAGCTTGTTGTTATAGCTTGGGTATACAATATCTTCTTGGAGATCTGCTTGGAGTCAAAAAGAGACATGACCACTTTGGTTGGAAGACCCAGTGGATTCGGATTTTTGGGCTTGACTGTCCAGTTAGAGTAGGCCGAGATTCTCTGGTCTGTCTGCTCAACGTGTAGTGGTTTCCTTTTCAACAGAAAACACCAGGTAAAGGTTGTCGCCGTCTTCAGGCTTGGGAAAGACAGACGATGGCTGTCTCGCGTGTTCACAACCGAAACCGAAGCAGCTAATTTGATCTGCCCTTGAAAAGTTGGAGGCCTCACAGGAGATTTCGCTGGAGACCACTGATGCTCCTCATGCTTTTCTTGTGATTTCAGTGTCGTGTTTCCATGTCCAGAGTGGCTTTGTATACCCAGAGAGGAATGTGGGTCACATCCTGGAACTGTCTGCACTGGTGTGGTAGGCGTCCTGCTCTCCATTTCTTGTTCAACTACGTCACACTTTGTTTCTACCGGATGATTTTTTCCCAGTTCGGCGCATTCAGGGAGCTGCTCGGGGGCATCGGTTTCTATTGGACTGTCTACTGGTTCAGTGGTGCAAACCTGCCGAACAAGCATTAGCTTTCGCTGTCTGGTCAACTCTGACATTTTTGAGTTTAGGTAACTGAGAGACCGGCCATCTGTAAGACACACCGCATCGTGGTCATCTTTTGCCCGTTTCTGTGTCTTTTCCATGGCTATGTCAAGGCTGTTGGCAGGAGAAAGCATACGTTTACTTGAAGCGGTGGGCTCTTGTTGTGGACAAAGGCTCACTGATACCAGTTTTTGGGTGCAGTGTAATGAACCATTAGATGATGAGCTTTGGATTTCACCAGTATGGTTTTGTCTAATTGCTGGGATAATGGTCTTCATTTGGAAGCCAACTAACCCGGCGGACCTTACATTTTGCCTGTCTGGTCCGATTTTTGCATTCACTTCAGAAAGGTTTACTTTGGAATCCATTGTTGACGGAGGTAGTGTATGTTCATGTGTGATGAGAATCTGTGGAACTGCAGTAGGTTCTGAAAAAGACTGAGAAGCGGAGACTCCTTCACGATCGGTGGGCAAAACAACTGAGCTTCCCCTGTTAGAGACACACTGCTGACCAGGATGGGTTTCATAAACATTTTGTAATACATCGCTGTAGGTCGAAACTTTGATCTCGTCTGCAATTGGTACTGTAATAACAGGCAAGGTCATTCGTGCACCCTGCACACTAGTGAAAGTGTGTGCTTGGAGTGAATACTGCATCTGGTATTTAGGTATAAAGTTTTTGATATGATCTGTATCACCAGGCTTTTGAATATCTGCTTCATCTTGCACAACATGCAATAGGGACTCGAGCTTTGAGGTCTGGTGCCATGGATGGGGAAGACCATGAATTTGTGGTTGTTGTGTTTGGCTACCAAGGTTGATACTTTGCACCATTTTTATATTCTGCATCAGGGGCATTTCCCCAGAATGCAGCCCAACAGATTTATTAACATTTAATGATTTATGCTGAGACACTGAAAAAATGTTTGTAGAGGGGCATCTCTGGAGTGAGACCGTCGGTTTTCCTGTGGGTTGTTGAGCTTCTGGTCCAATTTTCAAAGACATCTGGCGTACAAGGGGCCCTCGTCTTCTTTCGATAAGGGGTACTTGGGGAGTTGAAGCACACTGTGTATTTTTTGGCACTGTAGTTACCATTGGTGATGTGGACCTGCTGGGAGATATAGCACTGCAGTCAAATGATTTGCTACGGTAATCGCAAGAAATCTCAACTGATTGTTGAGTACAGCTGATTTGCTCGGAGGCAGCTCGTCTCATCATTCCTGGTACTCCGAGAGTATTGCTTGCTACAGGAAGTCCTTGGACCTCTGGTGGTGGCCTAACACCTTCCACCCTGGATGGACTGTCTGATCTTGGAGGATCATCTCTGTCGAATGAGGCCGAAATACTGGAGCACCTTGACAAGCTACTGTCTCGGCTAAGGCTACGAGAGAGACTCGACTCAAAGCTAGATTCCCCTGAGGAGTGTTCCATTTGTGCCAGCCGTATCCGCTTCTTTTTTGGTGGAAGTTTTTCAGTTGGAAGTTTGGACAAGCTCTCACTTCTCTGAGGCCAGTTGAAAGTTTCTGAAGGCTTTTCTGTTGATTCACTCACTTGAGATTCATGCTCTCGATCTGGTTCTTCTGTTACAAGAATTTCAGGAACTTGAATGTTGTTCTGGCGGACCAATCGAGACTGGGTAGGTGTACAGCTGCTGCTAGCAACTGATGAAGTTTGCTTTTCAAGTTCATTTATTCCCAAATTGGGACATTTCGGTGTGGACATTTTTTCATGGTAACTTTGCAATGAAGAACTGATTGTGTTTTCAACATGCCTTTTCACTGAGCTATTGGCATCCTTTTCCACAGAATCAACTGGAGAGGCTCGGTCAATTGACTCTGACATTTCAAAGGAATTTGGTCGGCTGAGAGAGTTAGTGTGT
Source organism: Silurus lanzhouensis (assembly GCA_039877035.1). Lineage (NCBI taxonomy): Eukaryota > Metazoa > Chordata > Actinopteri > Siluriformes > Siluridae > Silurus > Silurus lanzhouensis. The sequence continues at coordinate 101,725 of JBCEWE010000400.1, forward strand.
CTAATAACTGAAGTACCGCTTCCATGTCTCTGAAGTTCTGCTCGTTCTTTACTGCATGAGCTGATATGGAGCTCTCGTATTGGAGACAATCTTGCCTCTTCAATGCCTCTTGCAATGAGCTGAATTTGTCCTACTGAAGGAGGGGTATTAGATGTAGGCGTTTGTTGGGTATAAGAATTTCCTGGAAAACTCATGGATATCTGGCTCAAATCAAAACTTCTTGAACATGGAGGCTGTGTTTCAGTCGGAGACTGGTCCTCATCATCCCCAACACTTTTCATCTTGCGTCTTTTTCTGATCAGTGGTTGATCCACAATGCTTGGATTAATGGCACCTCTGCTGATAACAGGTTGTTGTGGTCCGCGTGCGAAAACATCTTGCTCGACATCTCGGACTGGCACCGTTTTGTTTTTTGGACCATGCAATTCAGAGCAATAAAACTTTTTGTGGTTTTCAAAGTTTTCTAATTTGCGATAACGGTTACGACAGGTTTCACATTCATAAGTTGTCCCTTTGCTTTGCTGAGTCTTTCGGGTTCTTTCAGGCGCATGATCAAAAGACTTACTTCGAGCTTCGTGGGTAATGCTTGATCCATAATGGCCTTCATCCATGGAATGGACAGAGAGGAGAACATGACTCTCGTTTGTGGAAAAATCTTCAACTGCTGTCTGCCTGACTAAGGTTCTATGTACAGCCTGATTTGGGGTGGAAGGTGCCGGAGAGAAGACATCATCATTTATTGAACTAAACTTGTCATCGAATGACTGGCATATCCTTAGCGGATGAGGCTGAGGGGTAGCATTCGGGAGGACAGCTGCCCGGCCAGGTGTTGAAGGCACTGAATTACTTCTTGTAATTGGTAAACAATCCATATTGGAATGTTGAGTTGGTACAGGGAGAAGAAAAATTGATTTGGACTTATCAGTGGGTGTAAAGGGAGATTTTGGTATTTCAGAATTTGAGTTTGACCTTCGTACTACTGGTTTTAGATCAAACTGAAAAGAATCTTTAAATATGTAGGATTTGGGGGAGTCTATACTACCTCTGCGGGAAAGAGAAGTACGTCTTGGTTTGACACTATCGAGTTGCTTGGCATCCACAACAGCCTCATTGTCCGATATCAACTTTGTGATGCGCTCTTCTAAAGAAAGAGCTTTTGTCTCCAAAGGGGGACGCATCTGTCCTGGCAAAACTCGAGGCTTTTCACTGGGTGCTACATGCATGACAGTGGCTACTGCAGGTGAAGATAAAACGTGTAAAATTTTTGGATCACTTTCTGTTGGAGGTGTGATCTTGACAAAGGGGCTTGGAGGACTCATAGCTTGATCTGCACTTTCAGACCTTGAAAAGTAACCAGAATCAGTACTTCCCAGACTTCGTGGGCTAAGCAGGCATTTTCCTTCGAGCTGCTGAGAATGGTCAGTTGCCTGCTGCCTCTGGAGTTGTGCATGTCCACTACCTGAAGGAGACTTGCACTGCTGATTGTCCTCCTCACTTATAAAGTCTGGTAAGGGGCTTGTGCAATCCACCTCTTTCAGTGATGACAGAACAGTTACGTTGGACCTCTGGGTCTGGAAATCCCTTTGCCTCTGGGCTGTTGCTTGCTCTGGAATGGAATCTGTAACTCTTGGACTGTCCGCTCGCATGGGTGAAACATTGACAGGGTAAACCACAACTTTAGGGAGAGCTGCAGTTACTTTGGGTTCACAGCCCTTCTGACTGGACAAAAGTTTGATATTTTCAAACATCACAGAATTGTCTGCGTCCCCTTGGCTGCCAGACACTGGGCCTGAACTGTGCAAGCTGCTCTCAGACAAAGCGGTCAAGCTGCTCAGTGAAGAATCCGGGTCCAGATCAGCTGCATTCACCTCCTCATCACTCTCACCGCTTTCCTCTACATCCGAATTGGTACCAAGCCCTTTATCAGATTCTTGAGATAGAGACCCAGTTCCAGAGTCTTTTGAAATGAGCCCTAGTTTGATGGCATGGGCATGAGACTTTTTATGCTTATAAAGGTTGCTTTTTGTTTTGAACGAGAAGCCACATGTCACACAGGGATATGGTCTTTCTCCAGTGTGGGATCGTATGTGCTTCAGCAATACACTAGGCTTTGCGCATGCTCTGTTACAGTATTCACAAACATACTTTCCTTGCTTTTTCGTTTTCTGCTCCTTACTTGTGACCTCACACATTTGATTCATGCCAAAGTTGACAACTGTTGCCACCTGTACAGGATTAAAGCCAGGTGTGACTGGAACTTGGATGGGGTTGGGAACAGTAGCAGAGAGCGACTGGCACGTCTGCACTGTAGGTGGCTGACTCTGAGGCAGGCCACTGGACCCCGAAGGTACTGGGGCATATGTCAAGTTAAAAGATGGACCTGCACTGTAGCTCTTCTGAAGTCCTGGTTTGTCATGCTGGCTATTAACTGCCTTACTCAGGTGCTTCTGCGAGGTGTGATGTTGAGCAGATAGGACTCCAGTTGACGTACTGTTGTAGAAGTGTGGTTTAGCTGCAGGAAATGCCTGCACAACTGCAGGTTGTGACTGTGGGCCGAAATCAACTGAAGCCATAGCAATGGGAACATCTGACTCTGGAAGAGGAACTGAGGTGGCTTTCCCAAGTTGTCCAATTGGATTACAGTTCCTCTTCTCTGTTAAAGTGTTAAAGTCCGGCTCCATGGCCTTGAGCAGAACATCAAGAGGAGCAGCTGTGTGTGAGGCAGATGTGCCTTTGTTGCTCACTTTTTCACCCCAGGTTTTGGCTAGCACAGACTGTACAACACAAGTCTTATCTGCACCCTTTTCATGGACAAGCATCTCTGACTGTAAGCTAGTCAAATCCTTGCTGTCCACTTTTACAGCTTTATCTGCCAGTGTCCTTTGCTGATCATCATTCTCAGAATCTCGAGCTGATTTGGAGGTACTGTGTGCTTGGCTCTTGGACAATAAAGTGGCAGGTGTGGCTTCCTTGGATAAAGCTGAAACAGATTTCATGGCTTGTGGCAGCTTCTTGATTGGAGACTTGGGTATTTTCTTCAGCTGGTTTTCAGCCAAAACCTTTTTCCTCTTTAGTCCTTTGATGCTATCAGAACTTTTGTCAGTACTTTCATTTCTGCCTGTAGGAGGAAAAAACACAAATGTTAAAAGGAGCTCTTTACTACACATGCTAGGTACACTACATAGTCGAAAGTAAGTCCCCAAACTGTTAACCCTAAAAATGTCTATGTATACTGAAGCATTGCAATTTCTCTAAGATTCCCAAAACACTGTTTTCAGCAAGACGATGCTGATCTACACAAAGCAAGCTCCATGAAGACGTGGTTAATGGTGAGAACAACCATCGAACTGTCCGAAACATCGTGGTAATGTTTAGTCATGAAAGCAAAAACATTTCCACGACATTGTGAAGAGAACTCAAGGGACTGATACACTCGTACCCGTCAGTGATGCCTACTATACAAGCCTGTGAGGGAAGTGTTATGATCTGGGGTTGCTTCAGTAGATCAATTGCAGTTTAAGCAAAACAAATAAAGTGACCTGAATATACTAAATGAACAGGTTTTACTATTAATAACTTTTTTTTTCTTCCCTAATGGCATATTCCAAGATGAAAATGCCAGGATTCAGCAGCTCAAATTGTAAAAGGGCGGTTCAGCGAGCATGAAATGATATTTTCACATGCAGAGTTCAGACCTCATTGAGAAAATGAATAAAATGATGAAAAAAATATTGTTGTGACAGTGCATAAGATTATTGAAACTTATCAAGTAATTTATTTACGAATAAGGAAATTTAATGAATATATAAATAACACTCGTGTTTGTTAATTTGTTAAAGTGTGATAAAAAAAGTAGAACAGTTACATAGAACTTATCTTATACAAAAGTCAATATTAAAATTCAATAAAAACACACACACACACACACACACACACACACACCCCAACACACACCTGTATTACCTAAATTGTGTCTAACAAATGTAAATTCTTTACTTTAAATTTTATGTTTCATGCAATCAATTTAATTTGTGTATTAGAAAATATTTGATATACTCAGTTTAATCGATATAATAAAAAAAAAAGTTATTCGCATTCATTTGATTTATTCTCTTTTACTCTTTATTTAAACCAAACAGGCATTTTGTTTAAAATTGTTTAAAAAATTTACTAATTTTGTTAATGTTCACAAATGTTATAATATTTAAAAACTTAAATAAAAAAGAATGAGGTAAATACAATCTCAGATGAACAACGTGACAACGTATTTATTATTATTATTATTTTTTTTACAAAAATCAAGCCAAAATAAAGAAGCCATGTGTAAAAAACTAAGTGCACCTGACGATTCTGTAGCATGTAGAACCACCTTCAGTGGCAGTAACTTGAAGTAATGAATCCGGATCTTTATTACCACGTATTATGGGTTGCATGTACAAGGCATTTGTCATGATTTGCTGGTGCAATACAAATATGAAAGAATATAAATTATAGGAAAATAAAATAACATAAATAAAGGTAAAGATTTAACTATATAATTCTATTCAATATGGTGCTCTGTAGGACTTTATGAGGTTTGTGGACATTTGTTTATGCACAGCTCTCTTAAGGTCCTGCCACAGAATTTTAGGCCTGGATTTTGACTGGACCACCGCAACACCTTGATTCTGTTCTTTTTTTTTTTCCAGCTATTCCGTTGTCGATTTCCTGGTATGCTTGGGATCATTGTCCTCTTGTATGATCTGATTTCGCCCAAGCAGAACAGTTACTACAAGTCCTGCTAAAGGTGGTTTTACAAGTTATTAAATCATAAGATGTACTTACTTTTTCACACATGGCTTCTCCATATTGGCTTTTGTAAAACAACACTAGTAATGTGTCATGTTTTGTTGCTGACCTGAGGTCGTATTTACCTTATTCTAAGACCTGTTAAGCAATTTTTATTAGTCCCTGATACGTCAAACAAGAGCATTCAAAGAGGGTGTGTTTTCTTTTTCACAACCATATACATACACACTTATACATGATACTAAACAAAAGCCAGATCGAATGAACAGATCCTGCAGTGAAATGAAAACGATTCTGTAAAAATAATAAAATTGTATATTTACTTTATATACAAATTTACCTTTGTGTTTAAAAGGGAAAAAAATCTATTTTTAATCTTTTTTTCCAGAGATGCACTAATGCAGTAGGTATAAAATAGGCATGTAATAAAAAAAATTAAAAAAAGATTATATACAAACAAAACAAAAAAAATCGAGTTAGCCCAAATCTGCTTTTTCCAATTTAGCAACGGTCTGCTGCGATATCTCTGAGCTACTGAGGCCCACGCATCATTATGCTGAAAACCAACTCTCTGTCTCCTGTTTCCTGCCTCTCTCACTGCCAGCCCTGCCCCTGTCTCACTCGGCTTCATGCCTCCGTCCTGCTTTGTCTTGCGCGATCAGTCTTAATAATTGTACGTCGCTGTGAGAAACGAGAATTCGGATTTATTTGTCTTGCTAAATGTCTTATCGTCTGTTAGATAGTGTGTTATAATGGCTGAGGACTACAGTCACTGTATTCAAGTGTTCATCAGTGATGGAACTGTAATGAATGGACATAAGGATGGGTTCCTCTCACGGTTTTCTGCTCGTACCATCTAAAAGGTGGCTGTTGTCACCGCTGGCTCATTAGCGATCACCTTGTAGGGAGTGATTTATGGCACGAAAAATTTAGATCGTAATCTATTTATTTCTGCAGATTTGTGACAATGCCCACTGTTTTGAAGGAATTCGGTTGCGTCCACATCTTTGTTTACACTTCAAACCATTTTATAACGCCTTTCTCTCACACAATTCCCCTTTTTTCAGCAATTCAGCTCCAGACTTGGGCCTTTTTTTTTTTTTATACTTTTCTGGAATGTAAAAAAACTTAAACTTTCTCCTGGAAATGAACGGATGTCGCCAGAGTGAGCCATACACACCATCAGTCCACAAACGTACATCTATGCTTACATATACACACACACACACACACACACACACACACACACACACACAAGTAAGTACACACGTGGGCACACAAACACCAGGAGGCAGTGTTCAGCGTAAATACTAAAATGTTGATTAAATATATATTTAAATTTGCATGGACATTTGCATTTATGGCATTTGTCATATGCATTTATACACTTATTTATATCTTACTGCTCATTGGTCCAGCTGCGAGTGTTTGGTGGTGCTGGGATTTGAATAATATAGGTTCGATGCGAGCGTTACTGACAGAGAAATGGTTTCTAAACACCTAGGGAGTGAAATTTAGCGATTCTCGCTAAAGAGGTCCAGTCGCATATTAACATAAATACGGAAAAATGATGATGCAAAGATCAAATGGGTCAAGTTTCAACTGCAGTTTCTGTAATGGACGAGTGAGTATTACCTTTCTGAGCACCTCTTTGCGGCTCTTTGAGCTCCTTCTGTGCCTCCTCGATCTTGTCTGCAAGACAAAATGGGAAACATGTATATGTTAGAACTTATCAAAAAAAAAAAATCAAACCTTCAAGAGTTTCTCTTAAAAGGAGAAAATCCTGCCGATTCCACATATCGGGGGAGGGAATGAATGGATACATTTTTGGATAAATAATTCGACCGAATATATAAATTCCTATCTTGTATAATTGAATGTTAAATGTTAAACACACACGTTTATTATTCGTGCAAATTTAATCGATTAATCCACTTTAATCGGTATATTTTCAAAAGCGTATTGCGGTAATTTGAATTATTCTGAAAAGAGGAAAGCAAGAAATTGTACCTAGTTTACTCTGTTAATTTGCTTTGGGACAATATCTGTTGTTAAAAATGAAAACATTCAGGAATATACATGTTAAGATCGCCAATGATCGACAGGAAGCGGGTGTTGATTCACGTGATTCCACATGTGAGCAGATCATTTCAGATTCGTAGTCATGACTGGTACTAATGATCATTAAAAGTCGATGAGAGCTTGTTATATAGAGAACTGCTACAGCAAATCCACATTCCTGATCAACAGTAAAAACATGCATGTTCATGTACAAGTCGATCACGCAATGTTATCGCAATGTTATCGTGATGTTATCGAGATGCCGTCGAGCCTATAAACATGATCAGGATGGTGTTGTGTGGTGTTTCAGGGTTCCCAATGTGGGAGAAGATGGTCGGGCCGTGACCGAGCTCGGAGGATGATGTCAGCACGAGGATTTTACAGTCACACCCTTGTGCTCAACTGCAAACCCTCTGTTCAAAAAACACTTTTTACATGACATAACCCCACCATGCCCCATGACTTGTACCAACCGCCCCCTCCCCTCCCCCCAAACTCTACCACCATGGCAGATCTCACAAAACAAAATACCCAGTCACCAGGATTGCCAGTGTACTGATGTGTTTATGGTGGACTCCTTCTCTCCAAGAATAACAAACTCCTCAATTCTTCGTCCTCTTAAAAGAAAAGGACGAGGGACTGTACCCTGACCAGAGCAGTGAAGTCAGACATGTTTTATTTATTTATTTTTATATGATGTCAGGAGTGGAGCTTCATTTCCAGCAAAGGGACTTGGTGAAGAATCGTTTTAATCATGCCTGCTCAGCAGAACCTGGCAGGAAAATGTGGCTGTGAACAGATTTAGCACAGTTTGTGGATTTCACATTCAGGGGAAACTCAAGTCTTATGACCTCACAAGGAAGTTAAACAGAAAGATTCAATTACGACTACAGGACAACTACCGCGCTACAAGTTTAATAACGAAATTAAATATGATCTACGTTTTAGGCCATAATTTCTTTTTTGTTTTTTTGTTGTTGTTTTTTTTTAGCATTGCTACATCAAAGGCTTTCTATTAGCATTACCTCAAGGAAAAGAAATGTGTAAGAGGAAAATATTTTGCCCCAGGGATACTGAGCTTCTCAATTACTGCTAAATTTGTATTTATTTTGGATCTTCATAATTGTTGATGTTGGATAAATCTCTCAAAGGATTTTTTCATATGTTTCTCTCACAAGTTTCTCACACAGGATTTCCACTCGGGTTTCTCTCACATTTCTCTCAAGGGTCTCTCACATAGGCTTCTCACAGGTACAGTGCATCTGGAAAGTTTTCACAGCACTTGACTTTTTGTTATGTTACAGCTTTATTCTAAAATGGATTAAATTCATAATTTTCCTTAAAATTCTACAATCAAAACCCCACAATGACAACATCATTATTGTCTGTAGACCTCAGAGACAGGATTGTATTGAGGCACAGATTTGGAGAAGGAGACAGAAACATTTCAGCAGCATTAAGGTCCCAATTTCAAGTGGCCTTAATCATCCATAAATGTAAGAGGTATGGAACCACAAAGACTCTTCCTAGAGGGGTCACCTGGTCAAACTGAGCAATCAGGGGGAAAAGCCTTCATTTAGGGAGGTGACTAATACCCCGATGGCCACTTAGCAAGCTCCAGCGTTTCTCTGTAGGGAGAGAAGGACCTTCCTTACAAGCCTATATGGTAGAGTGGCCAGGTGGAAGCCACTCCTTAGTAAAAGGCACATGACCGCCCACCTGGAGTTTCCAAAAGACACCTAAAGGATTCTCAAACCATTAAAAACAAAGACTGAACTCTTTGAGCCTAAATGCCAAAAATCATGTCTGGAGGAAACCAGGCACTGCTCATCACCTGGCCAATACCATCACTACAGTGAATGTCTAATACCTGGCCAATACCATCACTACAGTGAGTCACTACAGTGGTGGTGGCAGCATCATGCTGTGGGGATGTTTTACAGAGGCAGAAAGACAGGATTGAGGGAAAGATGAATGCAGCAATGTACAGAGACATCCTTGATGAAAACCTGCTCCAGAGCCCTCTGGACCTCAGACTGGGGCGACGGTTCATCTTCCAACAGGACAACAACCTGAAGCACACAGCCAAGATAACAAAGGAATGTACCGACGCTCCCCATCCAACCAATCTTACGGAGTCCTGCAAACCTCCACGTCTGGGGTAAAAGCGAGACGCCTTCCTGTCCCCTTTGATCAGGAAGGGGATTCCTATAACATCTCCTAAACAGCTGCCCAAAAGCCCTTGGAGACGGGAGCTATCATTGGCGCTTAAGTGCTTATGGCAGTTGCTGAGAGTTTAGCCAGTCATTAATGCCAACAAGCACCACCACAAGCCAAAAAACATCAAGTTTTTTTGAGCCGGAGTGAAGGCCAGACGAGGCCAACGAAAGCAAGCGGGCTAAGTACCAAGAGCTAGTTGAAGAATGCTTTTTAAATGCCATTGATTATAATCTCCTCCTTGCTAGGCTAGTAAATATTGTTGTATTGTTCAAGCATATGGAATGTAATAGCATCTATAATTAAAGCATGTACACTCACAGATGGAGAGCAAAGAGGTGCCAGGACTGCAGCTGACATTCGGGAATGTGCAGCCAATGGATCTGCGAGCAAGTCTCCTATCCACAAACTAGTGTATGTGTGTGTGTGTGTGTGTGTGTGTGTGTGTGTGTGTGTGTGTGTGTGTGTGTGTGTGTAAGATAGAGATTGTGTACACATAATGTGAGGTACAGGTTTATATGGTGATGTACAGACTGTAATTTCCCTGAACAACACACAAAAGCAGAAGTCTTGTCTCACAGCAATATACGAAGCAGCATACTTCAGGCATCATTCCGTCAAAAACAAAAACAAAAACAAAAAGGCGTAAATGGAAAGCACAGCATTCCTGTATGGAATGTCGAGAAACAATGAAATAAAACAGGCAGTATTTGCACTTTGTCGCCCGAGCTTCTGGGAAAGGCAGCCGTCCACTGAGCCGGTCCTAGAGCCAGAACCTGGTTCAGGTTCTGGCTCTAGGACCGGCTCAGTGGACGGCTGCCTTTCCCAGAAGCTCGGGCGACAAACTCCATTACTGTTGGAGCTACACAAAGAGAAGCGAAAGAAGCAGGTCTGAACGCTGCCATGCTCAGGCCATGTCCACACTAATACGTTCTTTGTTTCTGTCTTTCAGAGACGTTGAGAGACTTTCATTTTGCCGGACCCTTCAGGCTTCACACAAAGCAAACCCAGCCCTCGTGGTGTAATCCATAGCATCTGTTTGGGGCTCATCGTACACGGAAACGGGGCTGGTTAATGTGTTAAATGACCTGCCACTGACCGGTGTCTTCTTGCTCGTGTTAATTGACCTTAGTGCTTAGTGCTTGTGCCACCAATGATCCAATCATTTCTCCTTGATCAACTGGAGAATGTAATCGATGAAATCGTTTGAGCAGATTAAATATGATGCATCTATAATTAGAGCATGCACACAGGACTGCACGGACGTAGCAATAAGAGCACTAGCGCAGAGCGAAGCCCTCCAGCCCTTGCTGCATTCTGCACAGAGGAGAAAACGGAATCCCCCTTTTCACACAGGTGCAGAAAGCCAGCAAGACTGTTATTTCCTGTTCATGGTAATCTAGAATAGATTAAATAATAGAAATGTAATTTTAAAAACCTGCTGCATTCATTCGGGGGTAAAGGAATCTGAACTACTCACGTTCACATTACACGTTATACTGTAACACAAACAGCTTCAGAGTGTGTGTGTGTGTGTGTGTGTGTGTGTGTGTGTGTGTGTGTGTGTGTCAGCAGAATGATCATCACCTCCTCTTTCATCACACATGCTCATTTACCATGTGGCACTTTACAGCAGGCAATCCCTTCAAGACACAGCACACACACACACACACACACACACACACACACACACACACACACACACACAAATAACAACAGACCAGCCGAGTAGATGTCCCTTCCCCTCCCTTCCCTTCGAGCTAATGCCTGTCAGATAGAAGATTCTAGCGGTTTCATGTGCGGTGATGAGAAACTCGCCGCAGTTGTTGTGACTGTTGTCATGAGCCGAGTTCCGACTAAAAACACAGATTCTCACGTTCCAAACCACTGACTGGTGCAGAGAATCCAGACGGTTGGAGCACAGAACAGAGCTTTGAGTTGATATGAAACCACGCTCACTTGCACTTACTCATGGAAACTTGTTGCACTGAGAGCTTCCCCTAAGGGGTTAGAGACAGAGAACATCTAATATCGCACACGTCTCTACTCACATTTTGACACAGATCTGGGCGAGAATTTGACCTCGTTAGCATGAAGCTTGGTTTATTACACAATAAAGGAGATGCCTCAAAGCTGTAATGGGTGTAAAATGGGGACCTTTTGTTGAATAGAAGCATCCAGGCTGTTCCTCAGCTGTTCCTAGTGGCTCCTCAACAGCTTCTTTAGTTCACGGTTCCTTCGATGCTCGTTCAGTGTTCTGTCAGTGTTCCTCAAAAACTTCTTCACGGCTAGTTCGCAGTTCCATCAGGTGTTCCTCTACTGCTCCTTCAGTGTTCCTCAAAATCTCCTTTACAGCTAGTTCACAGTTCCTTCAGTGCTCCTCAACTTTTCCTTCACAGCATCAAATAAAAAAATATGTCAAAACATGGATGGATGGATGGATGGATGGATAGATGGATAGATCGATAGATAGCTAACAGCCACCCTTCTCTCGCTCTTCTCTCACTCTAGGGTTGTGAATCTGAACCGGAAAATCTGAAAGTGAATAAAAGGAAGAGAAACTGAGTAAAAGCAGCCAGGCTTCAGTGGCATTTCCGTTCTGTGGCGTCTAGAGCTCTCGCTCTCGTGGCAGCCGTCGTGTCAGATGCAGCTGTCATGCTGTCGTGGTGAAGGAACAGAACAGCTACATTCACAGCTCGGAGGTAAATCTGATTCACCTGCCTTTTACTGAAACTCCACGTCTCTCTGTAATTAACTGTACAGCTGAAATCCATCACACAGGTCCTGCTTTCTACTGTGCACCGAGATCATGACTATCACGCGCAGTAAGATGGAGCCGAGGTGTGGAGATTTACTGCAGTGGGTTTCAAAGCTAAGATCGGGAACAGTAGATCTGATCGTGAATTCGTTTGTGGAATAAACAGGGAATGATTAATTGGATTATTAAACCTCCGAATCAGTTACACCGTTTGAACAGCAGAGGCACCTCCCACCGAGTAGTGACGTAAGATCCGATGACTTTTATCCGTTAGTCATATAAAGTTATACAAAAGAGGATTGTTTACAATTGTGATGAAAAGATCTAATCATTTTAATGACTCAAAATCGGAATGAACAAATCTTTTTTTTTTTTTTTTGAGTCATTTAGTTCATTTCGTTCCTTTGATCAAAAATCGTTAGAAAATATAAAAGTCCGATTTTCAGTTCGCAGATGTCCAAACACGTCTACATGCACCAACTTTAACTAAAGATCCGATAATGAAAAATGTGCTAAAAAAGTGATAATAAACAGAATGAGGAGCTTCACCTCGTCGTTAGTCCTTTTGTCACGTGACTTAAATTATTGTAACAATAATGTCAATGTTCAGAACCAAAAAAAAAGGTATCTATTACTTTGTGTATTATGGGGGTCACGTGACAAAAGAAGAAACGACTCAGACCGGAGGACTCGTGAGATGAAAGGAATTTTTGCGATGCTTTGCTTCTGCGCTTCCAGTCGGAAACTGGGAATGAAGTGTTCGTCACCTTGAAGACTCGTTCGAAATTAAGGTGTTCAAAAACCAACCGTCGCTACAATTCAAAGGTACAGAATGCACGCGGGCCCACGTTATACACGTTAAATAAAGAGCTGTCGATTTTTTTTACGTTTGACAAAAAAAAAAAAAAACAACAACATTTGACTAACTGCCGACGTGTTTCCTTTCCATCAGCATCCGCGTCAAATCGTGCTCGGATCAGGTTCATGTTCCTGCTTGTCGAGCCGCACTTCCTGATTTGCCGGAATCTCCCAGGTAAACCCGACTTCCAACTAAATCCAGAGCGGTTGCAACACCCTGACGTGAGCGTGAGAGTGTCCATAACGGTGCCACCTGTTGATGTTACGGACAAGTGGGCACATGTCTAAATCGAGCATGTGGCAATTATTAGCTTTAATGTTTTGATTTACCGGCTCTCCGCTAAGCAAAACACCGTCCTCAAACGCAACACCACGAAGTAAACACATCACCAGACCGACACACTGGTTGTTGGTGTGGAGAAATTTGAATGTCCTGCGCATGACCTCAGGTTTGTAAACACACACACACACACACACACCGATCACATTAAAATCACTGACGCTGAAGAGAATATTGTTGAATACGTTTGTGTGTTGAAGTGTGCACATGAGGAGCGAAGGCCAGTGTGATCCCTCAGAAAATCGGTTGCAGCACATGCCGGTGATGAATCTGATGCTAGCTCCACAACAGGAACATGCCGAGCATCAGTTAGCTGCATGTAGAGCTACTAGCTGTCCTTGCTGACCCCTTTTGACCACCCGAAGCTCTTAAGATGGAAACTATAACACTGGACAATAAAACGACAGCAAAAAAGGTCTGATGAATCATGTTTCCTTTTACATCAGTTGTGTACGAGTGGTTTACTCTGAGAAGATATGGACTAGGAGGTGAAGAAGCTGCTCAGGAAATTGCAGGACCTGCCGCCGACATAATGTTGTCGAAAACCACATCTTCAGAGGACCTGTGGATTGCATCTGAGGAGCTGCACAATATAATGTAGGGGGTTTTAAATGTTATGGCTGATCGGTGTTTGAACTTTAAAACAGTCTGACATCATGCACCAGCAGTACAGCGATCTCCTGGACATTCTCTTTTCGTAGCGTGTCAAGCGTGGCGCCTGCTGTTCGCGCCGGATCAAAGGGTGTCAAAACGGCGACCCTTTGAGCTGAATCTTCATGTTCGAGAAGAGGGTGAAGTCCGCCAAATCTGGCAAGTAGATAGTGCTGGAAGTGAGATTGTGAGGTCACAGGACCATGTACACAGGACCATGTCTTTTGGAACACTGACTTATGCACGTCGGTGCTCCCTGTGACTGCGCGTGCAGCCTGTTAGCCGCGTTACAAAACCCCTCTTAAATCAGAAGTTAAATCGTATTTTTTAATCGCATCACGCTGCTGGAACGTTTGCAATGGCATCCTTTTATCCCTCCCTCCGCCACTGTAGCAAACTTGCGCAGGGACACCGCAGAGGACTGGACGCCGTCCGGGCTGAGCGTGTCCGGGTGAACATATGCCTCCGTTTCCAAACCGAGATGTTCATATATGTGCTTTGTAGCGATGTTTTTTTTTTGGTTGCCATTTTCCTGCGTCAGTTGAAGCCCAACTGGGGGCGCATTATGTAATCCAACACCCACTGTAAGCGTGTATAACGACAGCTCGTTCCCTCTCTCTCTCTATCCCTCCCTCCTTTCTTCTTTCCATCTTTTCCTCCCCCACACAGTACCTTCATCTTCTGCACCTTAGCTCTCTCTCTCTCTCTCTCTCTCTCTCTCTCTCTCCCCTTCTACCCACTCCAATTCCATTGCGTCCGTGCGTTATTTTTAATCTCTGAATCCGTCATCTCTTCCTCAACCTCTCCCTCCTTCTCTTATTAACCAGGAATCTATATGTGTGTATATATATATATATATATAATATATATATATATATATATATATATATATACACACACACACACACACACACACACACACACACACACACACACACACAATTATAAAAAACGATGTATTTCTATATAGGAAGTAAGATTTAAGGTTATAAATATCATACTACAGCTTTGCACAGGATCTGGAAGTAACAGCGTGAGAACATTGATTTGGAATCACGGGTATGAACAGTCTAGAGCAGGGGCGCCCAATACGTCCATCTCGATCTACCGGTCGATCACCAAGGTAGTGTGGGCAGATCGCTTGACATTTTAAAAAAATAGAGATTTATTTGTGCATTTTTATAGTAGGTAGATCATCCTGACGGTCATTTTCTGAGTAGCTTGCATGCTGGAAAAAGTGTGTGCACCCCTGCTTCAGAGAGAGGAGACGACGCACTGTTGAAGCTGCTGTTGGAGTTTCAACTCTCGATGATCAATTCAACCGAGTGTTGTGATTTCCTGGGCTCCTGATGAACCGATCGGCAGAACAAAACCAAGAACCCACAACCAATAATCTCCTCGCTGAACTGATTCTCGAGCGCGTTCTCTCGGCACTGCTGCTGCAACACTACAGAGACGCACAAAGAACTGAGATTGAAATGGCAGAGGTAGAGCTGCATCTTTTGCGAGACGGAACAGGAAAAGAACATCTGGTTCTAGCTATTATTTGCACTGTGAAGGCGTGTTTGTGAAATAAATGTGTGTTAGAAGTCACTTGAGTAAACTGATGATTTGCTGTCTGTCTGAAACAAAGAAAATAAAAGTGAACAGAACCATTTTGAATTGTGAAGCATCGTTTTTTTTCCCCCATTGAATCGCATCGTGTTGAATGGTGCTGCGTGGTAACGAGGGAATTGTATCACATTTCCCTGCAACCAGATTGATCGGGACCCCTCAACCAGGGGGTTCATGTCTTGTAATTTCCCCCCTTTTTTGTCACTGTACTTCATACCATTAAATCACTTTCATATCACTCCAATATGAATCCACACACACACGCACGCACACAAACACACCTGAATCAAAAACATTTCCCTCAGTTCTTGTCTCCTGATTGCTCAGGAAGGGATGCGAGTTCATCATAATAAAAACGCTGCAGGACGGGAGGAGGTTTACTGAACATCGCTTCGTCTCCTCACGTGCTCGCCGTCTCACATCACCATGGCTCTGGATTGAGCTCTGGAGTTTTCATGAAGAACAGACTTCCCAAAGACACGCACCATATGAGCGATGCACAATTACACAATCATCTCACACGTTTCCTGTTTCCTTACACAAACAAACAAACACATGTACCACACACACCCAGAGCAGATCTCTTCACATCCTCTCTTTTATCCTGACAGAATCTCTCTCGTGTGTGTGTGTGTGTGTGTGTGTGTGTGTGTGTGTGTGTGTGTGTGTGTGTGTGTAAGTAAACTCAGTGGCACGCGAACTACCTGTTTACAGAGCGGAGTGTGGAGCTGCAGGCTGACGCTGACTGCTGGCTGGGATGCAGCTGAACCGGATTCCCCCGGAGCGAGGCAGTCCCATCGGGAAACACCTGGAACTCCCCTCACCGCAGACTCTCTCTCTCTCTTTTTCTCTCTCTCTCTCCCTTTCACTCACTTTGAACTCTGAGACATCCTGCCACACCTAGAACTATAAAAGCGTACAGCTGCCACACCACCACCGCCACTGTCTCACAATATGTCCTTCTCTATTCTCCTTTCGCTTTCTACCTCAAGTGCTCTATGACTCTCTTTCTCTTTATCACTCCTTCGCTTCTCCCTGGCTACTGTTTACAAGCCACTGCCCCCTCCCCCTCCCTCTCTCTCCGTCTCTCTCTCTTCATCCCTCTCTCTCACACCCTCCCTCTCTCTCTCTGTCTCTCCCTTCTTCCCTGTCCCTCTGTCTCACTCCCTCCCTCCCTCTCTCTCTCACTCCCCCCCTCCTTCTCTCACTCCCTCCCTCCTTCTCTCTTTCTCCATATCCAGCACTCTTTTATTTTAAATCCCCACGGTTAAACAAGGAAAACCCTAACGAACCTTCATGAGGGAATGAGTGTGTGTGTGTGTGTGTGTGTGTGTGTGTGTGTGTGTGTGTGTGTGTGTGTGAGTGAGTGAGAGTGAGAGAAAGAGACAATCCATGTCAGATTAGCTTCCAGCGCGCATGTTGTTCATGCGTCCTCGCTGCTATTAATACACCTCCATCTAATCAGCCTACACACACACACACACACACACACACACACACACACACACACACACACCAGAGTGTAACTGCCTCCAGACTATCAGCCATGATGCGCACACACACACACACACACACACACACACACACGGAGATGTGCATCACTACACTAAGAAAAGCCCCATGCAACATGCATTCTCTCTCTCTCTCTCTCTCTCTCTCTCTCTCTCTCTCTCACACACACACACACACACACACACACACACACACACACACACATTTATTTAAGAACACAAGAGGTCTTTATGTGCTTGTTTAAAACCACCTGGGTTCAGCTATGATGGGTAGATGAGCAAGCAAACTAGAACACACACACACACACACACAGACAGACACACACACACACCTCTGAGGTCTGGTTTAGTCATCCTGCAGGCAGCAGGTTCCCACACTTTGAACACAAAGCCATGGAGCCTGGAGCAGGTCTGGACGCTGCAGCGAGAGAGTTCATCAGAAAGTCTGTTTTAGTAACCTGATTAACATTAAATTAAATAGGACTGAACGCACAGCAGCACCTCTGATCTAAAAATAGGACTGCTGAATATTAGATCTCTCACGCCAAAAGCGCTGACTATAAACGATATTATTACCGACCAGGAGTTTAATATAATGTGTTTGACAGAAACGTGGATTAAATCGAATGAATATGTAGCATTAAATGAGGCGAGTCCTCCTGGGTATAGTTACATACACCAACCCCGTCTAAATGGCAGAGGAGGCGGAGTAGCAGCTATATATAATAATAATCTAAACGTCACACAAAAGACTAAATACAAATGTAAAACATTTGAAGTTCTTTACACCAACATAAAATATTCAGTGTCCGAAAGCAGGTCAAGCCAGTTAATTCCACTAATTATTATTTATAGACCCCCAGGGGCCCGACTCTGATTTTCTGATAGAATTTGCAGATTTCATTACAAATGTAGCTACTTCTTTAGATAAAGCATTAATTGTTGGAGACTTTAATATTCATTTTGATAATCAGGAAGACTCCTTAAGAGCAGCAGTTGTGTCCATTCTAGATTCAGTTGGAATTAATCAGAATGTTATAGGACCCACTCATAGTGGTGACACACTCTCGATTTGTTGTTAACATTTGGATTAAAAATAAAAAACTTAGTCATAATTCCACAGTCTGAAGCTATTTCAGACCATTATCTAATCTCGTTTAAAATTTGCCTAAGTCATTGCATTTCTACCTCACCAGGTTACCGTGTTAAGCGTACTTTCACGTCAGCTACAGCAGCGCGTTTTATTAATAATCTTCCCGAAATTACGATATTAGATAGATCTCCGTCAGACCCCGCAGAGCTCGACTGGGCCACTGAACATCTAGAAACAACGTTACGTTACACTCTAGATGATGTAGCTCCCCTTAAGACCAAAATGATCAGGGAAAAAAAATTAGCACAGTGGTATACTGATCATACACGCACCTTAAAACAGACCACTCGAAAATTAGAACGTAAATGGCGTCAAACAAAATTAACAGTATTTCAAATAGCATGGAAGGAGAGCCTCCTAAATTATAGAAAATCTCTTAGTGCTGCTAGATCAGCATATTTCTCCACCCTCATAGAAAATAACAAACATAATCCTAGATTTTTATTCAGCACGGTAGCAAAATGAACAGGGAATAAAAGCACTGCACTCACATGCACACCATCAATAGGTAGTGATGATTTCATGAACTTTTTTAATAATAAAATTGAAAACATCAGGCAAGAAATCCAGACGGTTAATATAAATCCAAATTATTTTACAAGTAACCCTGTAGACAGCAGTGTCATTATAACGGACAATCAACTACAAAGCTTCACTCCTATTCATGAGAAGGACTTAATTTCATTAATCTCCTCATCAAAATCATCAACCTGCATTCTCGATCCCCTGCCCACTAGTTTCTTTAAACAGATAACTCCAGAGGTAATCAAACCAGTTTTAAAAATAATTAACTCTTCCATTAGCACTGGTTATGTACCTAAATCCTTCAAACTGGCAGTTATCCACCCCCTTATTAAGAAACCTGACCTTGACCCATGTCAGTTGTCCAACTACAGACCGATATCAAACCTCCCCTTTATATCCAAAATTTTAGAAAAGGTTGTAGCACAGCAGTTCTGCTCACACCTACTTATGAATAACATTTTTGAAGTGTATCAGTCAGGATTTCGGCCTCATCATAGCACAGAGACGGCGCTAGTTAAGGTGGTAAATGACCTGTTATTGGCCTCTGATCAGGGTTTTGTCTCCTTACTTGTTTTGCTCGACCTTAGTGCAGTTTTTGACACCATTGATCACACTATACTACTTGCTAGACTTGAGAACGTTGTAGGAATAAAGGGAACAGCTCTCTCTTGGCTCAGGTCTTATTTGACTGATCGCTATCAGTTTGTGGATGTAAATGGTGAGTTCTCCACACTCTATGAGGTAAAGTTTGGTGTTCCTCAAGGATCTGTCTTAGGCCCAATGCTTTTCTCTTTATATATGCTGCCTCTTGGTGAAATCATTCATAAACATGGGATTCGCTTCCATTGCTATGCTGATGATACACAGCTGTATATTTCAGCAAAGCCAGATGAGAGAGATCAGCTAAACAGTGTTGAGGAGTGTGTAAAGGACATTAGACAGTGGATGCTTAATAACTTTCTTCTGCTCAACTCAGATAAGACGGAAGTACTTTTACTAGGACCACATGCAGCTAGAAGCAAACTTTCTGATTACGTAGCATCTCTGGATGGTGTTTCTGTTTCAGCGTGTACGGCTGTCAAAGACCTTGGTGTGATTATTGACCCGAGTCTTTCCTTTGAGTCTCACGTGAATAATATCACCAGGATCTCCTTCTTTTACCTAAGAAATATTGCTAAAATTAGAAATATGATGTCGTTACAGGATGCAGAAAAACTAGTTCATGCTTTTGTTACTTCTAGATTAGACTACTGTAACGCTTTACTGTCTGGGTGTGCGAGTAAGTGCATAAATAAGCTTCAGTTAGTCCAGAATGCAGCAGCAAGGGTCCTCACTAGATCTAGGAAATACGACCACATCACCCCTGTTTTAATCAGTCTACACTGCTCCCAATTACATCTCGCATTGATTATAAAATATTACTACTGACGTATAAAGCACTTAACGGTCTCGCACCGCAGTATCTGAGTGAACTTCTGTACCAGTATGATCCTCCACGCCTACTTAGATCAAAAGGTGCTGGCTATCTGTTGGTTCCTCAAATAATGAAGACTACAGCAGGGGGCAGATCTTTCTCTTATAAAGCCCCACAGTTATGGAACAGCCTTCCAATCAGTGTTCGGGACTCGGACACAGTCTCAGTGTTCAAGTCGAGGTTGAAAACTTATTTATTTAGTCAAGCCTTTTATCAGTAGATTTTTTTTCTTAGGTAAAGGCTCAGATCTGGAGGGAGCATGGATATAGAGTGTTTGGTGAACTGGTATATTTGTATGCTGTCGTCCCCTCACATTCACACGTTCACTCAGGTTTGTTGACGGTGGTGTGGTGGGTCGTCTCTTATCCCAGAGATCCCTCATGTCTGTGTTACCTTCTGCTTCTCCCTTTTAGTTATGCTGCCATAGCGAGTCTTGCGGGGGTCCAAACTGCACAGTGACATTAACTTTCATACACCAATAGTTACACTTAATAATCCATATCCTTCTCTTCCCGTCACCCTCTCTCTCTCTCTCTCTCTCTCTCTCTCTCTCTCTCTCTCTCTCTCTCTCTCTCTCTCGGTCGAGTTAAACATGCTCCTGAGGCTCCAGTGACCACTGTTCCTGCCCCTCTCCCCTCCGTGGATCTTCACACTTCTGTGCAGCTTGGGACGGTCTCTCATCAACACCTTGGGTGGTTCCATATAATTCCGGAGTAGAACGGGTGCTTTTGAGGACGGATTGGACTGTAGTTGGTGTCGGCGGTCTGCTGCACTGACTCGGGAGTGCAGTTTGCTTCTGATCATCATCACTGCACCCTGCAACTTTGTATATATGCTTCAAATGGACATTTGGTGCAACCCAGATGAGGATGGGTTCCCTCTTGAGTCTGGTTCCTCTCAAGGTTTCTTCCTTATGCATCTCGGGGAGTTTTTCCTTGCCACAGTTGCTCATCAGGGACAAACATAATTACAAAGAACATATTTACATTTAATCACCACATTATCTGTGTAAAGCTGCTTTGAGACAATGTTCATTGTTAAAAGCGCTATACAAATAAAAATTAATTGAAATTGAATTCATGTCCTGGCCATCACACCTCCTGCTCCACCGCTCTTACCACTACTGACACACACACACACACACACACACACACACACACACACACACACTTCCACCACTGCATGCAGTACACAACACTACCAAAAACAAGCAGCTCAAGCATGGAACACTTCTGCTTTCTACTCTACATTCTTTTAATGGTTCCGCAGAGGAGTTTCCACTGGTTTTGGAAGCCAGCATGCCCCCATAATAAGAAAGTGTACCAGCGGTGTGCGAGTGGAGGCGGAGCCGGCCAGAACGAGCGGTAAGAAACACCTGTAGTGTGGGTGAGCCCTGGCGTGAATACTAGAAAGGAAAGCGCCAGGGTGAAAATGAAAGTGAATACAGAAACTCTGCTTGGTGAACTTTTGTCTGTCTTTCTTTTAGTGCGGAACCAGTGAGTTTGTTACAGAAAGTTATACTTGCTGAACATCACAGCTCTAAAAAAGCTGTACCCGCTCACCTGCCTCACCAGCTCACGCTTACCTACTCACCCGTACCCGCTCACCCGTACCCGCTTACCTACTCACCCGTACCCGCTCACCCGCTCACGCTTACCTACTCACCCGTACCCGCTTACCTACTCACCTGTACCCGCTCACCTGCTCACGCTTACCTACTTACCCGTACCCGCTCACCTGCTCATGCTTACCTACTCACCTGTACCCGCTCACCCTTACCTACTCACCTGTACCCGCTCACCTCATATCTGCCTCACATGTACCCCCTGACCTCGCACCTGCCTCACCTGTACACGCTCACCTCGTACCTGACTTACCTACTCAACTGTACCCGCTCACCTCGTACCTGCCTCACCTGCTCACACTTACCTACTCACCTGTACCTGCTCACCTCGTGCCTGCCTCACCTGCTCACGCTTACCTACTCACCTGTACCCGCTTACCTGTAACGACTCGCCTGTATCCGCTCACCTGCCTCACCTGTACACGCTTACCTACTCACCTGTACCCGCTTACCTGTAACGACTCGCCTGTATCCGCTCACCTGCCTCACCCGTACACGCTTACCTACTCACCTGTACCCGCTCAATTCGTACCTGCCTCCCCTATAGACGCTCAGCTACTCACCTGTACCATTTCCTGTACCTGTCCCAGCTATACCCGTTCACCTACTCACCTGTACACGCTCCTCTACTCTACGCACCTTCACCCGCTCAGATGTACGTCTCAACTTTACCTGTCTCACCTGTACCCGCTCACCAGTACCTGTCTCAGACATACCCACTCACCGATACCTGTCTGTGAGCTGTGATGTTTTACAGAACTTCGGGTTGGTAATAAAAGCATGGGTTCGAGAACACACAGCACTGCTATGGAATGTGTGTGTGTGTGTGTGTGTGTGTGTGCGTGTGTGTGTGTAGCGACAGTAAATCAGATGTGAACGCTCTTCTCTTATAATCTTACAGACATTTCATGTTTTTAACGTGAGTCCAGGCGTTTGTTCGACTCCGGTAAACAGAGGAGAATCACAGGGGGACTCCAGCACAAGACTGCACCCGCTCTCACAAATTCCATAGCAACAACCAAAAAAGAGCCAAGCGTCTTGTGCAAGAGGACTGAGCTTTGCCAGAAGACACACACACACACACACACACACACACACACACACACACACACACACACACACACACACACACACACACACACTCACACACTCACACACACTCAAATTCTAACTTTACTTTACCCTTTCTGCCCCTCTGCCCCAACCCATAGAGAGAGTCTTTCTACTCTCATCACCTGGACGTAGATTTTCCTTTCCCTCATGTCCCACATGCTTCATGAGTGACGACCTGCTGTTCATTTTCTAATTCTTCACACTTTAATATAATCCGATTCATCAAGTCATTTCAAACAGGAAATGCCCATCACTTCTCTTCACTAACACAGTATAATACTGGCGAACACACGGCATTCAGGGACGGATTTTGTTTAAAAGAAGCAACGGTCGAGTTCAATCTGATAGGTTTGGGTAACGATTAATCTCTCTTTCCAACCGCGGTGAGTAGAAAAGCATGCAGCATCAAATCCCGCTCCGAATCGGGAGTTTCCAGACCTCATTACACACGTATTCGGTACTTATTTCGACTTCATATTCATGTAGATAGAGTTTGATGTAATTCTAATATGAACCAGAAACCACTGGACGTCTGAATTTCTAACCTCAGTGACACATACACGATGCTCGAGAGGTCCGTAAAAAAAAAGAAAATCCACCACAGGTTTTTTTCCTTCTTTTTGAGCACTCGACAATCCTATTTATTGTCATTAAGATAACTAAGACATATTAGCTAGATAAACGTCTTATTAAAACCAGTGTTAAGGCTCCTGTAGGATTCTCTTGTAGGATTACCCAGTATTAGAGTCCATACCTCTTACCCTCAACCATGTTCACCGCAACATGATGCTACCACCGCCATGCTTCACCGTGGAGATGGGCTTCTCGGGGTGATTAGCAGTGGCCACCTAATAAAGCTGTTCTAAGGATATAACCTGAGAGGATTTTTTAACATGTTTTTGGAGTCCATCAACAGGATTCTTCAAGCTTCATTCCCCTAATAATTTTTTCCCCACCTTCAGAGGTCTTCCATGAAGGTGACTCATATCTGAATGGCGGATCACTCCGGCTCTTTCAGTGTACCTTCAGGGTTCATCGTTGTTGATTTTACTCTTTACCTTCTGACTTTGGGTGGAATTATAGCGAGATCGAGTGACACCGGACCTGCATGTGTAAATGTGATTTTGCAATGATGTTCTAGAACTAATTCATTGGCGGTTTTAGAGTTGCCTTGAAATAAATAGCGGAGCAACATCCGTGTCAAATGTTTACAAAAATCGATGGTTATGTAAAATGGCCCGTTCCAATCACTGCTCTGAGGAACAATGTAATCTGAATAAAAATTTGACGGAGAAGGGAGGCTTGCTAAAAGAAATGCAGCAGAAATGATCGGATCTAAAATAATCTCTTGAAAATTGCAACAAAAACCTTAACGGCGAGGAAGAAAATCATTTTCAATGCATTGCAATTCAATGTCCAAACACATGGAAGACTAGTCAGAATGGCAAAAGATTCAGCCAATCGTGGTTTCTGATCAAACTGACATGGTCTAAAATCACCTGTGAGTACTGTTACAGTCAGAAGACTTTCAGGAAAAAAGTCCCGGTAAACCACCATTGTTGGAAAATAAAAAACACACCACATGCAGAACCCAGCACGGAACTCACCGATTGGCCCAAAATGAAATGGCGTAACAATCCAATTCAGTTTTATCTGTTGTTTTTTTTGGTGAAAATTCCAAAACAGATACTGTTGAAAATGTGAACTTTGAAGTTTAGTGCCTATAATTTTATGGAGAAATAATGAGCGAGCCAGTGGCAACTGAGGCAAAGAGAAACTCCCTTAGATGCTATAAGGGAGAAACCTTGAGAGGAACCAGTAACATTCTGTGGAATGATGAGAGTAAAAAAACTTTTTGGGCACGTGACTCCCTTCACACTTTACTTAAATGGCACAAAACTTGAAAGGGACTTGAACTAACAACCTTCTAATCAACATCTTAACTACTAGGCTCACATGTCACGGGTCTCTGCGTGCCAAGACGTTCACACAAACTACAGGTATGAAATGACAGGAATTAAAGAAAAAAATGAGTAAGAGGAAGAAAAAGGAGGAATCAGAAAATTGTGGTCTTAATGCAAATTCGATCGCACGGATGCAGTGTTAATTCACGGATCAGACGCAGAAGAGACGCCATTAATGTCCACGTGAGCACCAGATCTGCTCCAACGTACTTTCATAGTGACGCTGACAATCCTGTGTGTGTGTGTGTCTGTGTGTGTGTGTGTGTGTGTGTGTGTGTGTGTGTGTGTGTGTGTGTGTGTGTTACATCAATAGCATGAAGTGTGTGAATTCTCCTTAAATATAATCACACCCTCCTCCTGTATATCACACCAGCTAAAAGTCACTATGCAATTTTCTGAATCAATGCACAACAGTGCAAGCAGGCACAAGCACACACGTGCAAACACACACACGCAAACACACACACACACACATGTACACACACAAAGCTCTTTCAGCCTATGGCACGTGGGTGGTGTTGGTTCGTTATTAGTCACCCCAGTCTAATAAACAGTCAGAGCTTGACAGACACTCAAAATGAAAGTCTGAACAGGGTTCAGGCTCTGTGAGGGGGAGGAAAAAAAATAAAATAGACCGAGAGAAAGAGAAAGAAGGAGCGAACAAAAGAGGAGAGAGAGAGAGAGAAAGAGAGAGAGAGAGAGAGAGAGAGAGAGAGAGAGGGGAAGGCACAGAGCTTTGCTCTCGCGTCAGAGTTAACACCTCCACGAGGATCCAATCTAACGGAATTAGACGGAATCGCTAGGAAACGAAAAAGGGATAAATGATTATAAATGATTAAAACCGTCCGGTTGAACTGCATGCGTTCTCCTTCACGTCATGTTTTTTTTTTCACCTCGCTCTTTAGCATCGCCCTGGAAACTCCTCTGCCCCCCCCCCCCCCCCCCAAAAAAAAAAAAAAACGTCCTAGTAACCTGCAGCCAACCTTCCAAAGAGGAGTTAAGGGGTGTCACATGACGTCATCACGTTGCCTTACTCCACTTTTTCACTGCAGTGAAAACGTATGGCTTTAGTACTTGAACTAAAAAAAGTGCGAGATGTCCTCTTTCACTTTCCCTGGTCTCTCTCTCACACACACACACACACACACACACACACATTCTGTATGTTCAAGCTGCAGAAGGTTAAACATACGGGGCTGAACCTGTTACAGTGCATCTGTTATAGTTACTGTTGCTAAAACAGAGGGTAATTCCAGCCTTTTGGAGGAAAAAAAAAAAGAAAGAGAGAGAGAGAGAGAGAGAGAGAGAGAGAGAGAGAGAGAGAGAGAGAGAGAGAGGTTTCCTCTAGATCCATGCTGCCTTCACACACTAATTATAAGCTAGAGAGAGCGGAAATACTGGTTTGGCGTCACAAGCATGACACAACATGTAAAAAAAAAAAATCCGGCGAATCCGGAGCCGATGCCTGACCTTCTCGTCTCACTGCTCACGCAGTCACGCTCAGCTGCACCACATCTGCTTTACGACCACATCTCTACCAAGAAACCGTCAATATTTTCCTAGCGTTATTACTTGGGATCCGTCGATCATCTCAGACCTGGTGTCTATCAAGTCAAGTCAGCTGCAGGTGGATCAGTGATCCCTTCACTCTCCATCCCCCCTAACAACGCATACACGAACCTGATATTCACTCTGTTCCACTTCATGCCTCTCCTCTGAAACAAACGTCAGCCCTGTGGATCATTAACATGCTGCCAAGTCAGGTGGAACACTGTGGCAAAAAATAATTCACCTCCCGAGGTCCGGAACAGGGAAGTTCATAGTGCTGAGTGAGAAGTTCTTCTGGTTCTTCCTCGTCATGCGCTTTGCCTGGAAACTCCATGACACACACGCATTCCAGACACTGTGTCCTTCCCACCATGTGCTTCAAATCACCGAGAATCACGCAGACACGAGATTTAGCGCTTCCAGAGATTCCACAGCAGAAGGTCTTTCACATTCCAGGTGAAACTCGGCCTGGGATGGTGGAGAAAATTTCCAGGGTTCTCCAGGTTCATTACTGTCACTTAAAGCGCCACCATCCATCCGACAGGGTGAAGCAGAACGAGTTGAAACAAAAGGACGAAAGTTTGTGCACCCTTGCCCTTCACACCTACAGACGTGGACAGAAATGTTAGAACCCTGAAATAACTGACTGTAATAAGAAATACACATTTCCTGAAAATGAACTAATGAATATCAGACTTTGCTTTTGAATTGTTGTTCGACGGAAGCTTTTACAAAAAAAAAAAAAAAAAGAAAAAAAAGAAAAACGATTTAAACCCCTGTAGAACAATGTACGTGTTAAACTGAAGTTTGCCATGTAATTAGCATCACAGGTGTCTTCAGACTTGTAATCAATCAGTCTGGCTATTTGAAGGGTGAAAAGTCGTCACAGTGTTGTTTGGGATCATGGTGTGCACCACACTGAACATGGACCACAGAAAGCAGAAGTTTAAGGTCTACAGCACTGTGGCCGGCATCCCTGGACAATACAAATGATAACCAAAGAGCCCAGAACAACTTCCAAAGAGATTAGAGGTGAAGTCCAAAATGCATATCAACAAGCTTCTGGGAGGATGTCCTTCAGACAGATGAGACAAAAATAAAGCTTTCTGGCAGGTCACATCAGCTCTATGTTCACAGATGCAAAAACGAGGCCTACAAAGAAACATGGAGGGGGTTCGGCTATGTTCCGGGGATGCTTCTCTGCATCTGGCACAGGGCGTCTTGAATCTGTGCAGGGTACAATGAAATCTCAATATTATCAAGTCATTCTGGAGTGAAACGTGCTGTCAGAAGGCTCTGACTCTGTTGGTCCTCCAACAGGATAATGACCCAAAACACACAAAACTACGAGCCCTGATCTAAGTCCTATTGAACATCTGTGGAAAGAGCTGAAAAATGCTGTGCTTCCTTTAGGAGCATAACGGTATTTTGGAAATAGCCTGGCACTGCATTTTTCCGCTATTACTGCGTGTGTGCAAGAGCGAGGAATATGTCCTTATTATTTTCTGATGCTCATTTCTAAGTTTCTTTGACTAACCCATAACGCTGTTGCCAAGAATAATAAAAAAGCATGAGTTTTGGAAACCTGTCTGTGTTTATATGATTTCTGTTGTAACTGGAGTTAGCGAGCTCTCCCTTCACCCAGACTCAACGCGTTACAACGGCTTGTATCTAAACAGTAGCCGACCAAGAAAGTCATTGTTCACTGTCTTCCTCCTTCCTTTCACAACTATTTCTCTCGGGAGTTTATCTTTTGGCATCGTCGTGTGTTTAAAAAAAAAGTTTTTTCTCCCGATGCCGTGCAGCTCAGAACACAGGTGAGGTGCGTTTTTTCGTTTCCGTTCGGAAATTTCATTATTCTAATGTTATGGGGTTCATTTTTTTGGCTTGAAGTTTGTGAAACCGGGAAAAACCCAGGAAAAACGTATAAATAAGCCGCTTCGTTGTTTAAGCCGCGGGGTTCAAAACATGGGGAAAAAGTAGCGGCTTATAGTCCGAAAAATACGGTAGTTCATTTTCAGAACATTTTTATTTTTTATTACTTTTGTCAGTTTCAAGATATTTCATCGACCCTTGTGGGTTTGTCTTTCTTTAATGGAAAGGTCACGTCTGTGTCTGAGGTTGTTCTCTAAACTGTCTCTGTGCGCTGCAGCGTGACAACTTCCCACAACTCGAAGCGAAACTAAACAAGCTCCGTGTAGACGTAGCTGCTGCTGATGTGAAGGTTGGAGGGGGAAGAACTCCTGCACAGATGTGTACAGGTGTTGTGTGCGGATGATTTCTCATACGGCTACTACGGAAGGCGATTTTGGTTAGCGCGTGTGCAACGCCGTGTGCTTAGAGACAAGCTGATTGTGAGACGTAAACACAGGTGCACTCCTTACTTCCTGTTTGTTTGCCCACAGAACAGATCACATGTACATTCCTGCAACCACACACACACACACACACACACACACACACACACACACACACACACACACACACACACACACACACACACACACACACGACTTCCACCTTTCAATAAAACATGACAGCCAGGCTTCAATACACTCTGGCTGACAGAACAGTAAAAGCTTTGTATTTTGAGGCTGCAGCAACCGAGTGTGTGTGTGTATGTGTGTGTATGTGTGTGAGAGAGAGAGAGTGACTAAGTGAGGGAGGTTCCCCTCTCCATCCATGACATCAGAACCCAGCATACTCTCAGCTCTCTCAGAGTGTTGTTATTATTGTGCTGTAGATCTTCGTCACGTCGTTTTTGTATACACTACATACTCTACATTCGGTCCGAACCAGTTTTAATACATTTTAAAAATACAGACGTATATAGGATGCAGTATCAGAGTGTGTATTACTCTCCTAGGCCTTCAGTGATGTTCTACCTGAACCACCTCTTAATCCCATCATTATGATGCCACGTCTACAGAACCCATCAGTATTATAGAGAAGTGCAGTAGAGCAGAGCGCTGCACCACACACAGGAACCTCATACCGTCAGAATGAACATCATCACTAAAGCAAGAAACCCAATGAACACAATTTAACACGTCTCCTTTCACTGTAGCCACAACTGCGTGAATAGATTTGAGTTTGTGCAGTTTGATACGGTTTGTGAGCTCTGACCATTCGAACCGATGTCGCAAAAATGCAGATGTCATTGTAGGACCGGCTTAATGGCCCCCCAGAGTGACCAAATTGCAATCTTGTAGCCTTTTGAGCAGCATGGATTTGAAAGTAAGTCAGTAATTCTAATAGAGATTAGAGCAGCAGGGAAGGACTTGCTGACCCTGATGGCCTTCCACAGAATTATCTATTCATGAAGCAAATATAAAATAAAATGAAATAAAATAAAATAAAATAATATAACAAGGCCCCCCCCCCCCCCACACACACACACACACACACACACACACGGACACACACAGAGCCAGCATGGGTTCACCCCCAGTTCCCCCTGGTAGGAGTAATTCAGCCGGGCACCACTCAGAGACGTTTAACCGAAACCAGAAAATCACTGAAGTGTTCAGGACTCGAGTGTGACTGAAAGCCTGCTTACCTTTAAGATTTTTGGGGTTGTTCTGCTTGGTGCGAGGCATTATTCCGTCTCTCCTCTGGTCTGTCTCACTCACTTATACATCGTAGGGCAGGACTCTGATGTTCACTCACTCTTGTCCTACGCACAAAAAAAATGGTGCTCAGGACATGTATAAAATGATTTGATTCTAATGTATCTCGGAAGGTTCCTCCTGGAGCAGACCTTCTCTACCCTTAACCTGCTGGGGCAACTCACTCCAGTCTTTACATTCAAGCTAAGATTGAACTCATCAGTGCCTCTGCTGGTCAATGTGGGAAGTCCGACTGATAAATGAGAACCTTGGCCTCCACCTCAGCTTTCATCTTCTACTTAGTGTTACTGGGAACGCTCGCTGAATGTCATGTAAAAGTGAGAAACACACACACACACACACACACACACACACACACACACACACACACACACACACATACAGAGGAAAAGAGGAGGTGAGCGTGGTGTTTGTGCTAAATGTAAATCAACCTCAACCTTTAAAAACAAATAACCGCAAATTTTCATTACACCTAAAATACATGTTAATTACCAGTGACATGAAATGAAACCAAATTCCTCATTATCACTGTACACTAACACCATTATCACTGTACACTTACACCATTATCACTGTACACTAACACCATTATAACTGTACACTACACCATATCCCTCATTAGTACTGTGCACTAACACTATTATCACTGTACACTAACACCATATCCATCATTAACACTGTGCACTAACACCATTATCACTGTACACTAACACCAAATCCATCATTATCACTGTACACTAACACCATTATAACTGTACACTAACACCAAATCCATCATTATCACTGTACACTAACACCATTATCACTGTACACTAACACCATTATAACTGTACACTACACCATATCCCTCATTATCACTGTGCACTAACACCATTATCACTGTACACTAACATAATTATCACTGTACACTACACCATATCCCTCATTATCACTGTGCACTAACACCATTATCACTGTACACTAACATCATTATAACTGTACACTACACCATATCCCTCATTATTACTGTGCACTAACACCATTATCACTGTACACTAACACCATTATAACTGTACACTACACCATATCCCTCATTATCACTGTGCACTAACACCATTATCACTGTACACTAACATAATTATCACTGTACACTACACCATATCCCTCATTATCACTGTGCACTAACACCATTATCACTGTACACTAACACCATTATAACTGTACACTACACCATATCCCTCATTATCACTGTGCACTAACACCATTATCACTGTACACTAACATAATTATCACTGTACACTACACCATATCCCTCATTATCACTGTGCACTAACACCATTATCACTGTACACTAACACCATTATAACTGTACACTACACCATATCCCTCATTATCACTGTGCACTAACACCATTATCACTGTACACTAACATAATTATCACTGTACACTACACCATATCCCTCATTATCACTGTGCACTAACACCATTATCACTGTACACTAACATCATTATAACTGTACACTACACCATATCCCTCATTATTACTGTGCACTAACACCATTATCACTGTACACTAACACCATATCCCTCATTATCACTGTACACTAACACCATTATCACTGTACACTAACACCATCATAACTGTACACTAACACCATATCCCTCATTATCACTGTGCACTAACACCATTATCACTGTACACTAACATCATTATAACTGTACACTACACCATATCCCTCATTATCACTGTGCACTAACACCATTATCACTGTACACTAACATCATTATAACTGTACACTACACCATATCCCTCATTATTACTGTACACTAACACCATTATCACTGTACACTAACACCATTATCACTGTACACTAACACCAAATCCCTCATTATCACTGTGCACTAACACCATTATCACTGTACACTAACACCATTATCACTGTACACTAACACCAAATCCCTCATTATCACTGTGCACTAACACCATTATCACTGTACACTAACATCATTATAACTGTACACTACACCATATCCCTCATTATCACTGTGCACTAACACCATTATCACTGTACACTAACATCATTATAACTGTACACTACACCATATCCCTCATTATCACTGTACACTAACACCATTATCACTGTACACTAACACCATTATCACTGTACACTAACACCAAATCCCTCATTATCACTGTGCACTAACACCATTATCACTGTACACTAACATCATTATAACTGTACACTACACCATATCCCTCATTATCACTGTGCACTAACACCATTATCACTGTACACTAACATCATTATAACTGTACACTACACCATATCCCTCATTAGTACTGTGCACTAACACCATTATCACTGTACACTAACATCATTATAACTGTACACTACACCATATCCCTCATTATCACTGTGCACTAACACCATTATCACTGTACACTAACATCATTATAACTGTACACTACACCATATCCCTCATTATTACTGTGCACTAACACCATTATCACTGTACACTACACCATATCCCTCATTATCACTGTGCACTAACACCATTATCACTGTACACTAACACCATATCCCTCATTATCACTGTAGACTTACACCATTGTCACTGTACACTAACACCATATCCCTTATTATCACTGTACACTAACACCATTATCACTGTACACTAACACCATATCTCTCATTATTACTGTACACTAACACCATTATCACTGTACACTAACACCATTTTCACTTTACACTAACACCATATTGCTCATTATCACTGTACACTTACACCATTTTCACTGTACACTAACACCATATCCCTCATTATAACTGTACACTAACACCAAATTTCTCATTATCACTGTACACTAACACCATATCCCTCATTATAACTGTACACTAACACCATTTTCACTGTACACTAACACCATATCGCTCATTATCACTGTACACTAACACCATTTTCACTGTACACTAACACCATATCCCTCATTATCACTGTACACTGACACCATATCCCTCATTATCACTGTACCCTTACACCATAATCACTGCTCACTAACACTATATCGCTCATTATCACTGTACACTGACACCATATCCCTTATTATCACGATACACTAACACTATTAACAACGCCACTAACACAATTATCACTGTACACTAACACTATTAACACTGCACACTAACACCATATCCCTCATTATCACTATACACTAACACTATTAACACTGCACACTACAACATATCCCTCATTATCACTAACACTAACACTGTACACTAACACCATATCCCTCATTATCACTAACACTAACACTGTACACTAACACCATATCCCTCATTATAACTGTACACTAACACCAAATTTCTCATTATCACTGTACACTAACACCATATCTCTCATTATCACTGTACACTTACACCATTATCACTGTACACTAACACCATATCCCTCATTATAACTGTACACTAACACCAAATTTCTCATTATCACTGTACACTAACACCATATCTCTCATTATCACTGTACACTTACACCATTATCACTGTACACTAACACCATATCCCTCATTATAACTGTACACTAACACCAAATTTCTCATTATCACTGTACACTAACACCATATCCCTCATTATAACTGTACACTAACACCATTTTCACTGTACACTAACACCATTATCACTGTACACTAACACCATTATCACTGTACACTAACACCATATCGCTTTTTATCACTGTACACTAACACCATTTTCACTGTACACTAACACCAAATTTCTCATTATCACTGTACACTAACACCAAATTTCTCATTATCACTGTACACTAACACCATATCTCTAATTATCACTGTACACTAACACCATAATCACTGTACACTAACACTATTTTCACTTTACACTAACACCATATTGCTCATTATCACTGTACACTTACACCATTTTCACTGTACACTAACACCATATCCCTCATTATAACTGTACACTAACACCAAATTTCTCATTATCACTGTACACTAACACCATATCTCTCATTATCACTGTACACTTACACCATTATCACTGTACACTAACACCATATCGCTGTACACTAATACCATTATCACTGTACACTAACACCATATCTCTCATTATCACTGTACACTGACACCATATCCCTCATTATCACTGTACCCTTACACCATAATCACTGCTCACTAACACTATATCGCTCATTATCACTGTACACTGACACCATACCCCTTATTATCACGATACACTAACACTATTAACAACGCCACTAACACAATTATCACTGTACACTAACACTATTAACACTGCACACTAACACCATATCCCTCATTATCACTATACACTAACACTATTAACACTGCACACTACAACATATCCCTCATTATCACTAACACTAACACTGTACACTAACACCATATCCCTCATTATCACTGACACTAACACTGTACACTAACACCATATCCCTCATTATAACTGTACACTAACACCATTATCACTGTACACTAACACCATATCCCTCATTATAACTGTACACTAACACCATATCCCTCATTATCACTGTACACTAACACCATATCTCTCATTATCACTGTACACTTACACCATTATCACTGTACACTAACACCATATCCCTCATTATAACTGTACACTAACACCAAATTTCTCATTATCACTGTACACTTACACCATTATCACTGTACACTAACACCATATCCCTCATTATAACTGTACACTAACACCATTTTCACTGTACACTAACACCATTGTCACTGTACACTAACACCAAATTTCTCATTATCACTGTACACTAACACCATATCGCTTTTTATCACTGTACACTAACACCATTTTCACTGTACACTAACACCAAATTTCTCATTATCACTGTACACTAACACCATTTTCACTGTACACTAACACCAAATTTCTCATTATCACTGTACACTAACACCATATCTCTAAATATCACTGTACACTAACACCATAATCACTGTACACTAACACTATTTTCACTTTACACTAACACCATATTGCTCATTATCACTGTACACTTACACCATTTTCACTGTACACTAACACCATATCCCTCATTATAACTGTACACTAACACCATATCTCTCACTATCACTGTACACTTACACCATTATCACTGTAAACTAACACCATATCGCTGTACACTAATACCATTATCACTGTACACTAACACCATATCTCTCATTATCACTGTACACTTACACCATTATCACTAAACACTAACACCATATCCCTCATTATAACTGTACACTAACACCATTATCACTGTACACTAACACCATTATCACTGTACACTAACACCATATCCCTCATTATCACTGTACACTAACACCATTTTCACTGTACACTAACACCAAATTTCTCATTATCACTGTACACTAACACCATATCTCTCATTATCACTGTACACTAACACCATATCTCTCATTATCACTGTACACTTACACCATTATCACTGTACACTAACACCATATCCCTCATTATAACTGTACACTAACACCAAATTTCTCATTATCACTGTACACTAACACCATATCCCTCATTATAACTGTACACTAACACCATTATCACTGTACACTAACACCATATCGCTCATTATCACTGTACACTAACACCATTTTCACTGTACACTAACACCATATCCCTTATTATCACGATACACTAACACTATTAACAACGCCACTAAAACAATTATCACTGTACACTAACACTTAACACTGCACACTAACACTATTATCACTGCACACTAACACCATATCCCTCATTATCACTATACACTAACACTATTAACACTGCACACTACAACATTTCCCTCATTATCACTAACACTAACACTGTACACTAACACCATATCCCTCATTATCACTGTACACTACACCATATTCCTCATATCACTGTATACTAACACTATTCACAACGCCACTAACACCATTATCACTGTACACTACATCATATCGCTCATTATCACTATACACTAACACTATTAACACTGCACACTAACACTATTATCACTGTACACTAACACCATATCCCTCATTATCACTGTACACTACACCATATCGCTCATTATCACTGTACACTAACACCGTATCCCTCATTATCACTGTACACTAACACAATATCCCTTATTGACACTGTACACTACACCATATCCCTCATTGTCACTGTACACTAACACTATTAACACTGTACACTAACATCACTATCACTGTAGTTTACACCATATCCTTCATTATCACTAACACTAACACCATCCCCCTTATTATCACTGTACAGTAACACTATTAACACTGTACACTAACATCATTATCACTGGACTTTACACCATATCCCTCATTATCACTAACACTAACACTGCACACTAACACCATATCCCTCATTGACACTAACACTAACACTGCACACTAACACCATATCCCTCATTATCACTGTACACTAACACCTTATCCCTCATTGACACTGTACACTACACTATATCCCTCATTATCACTGTACACTAACACTTAACACCGTACACTAACATCATTATCACTGTACTTTACACCATATCCCTCATTATCACTAACACTAACACCATCCCCCTTATTATCACTGTACACGAACACTATTAACACTGTACACTAACATCATTATTACTGTACTTTACACCATATCCCTCATTATCACTAACACTAACACTGCATATTAACACCATATCACTCAGTGACACTGCACACTAACACCATATCCCTCATTGACACTGTGCACTACACCATATCCCTCATTATCACTAACACTAACACCATCCCCCTTATTATCACTGTACACTAAAACTATTAACACTGTACACTAACAACATCATCTCTGTACTTTACACCATATCCCTCATTATCACTAACACTAACACCATATCCCTCATTGACACTGCACACTAACACCATATCTCTCATTATCACTAACACTTACACTGCACACTAACACCATATCCCTCATTGACACTGCACACTAACACCAAACCCCTTATTGACACTGTACATTACACCATATCCCTCATTGACACTGTACACTAACACAAATAACACTGTGCACTAACAATTATCACTGTACTTAACACTATATCCCTCATTATCACCAACACTGCACACTAACACCATATCCCTCATTGACACTGCACACTAACACCATATCCCTCATTATCACTGTACACTTACACCATATCGCTCATTATCACTGTACACTAACACCGTATCCCTCATTATCACTGTACACTAACACCATATCCCTTATTGACACTGTACACTACACCATATCCCTCATTATCACTGCACACTAACACTATTAACACTGTACACTAACATCATTATCACTGTACTTTACACCATATCCCTCATTATCACTGTACACTAACACTGCACACTAACACCATATCCCTCATTGACACTGCACACTAACACCATATCCCTCATTATCACTGTACACTAACATCATTATCACTGTACTTTACACCATATCCCTCATTAACACTAACACCATATCCCTCATTGACACTGTACACTACACCACATCCCTCATTATCACTGTACACTAACACCGTATCCCTCATTATCACTGTACACTACACCATATCCCTCATTATCACTGTACACTAACACTATTAACACTGTACACTAACATCATTATCACTGTACTTTACACCATATCCCTCATTATGACTGTACACTAAACATCATTATCACTGTACTTTACACCACATCCCTCATTATCACTAACACTAACACCATATCCCTCATTGACACTGTACACTAACACTGCACACTAACACCATATCCCTCATTGACACTGTACACTAACACTGCACACTAACACCATATCCCTCATTGACACTGTACACTAACACTGCACACTAACACCATATCCCTCATTGACACTGTACACTAACACTGCACACTAACACCATATCCCTCATTGACACTGTACACTAACACCATATCCCTCATTATAACTGTACACTAACACCAAATTTCTCATTATCACTGTACACTAACACCATATCTCTCATTATCACTGTACACTTACACCATTAATCACTGTACACTAACACCATATCCCTCATTATAACTGTACACTAACACCAAATTTCTCATTATCACTGTACACTAACACCATATCTCTCATTATCACTGTACACTTACACCATTATCACTGTACACTAACACCATATCCCTCATTATAACTGTACACTAACACCATTTTCACTGTACACTAACACCATTATCAATGTACACTAACACCATTATCACTGTACACTAACACCATATCGCTTTTTATCACTGTACACTAACACCATTTTCACTGTACACTAACACCAAATTTCTCATTATCACTGTACACTAACACCATTTTCACTGTACACTAACACCAAATTTCTCATTATCACTGTACACTAACACCATATCTCTAATTATCACTGTACACTAACACCATAATCACTGTACACTAACACTATTTTCACTTTACACTAACACCATATTGCTCATTATCACTGTACACTTACACCATTTTTACTGTACACTAACACCATATCGTTGTACACTAATACTATTATCACTGTACACTAACACCATATCTCTCATTATCACTGTACACTGACACCATATCCCTCATTATCACTGTACACTAACACCATTTTCACTGTACACTAACACCAAATTTCTCATTATCACTGTACACTAACACCATATCCCTCATTATAACTGTACACTAACACCAAATTTCTCATTATCACTGTACACTAACACCATATCTCTCATTATCACTGTACACTTACACCATTATCACTGTACACTAACACCATATCGCTGTACACTAATACTATTATCACTGTACACTAACACCATATCTCTCATTATCACTGTACACTGACACCATATCCCTCATTATCACTGTACCCTTACACCATAATCACTGCTCACTAACACTATATCGCTCATTATCACTGTACACTGACACCATACCCCTTATTATCACGATACACTAACACTATTAACAACGCCACTAACACAATTATCACTGTACACTAACACTATTAACACTGCACACTAACACCATATCCCTCATTATCACTATACACTAACACTATTAACACTGCACACTACAACATATCCCTCATTATCACTAACACTAACACTGTACACTACAACATATCCCTCATTATCACTAACACTAACACTGCACACTACAACATATCCCTCATTATCACTAACACTAACACTGTACACTAACACCATATCCCTCATTATAACTGTACACTAACACCAAATTTCTCATTATCACTGTACACTAACACCATATCTCTCATTATCACTGTACACTTACACCATTATCACTGTACACTAACACCATATCCCTCATTATAACTGTACACTAACACCAAATTTCTCATTATCACTGTACACTAACACCATATCTCTCATTATCACTGTACACTTACACCATTATCACTGTACACTAACACCATATCCCTCATTATAACTGTACACTAACACCATTTTCACTGTACACTAACACCATTGTCACTGTACACTAACACCATTATCACTGTACACTAACACCATATCGCTTTTATCACTGTACACTAACACCATTTTCACTGTACACTAACACCAAATTTCTCATTATCACTGTACACTAACACCATTTTCACTGTACACTAACACCAAATTTCTCATTATCACTGTACACTAACACCATATCTCTAATTATCACTGTACACTAACACCATAATCACTGTACACTAACACTATTTTCACTTTACACTAACACCATATTGCTCATTTTCACTGTACACTAACACCATATCCCTCATTATAACTGTACACTAACACCAAATTTCTCATTATCACTGTACACTAACACCATATCTCTCATTATCACTGTACACTTACACCATTATCACTGTACACTAACACCATATCCCTCATTATAACTGTACACTAACACCATTATCACTGTACACTAACACCATTATCACTGTACACTAACACCATATCCCTCATTATCACTGTACACTAACACCATTTTCACTGTACACTAACACCAAATTTCTCATTATCACTGTACACTAACACCATATCTCTCATTATCACTGTACACTAACACCATTTTCACTGTACACTAACACCAAATTTCTCATTATCACTGTACACTAACAACATATCTCTCATTATCACTGTACACTAACACCATTTTCACTGTACACTAACACCAAATTTCTCATTATCACTGTACACTAACAACATATCTCTCATTATCACTGTACACTAACACCATATCTCTCATTATCGCTGTACACTAATACCATTTTCACTGTACACTAACACCATATCCCTCATTATAACTGTACACTAACACCAAATCTCTCATTATCACTGTACACTAACACCATATCTCTCATTATCACTGTACACTTACACCATTATCACTAAACACTAACACCATATCCCTCATTATAACTGTACACTAACACCATTATCACTGTACACTAACACCATTATCACTGTACACTAACACCATATCCCTCATTATCACTGTACACTAACACCATTTTCACTGTACACTAACACCAAATTTCTCATTATCACTGTACACTAACAACATATCTCTCATTATCACTGTACACTAACACCATATCTCTCATTATCACTGTACACTTACACCATTATCACTGTACACTAACACCATATCCCTCATTATAACTGTACACTAACACCAAATTTCTCATTATCACTGTACACTAACACCATATCCCTCATTATAACTGTACACTAACACCATTATCACTGTACACTAACACCATATCGCTCATTATCACTGTACACTAACACCATTTTCACTGTACACTAACACCATATCCCTTATTATCACGATACACTAACACTATTAACAACGCCACTAAAACAATTATCACTGTACACTAACACTTAACACTGCACACTAACACTATTATCACTGCACACTACACCATATTCCTCATATCACTGTATACTAACACTATTCACAACGCCACTAACACCATTATCACTGTACACTACATCATATCGCTCATTATCACTATACACTAACACTATTAAAACTGCACACTAACACTATTATCACTGTACACTAACACCATATCCCTCATTATCACTGTACACTACACCATATCACTCATTATCACTGTACACTAACACCGTATCCCTCATTATCACTGTACACTAACAAAATATCCCTTATTGACACTGTACACTACACCATATCCCTCATTGTCACTGTACACTAACACTATTAACACTGTACACTAACATCACTATCACTGTAGTTTACACCATATCCTTCATTATCACTAACACTAACACCATCCCCCTTATTATCACTGTACAGTAACACTATTAACACTGTACACTAACATCATTATCACTGGACTTTACACCATATCCCTCATTATCACTAACACTAACACTGCACACTAACACCATATCCCTCATTGACACTAACACTAACACTGCACACTAACACCATATCCCTCATTGACACTGTACACTACACTATATCCCTCATTATCACTGTACACTAACACTTAACACCGTACACTAACATCATTATCACTGTACTTTACACCATATCCCTCATTATCACTAACACTAACACCATCCCCCTTATTATCACTGTACACTAACACTATTAACACTGTACACTAACATCATTATTACTGTACTTTACACCATATCCCTCATTATCACTAACACTGCATACTAACACCATATCACTCAGTGACACTGTGCACTACACCATATCCCTCATTATCACTAACACTAACACCATCCCCCTTATTATCACTGTACACTAACACTATTAACACTGTACACTAACAACATCATCTCTGTACTTTACACCATATCCCTCATTATCACTAACACTTACACTGCACACTAACACCATATCCCTCATTGACACTGCACACTAACACCATATCTCTCATTATCACTAACACTTACACTGCACACTAACACCATATCCCTCATTGACACTGTACACTAACACAAATAACACTGTGCACTAACAATTATCACTGTACTTAACACTATATCCCTCATTATCACTAACACTGCACACTAACACCATATCCCTCATTGACACTGCACACTAACACCATATCCCTCATTATCACTGTACACTTACACCATATCGCTCATTATCACTGTACACTAACACCGTATCCCTCATTATCACTGTACACTAACACCATATCCCTTATTGACACTGTACACTACACCATATCCCTCATTATCACTGCACACTAACACTATTAACACTGTACACTAACATCATTATCACTGTACTTTACACCATATCCCTCATTATCACTGTACACTAACACTGCACACTAACACCATATCCCTCATTGACACTGCACACTAACACCATATCCCTCATTATCACTGTACACTAACATCATTATCACTGTACTTTACACCATATCCCTCATTATCACTAACACTAACACCATATCCCTCATTGACACTGTACACTACACCATATCCCTCATTATCACTGTACACTAACACTGCACACTAACACCATATCCCTTATTATCACTGTACACTAACACCGTATCCCTCATTATCACTGTACACTACACCATATCCCTCATTATCACTGTACACTAACACTATTAACACTGTACACTAACATCATTATCACTGTACTTTACACTATATCCCTCATTATCACTAACACTAACACCATATCCCTCATTGACACTGTACACTAACACTGCACACTAACACCATATCCCTCATTGACACTGTACACTAACACCATATCCCTCATTGACACTGTACACTAACACTGCACACTAACACCATATCCCTCATTATCACTGTACACTAAAACTATTAACACTGCACACTAACACCATATCCCTCATTGACACTGTACACTAACACCATATCCCTCATTATCACTGTACACTAAAACTATTAACACTGTACACTAAAACTATTAACACTGTACACTAACACCATTTCAATGCTTCCCCTGACCTCATTGCATAACACTAAAAGTCTCTTTACCATGTATCCCCTGTGCGTGTGTGTTCGCGTGCGGTGACGTCACCCCGCAGTTTGCAGCGCGCACGCGCAGACGCTCTTACTAGGACGAGCAAAGTCACAAATACCGCCAGACAATAAACACTGACGAGAGAGAGGACTGAATGTACCGCAGTGCACTGAATACAACACGCATGAAGTCAGTGTGTATAACCGGAAACAGGGTGCAACACGACTGACAGGACGTGCAACAACTGCTTTATTACCACCCCCAACACACACACACACTCACGCATCCCTCTCTGTATAATTAACGTGATTACTGCTGACAGAATTACTGAGCGCGCTAAAGAGAAACACAAACACACACACACACACACACACACACACACACACACACACATGAATATTCACCTCCTCCCAGGAGTGTGTTAATGATCCCCCCAGCTGCTGATCGCAGACCGGGCAAGGGGCACGCGCACCGCTCCGAGCTCCACGTGCGGAACCCCGCAAAAAAAAGGACAGCGGCTCGTTTGATGCGCCGAGATCAAATCGACAAGCGGCGCGTGCGTGCGTGTATACACGTGTTTTCGCGCGTGCGTGCGTGCGTATGTGTCTATAACAAGGTGTGAAGCGACTGCAGCAGCGGTGCAGGATATTTTGTGTGTGTGTGTGTGTGTATGTGTGTGTGTGTGTGTGTGTGTAAGAGCCTTGTGAACGCGCAGCGGAGGGAGGGAGGGAGGAGTCGGGGAAAACCCCTGCGAGTCCTCCGCAACAGGACGCCGAGAAGAGAAAAACATGCGCGCGCACACGCACGCACACACTTCCTCAAAGACAGCATATACACAAACAACAGCTTTAATTACCCCCCAAAACACACCGTGCATAGCCGATCTAGCTTATTCCCATCGCCCAGAAGGGTTTCCCGTGCTGCAGGCTTCATAAACATCTCACACACACACGGGGAGAGCGCGAGCGCGCATTAGAATGCTGCAGACGTCTCCTCCTGGACGCAGGCGCTCCTCTGGTGAGCTGCAAAACACGGGACGGCTCAGAAAACAGGAGAACCGCGGAGCAGGAGAGCCGCTCCACAGGCCATTTAAAGTTCTACAGGATTTCTCACCACGGTTCAGCAGACCACCGGAACATCCGGGCACTTTACGTGTTAGTTAAAGCTCATGGAATGTACAGCATGGAGGACACACACACACACACAGAGACAGAAATAAACAAGCACATGTCCCTGTATATCTGAGCACTTACTTTATCGTAAGCACTTTCAGGTGCAGTCTGGAGAAAGTCCTGATCTCCTTCACTTTAACGCTTAGAGGCAAAGATCTGTGTTTCTCTCTCTCTCTCTCTCTCTCTCTCTCTATCTCTGTGTAACTATTGCAGGAAACCGACAGGCCCACTGACGTCAGCGGGGGTCCCGTCTCCGCCTCCCGCCCAGAGGAAGTGAATGCAGGGAGTTTCCTGACAAACGACAGACTTTTCCAAGTCCCGCTCCCCATAAATTCGTCTTTTTTGTTATATTTTTACGTAAATTTTCCCTCCAGTGTGTGTTTCTGCTCGGCTTCGTGTCTCTTCTCCGGTGTCTCTCCTCCGGTGTCTCTCCACGTGTGTCTCTGCGAAACCAGACAGCGCGAATTCCGGTCCATGATGTGGATTTACACGGTGTCGTTGCTCGCTCTCCCCCTTTATACCGCCCCCCCTATTGCACAGAGTTTAGGACTGGCGGTTTTCCCGGAGGTTCCTTGTTGTCAGGTCACGTTGTGTCCCTCAAATACAGCCCGGGCTTTCCCTCCTACACCTCACAACAACCACTACAACCACTACAACCATCACCTCA
Organism: Silurus lanzhouensis; assembly: GCA_039877035.1. Lineage (NCBI taxonomy): Eukaryota > Metazoa > Chordata > Actinopteri > Siluriformes > Siluridae > Silurus > Silurus lanzhouensis. The sequence continues at coordinate 146,489 of JBCEWE010000400.1, forward strand.
CAAGAACAACACATCAACATCCAACACAACAAAATAACCACCACCACAACAACCTCAACAACAGCAACCAACACAAAAACAACCAAAACAACAACCTCAACAACAGCAATCAACACAAAAACAACCAAAACAACAACCTTAAAAACAGCAACCAACACAAAAACAACCAAAACAAAAGAACAAGCTTAAACACAGCAACCAACAAAAAATACAACAACCCCCATAACAGCAAACAGCACAAAAACTACCACTACAACAACAACAGACAAGGAGTAAGGGCCGTGCTTAAGGGCCCCACAGTGGCAGCTTGGCGATACCAGGGCTTGAACCAAAGACATTGAATCAGTAACACATTCAATCATTAACAAAAACAAGCTGAACAACCACCTCAACAACAGCATTCACAACAACACAAAAACAACCTTAACCTTCACAACAGCAACCAACCTCAACAAAAACAACCACAACCTTGACAACAGCAACAACCACCACTACAACAAAAACTACAACACAACAACTGCTACAACAACCACAGCAATACCAACAGTCATAACAACCACAAGAACATCAACCACCACAAAAACTACAAACACAAGAATAACAACAACCACATCCATAAAAGAACCACTATAACACAACAACCACACACACACACACACACACACACACACACACACACACACTCACACACACACACACACACAGACAAAGTATGCACACATATATACATTATTCAAGTAAGTGGTGATATGTTTTTTTTATCTTCCGTTTACAGCTTTACAAACTCTTGACGACAGCTAACAGTTAGATATCGTACGTTTGGGAGCAGGACAAGTAGGTTTTAGATTCAGACTGAATAAACTCATGGTATTTCCCTCTGCGACAGAGTTTTTTCAACTTCTCCCTGTTAGCAACTTCCAAAAAAATCATTATTATGACATTAATTTCTTCTCATCATTTGCTCATGCAACAACAACAAAAAATCCTGACTGCAAAGAACACTGCTCTTGTGTCTTGTGTGTAATCGTAGTGAAGGGGATGCTTCACTTACTCCCAACTGCACACCCTCACACACACTCTCCATGCCGAGACTTAGTGTGAGTCACACTAATTTTTTTTGCTGCATGTAACAAAATGGCCTCCTGTGCAACAGATCCACACACAAAGGATTTATATTCCATACGAATGGAATATAAACGAATTTTGTTTTTCTAAAAACGTTCAAGCATCAGTTCATGATGAGAAACAAGAACAGAACAAAACCAGTAATGCTTCAGCGGTTCAGGCTCCGACTTACAAATGAGATGTTCAGAATTTCAAGCACCTCGGCATCTCCAATTCATCATCAGCTTGCCTCTAGTTTGGGTCCCAAAGCCTACACTGTCAGTGCGCTCCATTAATATTGGCACCCTTGCTAATTATAAGCAAAGGTTGATATCAGGAGTACTTTCCAAAAAGGGACAGGATTCATTTGGGTATGTGGGAGTCTTGCTGGTTGGTGGGGAATCAGATACTTACTTAATTCTGAACTGCTCCAGATGATGTAGGTGCACAGTTGTGGTTGTAGTGTAGAGGTTTGGAGTCATAACTGGGTTTCTTGCTTTAGTAAAATGGTTTTCACCTTCCATATGTGAAATGTCTCTCACTCTGTAATGCCATGCATTGTTATATTGCGTTTTTGTATTGTATTGATGGTTTCTATAATCGTGTCGTGATTGTGGTTGTATTAAGAGTAACGGCCCGCCACTGCCAAAACTACAATCTGACATCGCCCACGTCACTACAAGTTGTTTTGGAAGGGTTTAAAGAAAAAAACTCTTCTCTCATTTATAAACAAGATCAAAACGACAATACTTATTTGCAGCTGTATCATACAAATAAATAGTTAAAAAATCATATATTGTGATTTCTGGATTTTTTTTTTAGATTATGTCTCTCACAGTGGACATGCACCTACGATGACCATTTCAGACCCCTCCATGATTTCTAAGTGGGAGAACTTGCAAAATAGCAGCGTGTTCAAATACTTATTTTCCTCACTGTATATATCTTGCTTATTTGCTCATTTGCCTGTATGGTACAGAACAAAATAATAAACTAATCTAGCATTAGGAGGCAAAATACATTTATTACAGGGACAAGAAGAACCTAGTGAAATAACAGACATAAGTGAATAATTAAAATGAAACAGGTAATGTAGAGTAGAGATACACAATCTGACAAATCATGTCAGAACTTGATGGTCTTTACATCTATTTCATCTGTCATTTCAGAAATTCTTCAGCTCCCCTCTGCAGATTGTTATCTTTCCAAATGCTCTTGAGGACCAAGTCTTCGGATAAAACTAAAACGTTGTGAAGAAACTTCTAGAGATCTAGCAGATCTATATTAATCTAATGGTGCAAATGGGACCTAAACAATATTGAGCAGGTTGTATAAATGTTATGGATTTTAATAATAGTTTATTGCTGACTCCTTTATATATCTTCTTCTTCTTTCAACTTCTCTCATTAGGGGTCTCCACAGCGGATCATCCGTCTCTATAACCCTCCTGTCCTCTACATCTGCCTCTTTTCAGGCTTCCTGGTAGCTCCACCCTCAGCATTCTCCTACTGATATACCCCATGTCCCTCCTCTGCACATGTCCAAACCATCTCAATAATCTCAAGGTTGTTACTATAGTGACAAGCTAGCTCGGGAATGGCCTCAAGCATAACTTTGTGGCTCCGAAAACACTTGCCTTGGCTTAGGATGTTCTGAATCCTTGTGTCTGAATGTCTACTGAAACCTTCAGGGGTACGCATATCTTTGTACATCTAGCGTACGTTATATGCGTTATATGTGTTCATCTACAGCACTTGTCGAAGAAGATACATACAGCTCCAGATAATTGCTTTGCCTTGATCAATTAGATTCCTTTCTTCACACCCCTTAGAGAGAATCCAAGTCGTGTCCTTTGCTCTATTTCAAAACATCGTCTTTTATGAGATTAAGCTCGGAGGCACTACACAGCTGCTCACCTAAATGTGACTCATGTCTGGTCAGTATTTGTCATCTGGATTTTACATAGGTCAGGTTAGCCCTTGTGTTCAAACCAGTTGTTGTTATGATCTATTGTGGGAGCAGGCAATATAACAATACTTCAAATAATAGTATTTAAAAATGAAAACATGGTGAATATCATGGACTGGAGGCCAACTGAATGAAATCACATGGTTTAGAAAGGTAACTGTGTGTATAAGATCCAAAATTTACAATAGTGATTTAAAGGTTAAATCATTAAAAGATAACACAAGTGAACACAACATGCAGGTTACAAATAAAGGTTTTTATTATTGAGGGAAAACAAAATACACCTGTTCACAATCAAGAAATCTCCTAAAAAGGACCTGCCTGACAAAGTGAAGTAGACCAAAAGATCCTCAAAATCTAGACATCATGCCGAGATCCAAAGAAATTCAGAAACAAACGAGAAAGAAAGTAATTGAGATTTATCAGTCTAGAAAAGGTTATAAAGCCATTTCTAAAGCTTTGCGACTCCAGTGAACCACATTATTCACAAATGGCAAAAGCATGGAACAGTGGAGAACCTTCCTAGGAGTGGCCGGCAGACCAAAATTACCCCAAGAGCACAGCGACAACTCATCCAAGAAGTCACAAAAGACTTCACAATAACATCCAAAGAACTGCAGGCCTCCCTTGCCTCAGTAAAGGTCAGTGTTCATGACTCCACCATAAGAAAGAGACAAAAGTTAAACTATTTCGAAGGTGTGTGTCCCATTACGTTTTGTGTAAAAGTAACACCGCGTTTCAGAACATCATACCAACAGTAAAATATGGTGGTGGTAGTGTGATGGTCTGGGGCTGTTTTGCTGCTTCAGGACCTGGAAGACTTGCTGTGATAAATGCAACCATGATTTCTGCTGTTTACCAAAAAATCCTGAAAGAGAATGTCCGGCCATCTGTTCCTGACTTCAAGCTGAAGTGAACTTGGGTTCTGCAGCAGGACAATGATCCAAAACACACCAGCAAGTCCACCTCTGAATGGCTGAAGAAAAAGACTTTGAAGTGGCCTAGTCAAAGTCCTGACCTGAATCCTATTGAGATGCTGTGTCATGACCTTAAAAAGGCAGTTCATGCTTGAAAACCCTCCAATGTAGCTGAATTACAACAATTCTGCATAGATGAGTGGAGCAAAATTCCTCCAAAGTGCTAAAACAGACTCAGTGCAAGTTATCACAAACGCTTGATTGCAGTTATTAGGTTTAGGGGCAGACACTTTTTCACACCACTGTATATATAACTGCATAGCATCGATGGAGGTCACATGATAAGATAAGAACGAACGATTAGGACTAGAGGAGTCGAGAGGTAAAATGAACGAATCACTCTTTGAGACGACTCGTATTTATGACTCACATTAAAGACTCGTTCAAAATGAACGAATCACCCAAACGACTCGTTCAACTAACTCACATTAAAGACTAATTCAAAAAGAACGAATCACTGTTTGAGACGACTCGTTCTTCTGAGTTGCATTAAAGGCGATCCATCATTAATTCACAGTGCAGTTGAGAACAAAAAAAACAAGCCACGTTGTCCAAGAAACTCTCTGTAGATCTCCATCATCCAAATGTGTCAAGGAATAGACCTTGGCACAGGAAATGAAACTAATTCTGAAACTTTGGTTGTTTCCAAAGGTACAGTGAACTTCATTGTAGTAAAATAAGAACCAGGTTAGAAAGGCCTTGAACAGGGAGGTGACCAAATACTCAATGTTCACACAAACAAAGCATCAAAGTCCCCCACAGAGATGAGTGAACCTGCTGGAATGCATGTAATCAGCACTTACAGAATTCTGAGAATATGAGGAAGAAATTTCTCTGGTTTATTGGGGGAAAAAGAAACTGTGTCATCAGTGAGTTACCATCCATATTGTGAAGAATGGTGGAGGAAGTATCATGGTATGGTTGTTCTTCTCAGTGGCAGGGAGGGAGAGACAAGTGGATGAATACAGATACCCTTGAAGAAAACCTGCTGTAGAGTGCACACCACCTGGTTTGAAGGTTTACCCGTCACCATGACAACCACTCAGCCAAGCATAGAGTGGAGATCAATGCTTCTTAAAATCAATTTAATCCTCACAAAAAGTGAAAGGACCTAAATACTTTTGGAAATCTCGGTAGATCTTTTATCTGGACGGTCGTAAGGTTTGTCCTGATACTGCAAATGAATATCAGCTGGTTCACTCCCAACTGAGGGCCTGTATAAAGGTATCCCATTACCAAGGTGTGACACAAGAAACATCTCATGATGGGTAAAAGCGAAAAGCTCTCTCAAGACCTTCGCAACCTTATTGTTGCAAAACATAATGATGGCATTGGTTACAGAAGGATTTCTAAACTCCTGAATGTTTCAGTGAGCACTGCTGGGGCCATAATCCAGAAGTGGAAAGAACATTATTTCACCATAAACCGGCTACGAGCAGGTGCTCCTCACAAGATTTCTGACAGAGGAGTGAAAATAATGATCAGAGAAGAGCTTTTGTAGAGATATAAAAACCTCCACCACGCAGGACTTCACTGCTGAAGAACAAGCATGTAAAATACTGGGAGAATAAAGTCTGGTCAGATAAGATCAAATTGAATTTTTTGGATGCCATAATACACACCATGTTTGGAGAACAAATGGCACTGCACAGCACCCAAAAAACACCTGATCGACAGTGAAGAATGGAGGAGAGAACATCATGGTGTGGGGCTGTTTTTCAGCATACGGTACTCATGATTGTCATATAATTAAAGGGAGGATGAATGGAAACATGTACCGAGACATTCTTGAAAAAAAAATCTGCTGCCATCTACCAGGATGATGAAGATGAAACGAGGGTGAACATTTCATCAAGACAACGATCCCAAACACATAGCTGAAGAAACTCAATTGGTTTCAGAGAAAGAAAATAAAGCTGCTAGTATGGTGCAGCCAGTCACCTGACTTGAATCCCATTAAAAATCTATTGAAAGAGCTAAAGATCAGAAAGTTCATAGAAGAGGCCACAGATCCTTCAAGATTTGATGAGCACCCCTGAGCAATGCGTGCAACCAGATTCTCCATGCAGGAGCCGTCTTAAAGCCGTCATTACCAACAAAGGCTTTTGTACGTAGTATTCAATACATTTCAGTAAGCGTGTTTAATACTTTTCCCCCTGTGTCATTCCAAATTATTTCACATAACTTCATTTCTGGAGATCTATGGTTTGATGGGTGAATTGTGTGGGTTGTTACCAACATCTGGTAGAAATTCTATGTCAATAGCACCATAAGAAATATATTTACTGCGAAAAATGGTGACGTGTTCAATACTTATTTTACCCGCTGTGTCCTATTATACGGGTTAAAGTCTAACATGTGACAATTGCTTGACTTTTAGGCTCGGAAAACATTAAGCAATGCAATTGCTATATTCATATATATAATTTTTCTGGTAACTCTTGACGCTGTCAGCTGTCCAACTACAGGCCAATATAAAACCTCTTCTTTATCTCCAAAATCCTAGAAAAGGTTGTAGCACAGCAGTTCTGCTCACATCTACTGAGCAATAACATTTATGAAATGTATCAGGATTTAGGCCTCATCATAGCACAGAGACGGTGCTGGTTAAGGTGGTAAGTGACTCTTATTAGCCTCTTCGAAATAGTCTTTTCGAAAGAAATCAAGAAACTTGGATGAGAAAAGCAATGTAGAGTTTATTGCAGCAAACCACAATCAACCTGAGAGCATCCACATGTCATGACAGAGATGGTCTAAAAACAACTTTCATTTCCTTCTGCATTTATACATTTTGAACATTCTGGTTTATCCTTAACATTGGACACTCCCCAAAACTGGGCCCTTCCCAGTTACCAATACCTTGGGAACCATCATGTATTAGGACCTTCCCACAAGTATTATAATTACCATTAGCATTCAAAAGGTTTACTCTTATTACCATTATCTTCAAGAGTTTAAGGGTTGGACTAAAAAAGTGGGGACGTATACACCACTTTTTCACTTCTTTATTTCACTTCACTTGGTAAACAGTGCAATTTGATCATGCGTGAGTACTTTGCTCTTTTCTTAGATTATATTATATTATTATTTTGTTAGCAATTTTAGTACTTTGCATAATCTGATAAGTATTTTTAAATATATTCTTAACTGTATTACATTGATAGGTTTAGTAGGCTGCTTAGGTATTCATTCATTCTAAATTTTACTCTTCATTTCTTTTAGCTAAGCAAAAGGCCGTCTCCACTTTGAAGCAGAGATACCGTTTTATGCTATCCCAAATTGCTACTGATTATTCACTTTTCTTGGAGACTTTGATGTCAACTACACCTGCTTCTGATCCAATAATGTGGCCATCTCATCGTCTTGTGCTTATCCCCCAAGTTGCCAATGCTTTTACCCAGACGGACCTTTGTCTAGCCTCTCCTACCTCTCCCTTAGATCGTGCTACTATTCATGATGATAGTGATGGTGCAGCTTCTTGTGTCAGAGAGGGTGGCCATAACTATGGTCCTACTTCTACTGTTGGTGACGTTGACAGTAGCGTTGATTGTTCTGGGGGCGGGCAGGAGCAGATGCAGCAAATGCCCCCTCCAGCTGCAAGGAGGGGCGAGCTTCACTGAAGATATCTTATCCCCTTTTTTGGCATTTATAATAAACTTCCTCATTCATGATTCCTGCTTAGTCTTTGTGTGTTATTTTCGTCTGTGTTGGGTGGGGCCCTTTTTGCATGTTTATGAGTGTTATGGGCACTGCGGATTTCTTCTTTGTGACTTTCCTATAGGTTATGTATACTTAAGCATGAATAAGCTACTTTTTATTCCTACAGTCTCTTTACTTGTGTTGATTGATCTTAGTGCAACTTTTGACACCATTGATCACAATCTCCTGCTTGCCAGACTAAATAATAAAGGGAACAGCTCTCTCTTGGCTCAGGCCTTATCTGACTTAGTTTGTTGATGTAAATAGTGAGTTCTCCACACTCTCTAGTTTGGTGTTCTGCAAGGATCTGTCTTAGGCCCACTGTTTTTCTGTTTATATATGCTGCCTCTGGGTGAAATTATACAGAAACATTGGATTCGCTTCCATTGCTATGTTGATGACACACAGCTGTATATTTCAGCAAAGCCAGATGAGAGAGATCAGCTTAAAAATGTTGAGGAGTGTGTAAAGGACATTAGACACTGGATGCTTGATAACTTCCTTCTGCTCAACTCGGATAAAACGGAAGTACTTTTACTAGGAGCACATGCAGCTAGAAGTAAACTTTCCGATTACGTAGCATCTTTATGTCTTGAAAGACCTTGGTGTGATTATTGACTCTATTGTTTCCTTAATATATTAGAAATATACAAGATAAGAAAGTCGTTACATGATGCAAAAAAAATAATAATAAAATAAAAAATACGAGTTTATGGTTCTGTTACATCCAGGCAAGGTTATTATCCATAATGATAATAATAAAACTGTCATGAAATATAACACTATAAAAGAAAAAAAACATTAAATATGTGATTTTTCTAATAAAACCAAAACTATAACCATAATGTACACTTGTAATACAAATGGAAACTTAATGGAAGTTTTGAGAAGAACCAGTGGTGGACGAAGTACAAAAAGAATGTAGTTGAAAAAAAAAAAAGGAGAGATTCAGTAGGTAAATTATGACTCCAGTACCAGTAAAAGTGTTCCTTTAAAATTTCACTTGAGTAAAAGTATAAAAGATTTTGCCTTCAAATGTACTAAAGTATCCTCAAGATACATACAACATCGATATCTTTGTAATATATGACTTATAAATCAGTCTTTAAGCAGCACTGAAGATTTATATTACTGACCTCAGTTCAGGATCTTTTCAGTACAATCACAGAAAAATTTTAATTCTTTTAAAACTCAATTACAGGGAACCAAATCCATAAATGCTGTTTAACTCCAATCCAATGACACTATTCAGGCGGTAATTGTTTTGTCGCTACACCCATGCTGCTTTCCTATTTTTCTGAATTGGGCTCCTGGGAGTTTTTAACACTAGCTTCCAGAGAAAAATAGAAACAAAAAGAAAAAAAAAGAAAATGACGTAAATTCCATGTTTTGGGAAACATTATGGTCTACATTGAGCCCACTTTCTTTCTATGCATATGGAATTTTTCTAATAAAATAAAGCAAACGTATAATATGTTGTTGTTTACGATTCAGATTTTCGTTTCTGGTATAAAAAAAGCACAAGAGATATACATATTTCTATCGCACATTCCATTTTTCTATTAATGCAGAATTCTGTATCCTTCCAAAATAATCTTGAGTAAATAAAATAAAAATTACAAATTACAAAAAAATGCACAGATATATGAAATATTCGGCTTAAATCTTTCCAAAACATGCTGAGCAGGATCAATTTTATGGTCCATAATTTTTGGGTAAAAAGTAAAATATTTGACTTTAAAATGTAGTGAAGTGAAAGTAAAAGTCTCCCCAAACAAATACTCAAATACTTGAGTAAAGAACAGATAATGGAGTGAATAGAGACTTTCAGAATCATACATTTATTTGAGTGAATTACAATTATACAAAAAGCTGTCGAGGGTTAAGAGCCTTGTTAAAGGGCCCTGCAGGGGGGAGTTTTGATGGTGCTGGGATTCGAACTTGTGGTTAAAAAATGTTAAATAAATTATAGGTTGTCCAAAATTCAGCTGCTAGGATTCTGACTAAGATCAGGTCTGGTTAAAGAGTCTGTATTGCTCCAGTTTTGGAGTGATTGCATCGGTTTCCTGTCAGATTGATTTTAAAATCCGAATGCTGACCTATAAGGCCCTACATGGTGCGCCACCTCATTATTTGACGCCAACTTTATTTGACTTTATTATCGATCTCCGTTCCTCCGATTCCGGTCTTTTAGTTGTTCCCACTTCCCATTTATGCTCTACGGGTGATCAGGCTTTTTCCTCGCATGCAACAAAGCTGAGATTCGACAGGCCGAGGCTTTTACGCTTTTTAAATCTGCTCTTAAAACTATTTTTTTCAGGACAGCTTTTATGGGATTTCATGTTTATGTGATTTAATCTGTGATTTTTTATTTACTTTTTTTTATATTATACATTTTTTAATTGTATTTTTTTTCCTCATCTTTATTTTTATTCTTTTTTTCTTTTATGCTTTAAAAGTGCATTGAGGTGCTACTTTTAAAGGTGCTATAAAAATTGTATTATTATTATTATTATTATTATTATTATTATTATTATTATTATTATTATTATTAACCACTTTCCCAGTATATAACACAAATCTACAGGTGGCAGAGTAATGAGTATTAGAGTTTATTCAAACAGCGGTAAATTAAAAGTGGTAGCACATTAATGTACATCCTCACTGCAGCCTGTAGCGTATTAGATTATTAGATAGATTAGATTGTATTGATATATTAGATTAGAGCCGCTAGCAGCTGGATGTTGTAAATCTCATTTAAAAATAAAGCCATATTTGTTTATTTGAATTGGGTCATATTTATTTGCTCTTGATCACAGGCAAAAACGAGTGAACTAGTTGTGTAGCAAGCATCATTTATTAAATTATTTACACAATTTAAGAGTTCAACACAATTGTGCTGAGTGCAGTGAGGACACCAAACACTAACTGCCAAAATAATAGGTAGAAAACAACAGAGCCATTTTTTTGTTTGTTTGTTTGTTTGTTTGTTTATTTGAGTACAACAACAAAAAAAAAGTAAATTTATTACAGATGAAGAATCTACTGAAATTAAAAGTGCATTTAAGAGTGAAGCAAATGTGTCTTTCATAAGATTTGTATACAATGTCCAGTCATGTGAAACAGAAAATACACCTTCTTTGAATTCTTTTTGACTTTTTGAATTGTTGTTAAATAAATAATGTCACGGTGTAATATGTCATGTGTCTTTCATGGGCTGTATGTATGTAATTCTAAAACCTGATAAGGAACCATGTGACTTTTATTCACCGTGTATACCATGCACTGTAGTTACACATTTACAAGAATCAAGACTTTTACCATAAATCAGATATTAGAAGCTTAAACAATATTAAAATCAAATCAAAAATGAAAAATAGTGATTTTTGAGATGAAAAACTAAATCTACATTTATGCCCCAGAGCAAACTGAAATGTAAAAAAAACTAAATGTAAAATGAAATAAAAACCAGTTCTATTTTTAAAACTATAATAACTCGATCTCTAGGTTGGATAATTTAATGCCTTACTAGTCTGGATGTTCTAGTTAGTCCAGAATGCAGCAGTCTATGTTCTCCACAATACATTCACCTCCAATCAAAGTTCACCCTGATTTTAAAAATAGCGCTAGTAATTAAATTATAAAGCAGTAAATAATCTGATACTGCAGTTCCTGAGTGAAGTTTGTCATGCCAACTCCAATCAAAAGGTGCAGGCTATTTGTTGGTACCTTGAACTGTAAAGACTAAAGCAGGGGATGTTCTCTAGTATAAAGCCCTCAGTGCTGAATGCTCCATTTATATTTGTTTAGTGAAGCTTTTTGTTAAATAGTTGATCTCTTAGATAAAATGCAGATCTGGATGCTTCATGGTCATAGAGAGTTCTCTTAAAATCAGATCTTTGGATACTGTTTTCCTCACACCCACTTCCCTGTGCATGAGTCATGATTCATATTTGCAAGATCCGGTGTCACCCAGTTGAGAACGAGTTCTCTTTCAAGTCTGGTTTCTCTCATGATTTCTTCTTCACGTCATCTCAGTCAGTTTCTCCTTGACACCGCTGCCTCTGGCTTGCTCATTATGGATAAAATTAAATCTATACGCAGATTCCGATAAAGCCATTTTGTAACCATGTCCATTGTTAAAAGTGGAATAGAAAGAAAATGTAATTGAGTGGACTGGGATGGCAAAAATCATTTTGATGTATAAATATTTGGGCAATGGAATAGAATTGAATGTAAGGTAACTATATTACTAACTTTTTATTCTTCTTACTAAACCTGTTCATTCATCCAGGCACTGTAGACTTAAAGCCACATTACCTCTGAACCTGGTGCCATAGTTATTAGAAATAAAGCAACATGGCTAAGGTGAATCCTGACTTCCAGGTGAAGCTTTCATGGATCTGACTTTTTGTCCAGCCATCGACTGGATTGAGATCGGTGGAATTTGTAGTTAAAACCCTTTTTGTCATCTTCCTCAAACCATGTGGATGTTGGAACCTTGTTCTGCTGAAAGAGTAACATTTTAGTCAGGCCATCACCTAGAGCAGTGGTCCCCAACCTTTTTTGTGCCACGGACCGGTTTAACGTCAGACAATACAGTGGGGCGAAAAAGTATTTAGTCAGCCAACAATTGTGCAAGTTCTCCCAATTAAAAGGATGAGAGAGGCCTGTAATTTTCATCATAGGTACACTTCAACTATGAGAGACAAAATGAAAAAATAAAATCCAGAAAATCACATTGTCTGATTTTTAAAGATTTTATTTGCAAATTATGGTGGAAAATAACTATTTGGTCACCTACAAAAAATGCAAGATTTCTGGCGCTCACAGACCTGTAAATTATATTTTAAGAGGCTCCTCTGTCCTCCACTTGTTACCTGTATTAATGGCACCTGTTTAAACTTGTTATCAGTATAAAAGACACCTGTCCACAACCTCAAACTGTCAGACTCCAAACTCCACAATGGCCAAGGCCAAAAAGCTGTGAAAGGACACCAGAAACAAAATTGTAGAAATGCACCAGGCTGGAAAGACTAAATCTGCAGTAGGTGAGCAGCTTGGTGTGAAGAAATCAACTGTGGGAGCAATTATTAGAAAATGGAAGACATACAAGACCACCGATAATCTCCCTCGATCTGGGGCTCCACGCAAGATCTCACCCCGTGGGGTCAAAATGATCACAAGAACGGTGAGCCAAAATCCCAGAACCACACGGGGGGACCTAGTGAATGACCTGCAGAGACCTGGGACCAAGTAACAAAGGTTACCATCAGTAACACACTACGCTGCCAGGGACTCAAATCCTGCAGTGCCAGACGTGTCCCCCTGCTTAAGGCAGTACATGTCTGAAGTTTGCTAAAGAGCATTTGGATGATCCAGAAGAGGATGGTCATATGGTCAGATAAAACCAAAATAAAACTTTTTGGTAAAAACTCAACTTGTGTTTGGAGAAGAAAGAATGCTGAGTTGCATCCAAAGAACAACATACCTACTGTGAAGCATGGGGGTGGAAACTTCATGCTTTGGGGCTGTTTTTCTGGGACCAGGACGACTGATCTGTGTAAAGGAAAGAATAAATGGGTCCATGTATCGTGAGATTTTGAGCTAAAACCTCCTTCCATCAGCAAGGGCATTGAAGATGAAACGTGGCTGGGTCTTTCAACATGACAATGATCCCAAACACACCGCCCAGGCAACGAAGAAGTGGCTTCGTAAGAAGCTGGAGTGGCCTAACCAGTCTCCAGATTTCAACCCCATAGAAAATCTTTGGAGGAAGTTGAAAATCTGTGTTGCCCAGCGACAGCCCCAAAACATCACTGCTCTAGAGGAGATCTGCATGGAGGAATGGTCCAAACTACCAGCAATAGTGTGTAAAACCTTGTTGAAAACTTACAGAAAACCTTTGATCTCTGTCATTGCCAACAAAGGGTATATAGCAAAGTTTTGAGATGAACTTTTGTTATTGACCAAACTTATTACTTATTCTCCACCATAATTTGCCAAATAAATTCTTAAAAAATCAGACAATGTGATTTTCTGGAGTTGTTTTTTCTTCTCATTTTGTGTCTCATAGTTGAAGTGTACCTATTATGAAAATTACAGGCCTCTCTCATCTTTTTAAGTGGAAGAACTTGCACAATTAATGGCTGACTAAATACTTTTTTGCCCCACTGTATTTTCACGGACCGGCCTTTAAAGTGTGGTGGATAAATACAACAAAATAAAATGATACAACCATAAAAACTGGTATTTTCTAAATGTATTAATAAACATGAACTCACTGTGTTGTTTTTTGGTCATTTTGCTCGCTTGGGGGTTTGGATTTAGCTGTAATGTATTATGTGTTAGCGGCCGGAGCAGCCCCTGTAAGAAGGTAGAGGATGTAGGTAAGACATGTGACCGAGTGAAGCATCATGACATGCATCAAGAGTGAGTCATAGACAGATGTGACGGAGAGAATCCAGTCATTTTCCAAAATAAAATATCGTTCAGAATCAGATAATAAATAAAAAGTAAATAATGTAAGTTATGTATTCTTTCTATGCGGCCCGGGACCAGTTGAGGTTGGGGACCACTGACCTAGAGCATCACAATGAGCATCACCTTCTTCCCATAGGTCCAATTCTGGTGCCATCTCTTTCCCAGGTAAGATACATTAGTCCATGATTCATTGATGCTCACATGTCTATTATAGGACCTTTGGTTCTGCAATTACGGAGCTCCATAACAAACAAGCTTAAAGATACGTCTGTTCTGACTCCTTTCTATCAGAGCAGGCTTTAACTTTTACAGCAGTTCCTGCTCCAGTAAATTTTTTGTGAAATAAGACAAGAAGGACCTTCTGCTGCATCAGTAAACCTCAAGCACCCATGACCTTGACCTTGGAGCACTTTTCAAGGGTGCTTACCCATGCATAGCTGGAACTCAACAACAAAATGAAAAATGTTGAAAAGTAAGAATGAAAGAAAAAGTGTTTATTTTTTTTAGCAATTAACAAAATAGAAAGAAAATTAAGCAACAAAAAAAATCCAAATTGAATCAGTATTTGGTGTGAACACCCTTTTGCTTTCAATTCTTCCTTTCACACATTTTGTATAGAAAGTCAAGAATTGTGTAGGAGTCAGTTGTGTGATGAACCGATTCTACCAAGCAGGTGCTGATGATAATCAATTTCATCCTGAAGTAAACAGAAACAGCTGTGTGGGAGCTTTAAACTGGGTGAGGAACAACCAAACTCTACTACTAAGGTGCGGTTGTGGGGGACAGTTTCATGTCACAGGTTCTACACCATGGCAAGACTGAGCACAGCAACAAGACACAAGGTAGTTCCAAGGCATCAGCAAAGATCTCAAGCTCCTTAAGCTCTTTTAAAGATGCTCGAAGAACCAGGCGATGTTGATGAGCATTGACTGTGGTGGTCAGCCAAGGAGACTTAGTGTAGTAGATGAAATACACAGCATACATACTTCTCGTCAACATCTGCAGTCCAGCAGTGTCCAGCAGTGCAATCAGCAAAGAACTAGAGGAAATCACTGGAACCCAGGTACACCCATCTACTGTCCACATTCTAAACTCTGGCCAGAAGTGATATTCATGGAGGATTTGTAGCCAAAAAGCCATATCTTCCAAAGTGTCTTGACAGGATGTTTGCTGAACTGCTGGAGAGCATTACATTAATGAGTTTCTGCAGGCAACAGTGAAGCATGGTGGAGGTTTCATGCATGTTTGGAGTTGCAGATGAATTTGGAGATTTGGTCAGGATTACTGGTGTCCTCAATGCTGAGAAATCCAGGCAGCTACTTCTCCACCATCAGGGAGGCGTCTGATTGGCCCCTGAATTTGTTCTGCAGCAGGAGAATGACCTAAAATCATAACAGCCTACATCGTTAAATCGTTACATCTTCATTGTAGAGAAGAAGCAAGAGTCCTGGAAGTGATTGTTTGGCCCCCACAGAGTCCAGAGCTCAACATCATCGAAGAATTAGAAGGATTTGAGAATCCTACATCCACAGAAGATCTGTGCTTATTTCTCCAAGATGTTTGGAACAACTTACCTGCTGAGTTCCTTCAAAATCTTTGTAAATGATAAAAATAAACAGTCAGGTATGTCTAGTTTATGCACATTTTATCCTCTACTGTGTCCTGTGCAGCTCTATAATGCTCTTTTAATGCAATTATTCCCTTATCTATTCAGCCAATAGATCTCCATATGGGGCTGAATGTGACGGGGGTGAGAGGTTAAGATGGTGCGATACTGTAATGTTTTTACAATAAGTAGCATTTTAGCTCCCCCTTTGGGTGACTCGAGCTAACAGGATCGTGTATTGTCTTATTTTTCTTTGTGCTCTTCATGAATTGGAGAAGGTCTGCTTCATCTAAACTCGTGTACAATAATGCTAAGAGAACGCAATTCTCCTCACGATTCTGAAAAACGGAGGCAGCGATGTAGGGTAGCTGGGGTAGAACACAGGGTGTGTGTGTGTGTGTGTGTGTGTGGGGGGGGGGGGGGTTTCAGCCGAATCCTACAGCGATGAATTAAACATACCAACGTATCCCACAACCCACGGTTGAGTTTATGTAATAACTCCTGACTGTGAAAACTGTATGTGCTTAATTCTGTGTGTGTGTGTGTGTGTGTGTGTGTGTGTGTGTGTGTGTATGTGTGTGTGTGTGTGTGTGTGTGTTCAGACTTGGTTGGAGGATAACGATGACTCATCGGCATTGCACTTTTTTTAATCCCCCCGATACAGCCAACAATAAGGCTTTGAGGAAATGCTGGTTGAAATATTTCCCCAGTGCACCAGGACCACAACGCTGCTATCTTTAGCTGTGGTCGTTTTTTTTTTCGCCAAACGATTATAGAAAAATGAATCAAATAATTGGAGCCGAACGACAGATTTTCTGGAGATGATGTCGCGACTTTTCTCTCCAGCATTCCAGAGACAAAAAAAACTGCCGTTGTCCTGAAATATCATATTTATATAACCGTGGCTCATTCCAGCCAACAATACTAACATCGAAATAATTTTTATAGGTCATTGGAAAACTGCAGCAACTCCCTGGAATGCCACAAGTTCATACAGATTGCTGTATATTGTGCGTCTCGAGTCAGATTGGTTCAGGAAGGGCTCTAATACAGTACGTGTTAGTGAAACTTGATTGGCCAGTCTAAATATCAGACCAGGGCTGTGCAGGAAAACAGGGTCCAGACAGCAAGATCTGCCAGTGCCTGATTAAAGTTCTCCATTGTAGTGGTGACAGGACTTTACTTTCAGATTCTTGGCATGAGAAATGATTTTCAAGACAAATGAAGCAAAGATCGGCGTTCTATTCGCAGACATTTATAATGTACACTATAAGATAAACATGAGAGAACTCCCTGTACACATAAAAATCCTGCTGCTGCTTTGCTCAGCATTCAAACCATCAACAAATCCAACACAATCGACCGTAGACGTAAGATCATGAGCAGATCCTCTCCTTATCCATTCAACAATAAGTTCACCTTTGGCTCATGTCTCTATTTAAAAATCTTTCAGAACTGTACTGGATTTAATGTAAGATGTTTTTGGTAACCTGGTCTTCCTGTTTTTAAGCTAGAATGATGGTGGAGATCTTGTAGTAAAGCCTCTGTATTTCCCTCAATGATGTTCATGATCTGGTCAGCTGTTGAATGAAGCCAGAAAATAATTCTTTATGATGGTTTTACATCTACAGCTTAAAGATCCATGAAGATCCTGGGCAACTCAAAAACTTTGAGGATGGATTTGGACTGGAATTCATATCATATGGTTCAGGACCATGAACAGTTCTGCATTTAAGCGTCCACCACTTAACAGGAAAACCTCAACAATGATGGAACTGTAACGAATGGGCTTTTTGGTGACGAAGGTCTGGATCCTCTCAAGGTTTTCTTCTTCATGCCATCCCATGAAGTAAACACAGACTCAGGATACATTTATAATTATAAGGATATAATTATAAGGAACAAACATATAGGAACTAAACTTCTACATTCTTTTATACAATCATATTATTTACGTCGATGTCCACAATATTTGTTTATATTAATAATGTTAATATTGGTAATAGCAACAATCTGTTGCAAAATGGTTGGACCAGTAAAGCAGTGTTAGAGGAAGGAGGTAGGTTGGTGCAGTGCATGTGCATGTTTTAAAGGGGTTCTGGTCCATTTTTGGTTTTGTAGGTGACCATCCGAATTTTAAATCTGATGCAGGCAGCTCTTAGCCAGTGGAGCTACGATTGCAGTGGAATGGATATGAGAGAACTTATGAAGGTTGAAAACAAGTTGTGCAGCTGCATTCTGGATCAGTTGCAGAGGTCTTTCCAGGAGCAAGTGTTGCAGTGGTCCAGTCTTGATGGTCACCAGAATGGCCTGTGTGGACAAAACCAGATGAATTCTCCTGATGTTCTAAAGAAGAAATCCACATGAGCATGTTAAATTAGCAATGTGAGAAGAAAAAGAGAGTCCATGGTTCCCCCCCGTGGTTGCCCCCAGTGACCAAATGTGAGATCAGACCGTGCATAGAGATCTTGACATGGAGATAAATCACCAAGAACATGCAATCCACAATTAGATATGACTTTCTACTGAAAGTTAAGGCTCCAAATGCAAATCCACACTATTTGAGTACTTTAATCTGCTGACTCGAATAGTCAAATAATGGGGGAATATCACGCAACTGACCATGAAACATCTGGGCAACCAACTGTCCAATTAGTTTTGGTGTCTCAAATAAAGGGTGAGGTCAGATGATTAAAATAAAATGCTGTAATCCCAAAAGAGTTCATCTGATTTAAATGCCGGACTTTAAACAGATGCTAAAGCGATCCATTCATCAATTCGGGGCTCCAGAGAATTTCATGTGCTGAGACTCTGGTACAAGACTCTGGTCTCTATGGCAACCACATAAATGTATATTCCAGTCTTACTGGTGTGGAGGAAAAAGTCTGTGAGGTTCTTGATTTTGCTTGTATACTTTCGTGCATGCTTATTTTATAGCATGGTCAATGTGTGTGTGTCTGCCCCCTGGTGGCACGACAGAGAAACTTCTCTGCAGTAAACGCATTCATTTAAACAATAAAAAAGGTGAAGGTTAATTTGGTGAATTTTGCTGTAGAGATAAAAATAGTAAATGTAGTCATTCATTTTGTTTTATTTCCATTTGAGGTTCAGCTGAATGTTCTATAAGGCTACATGCATCTTCTGTAGAGCTTACACAGGAGTACAGAAAGGCCGGGAACTGATCCTAGGAAACTTGGGGTACCAGGGACCCTGGACAGGATGCGAACCCATCACATACACATATACAATAATAATAATAATAATAATAATAATAATAATAATAATCATCATCATCATCATCATCATCATCATAATAATAATAATAATTAAATGTAGAATTTCCACTGATTCGATTTTCTCTTTAAATGTACAAGCCTGCCCCCTGGTGGCTTCTCGCGAAAAAGCTCACATAATTCTGGATTGATATTCCCAAGATGATACACAAAATTTAAAGAAAAAATCCTAAACGACGGTATAGGGAGTGTGAATGCAGTGTGTTTTTCTTTGCCTTTTTTTTTAGCCTGATAGGTGAGTGTGAGATCACAAGTAAGGAGTTGTGTGGGGTGTGGAAACGTTTTCAGTTTAAATACATCGTCTCGTTTTAAGACGTAAAAATCTAATGATGACGATTGTTAAATTAAGAGGAATTCTCTGAGAGGTAGCTCTGGTTTTGAGATCTTTTCACACCAAAAAACAAAAAAACAAAAAACAAAAAGAAAAGCAAATTGTTTAACAAATGACCTAATAAGCTAGTTTTAAGTTATTAGACTAAATTGACTGTTATAGACAGAATAACTGTTTTAATGTTTATTTTTCGAAAGCCTAGATATGTTTTCTTATTTCACGAAATCTTACCAAGTGTAATTATCGTTTGACTTGTTTCTAGGCTGTATCTTCTGCATTTACTTTGAATATTTAGAGCTAGTTAAAAACAAAAAAAACATCGTCCTCAGAACATTACACCGCCACCACCAGCCCAGACACAGGGCATAGAACACAGGACAGGTCCATCCAGGGATTCCTAATGTAGCCTCAAATCATTTCCATATTAAATGTGATTGTACCTACTTGTACTTTTATAGACTTTATAAAGTGTATTATTATTTGAGCGGAATAAAACACCTCAGCAGGCGGCGTCACAGACAGGGCGAGGATCAGACATTGTTCCAAATAAAGGCCCGTGAAATTTCAATTGAAACAATGGAAAGTTAAAGGCCTGCTAATGCGATCCTAAAGATAGCGCCGTGACAGGCTGAGTAGGATGGAAGGCGCCCCTGGGAACCACCTCATTCATTGACAGATCACGCCGAGGCTGATTCCTCTCTTTATGTTTCCGCGTCGAAGAGCGTCACGTTGTCTGCTGGTGTGACTTCAGTCATGCAGGTTTCCGGAGCAGGAAGCAATAAGACAATGGAGCCACATGCCTGGGCCTCTAAATACGTGTCTCAGGAGACGTATATATCAGAACCCAGTCTTATAACTGTGCCGCCTGCACATACTGACTGTAATGAGAACATCTACAGCGTGACTAGTGAGGGATACATGTGAGCAGCTCATGTATTTTATCAGGTGATTAATGGCCTGCTTTATGAAGCGATTTATTTCTATCGCGCTTTTAACAATGAACATTGTCTCAGAGCAGCTTTACACAGATAATGTGGTGATAAAAATTAGGATGTTCTTTATAAGTGTAAGTTTGTCCCTGATGAACAAGCAAGTGGAGACTGTGGTGAAGGAAAAACTCCCTGAGAACCAGACTCATGAGGGAACCCATCCTCATCTGGGTTGCACCGAATGTCCATTTATTACAGATAAACGATGTTGGGGTGCAGTGATGGTGATCAGAAGCAAACTGTAGTCCTGAGTCAGTGTAGCAATCTGTTGATATTAACTACAGTCCAAATCCATCCTCAAAGCTCCCGTTCTTACTCCAGAATTTCATGGAACCCCAGGGCGTTGATGTGAAACATCTCCAGCTGCACAGAGTGACCTCCAATCGAAGAGGACACCATCCAAAGGCAGACCAGGAGGAAGTGGGCAGATCCACAGAGGGAATTCCCTTATAGAATATGATATAGAATATCCTGCCCACACTTCAGATTTGGAGATGGTGTTCTTCATGTTCGTTCTTACCAGTTAGGACTTTATATTAGGTGAACATCCTACCAGACCTGATGCCTTTAGATCCTTCACCAGTTCCTTTGTTGTTGTTTTGGGGGTCAGTTGAAACTTTCAGATCCACATATATATATTTACATTTTTATCACTAATTTTATACTTATATATTATGATTATGCTTCGATTTCATTCGATTTGAAATGTAAGGTGCCTTTGTGCTGCTCCGATTCATATATTCGGATACGCAGGACTCACGGAGGTCCACCATTTTTGTTGATTTGAATTTATCCGGATGTTTCCGTGGTTACATCGTTAAATGTGCACTAAACTGTACACTCACTCTTTACGGCCTCGCATGCTCCCGGTTAACTCCTAATTATAATAATTGGCCAATTAGAAGGTTCTAATTGGTTCTCATTTCTCTGGAGGTCAGTTCCGTGTACGAGGTTTTTGATCCAGCTGAACAACTACGCCAAAAATAGATTTATTTATATGTAAGAAATACCAAAAGTGAAATAAATCTCTACCTCAAGAATAATAATACAAATAAAAAATATTATTATTATAATAATATGGAAATGACCACAGGACTATGTTTTTATTAGAAATAGTTTTTTTTTTATTGAGTTTTGATTTTAAATGGCAGCTCATTAGTCCAGGAAATCCAGTGTACAATAAATAAACCTGTTATAAATGCCAGCTGCCTGCTGATATATAAAATTAAAAAAAAGAACTTTATGGTACATTATCTACATTTCATCTGTACACGGACTGGGCTGAGGAGCAACTTTCCCGAATCCCTTCTGCTTTCTAGCAGGAGTTTCAGAGCGTAAAGAACAATCAGTTCAGGAACAACAGGTGTGTAAATACACTGCACACACTGTAAATTCATATAACCTCTCTCTCACACACACACACACACACACACACACACACACACACACAAACACACACACACACACAGGATGTGGAATTCACTCTTATTCAGCTTTAAAGGAAGCCCAAACTGACATCTGTGAGAAGAACATTACTCTCTCTCTCTCTCTCTCGCTCTCTCTCTCTCTCTCTCTCTCTCTCTCTCTCTCTCGCTCTCTCTCTCTCTCTCTCTCTCTCTCTCTCTCGCTCTCTCTCTCTCTCTCTCTCTCTCTCGCTCTCTCTCTCTCGCTCTCTCTCTCTCTCTCTCTCTCTCTCTCTCTCGCTCTCTCTCTCTCTCTCGCTCTCTCTCTCTCTCTCTCTCTCTCTCTCTCTCCATCCTCAGCATCCCAACTCTCCTCCACTATAATCCAATCCTTTCTAAAACACTCTGTCAAAAGTATTGGGACTTCTGACAGCGTATTTTCCAGTCGCCTTTTCCAGACATATGCGTTTCTTCCACAAACTCAGAGCAACACCATTGTGTAGGACGTTTTTGGATGCGGTATCATGGGATTCTCCCTTCACATGAACTAGGAGACCTGAACCTGTTCCAGCATGACACGAAGTGCACAAAACCAGCTCCATTAAGATCAATGGGTTGAAGTGGAAGATCTCCTGCTACAGAGCTCCAACCCTATTGAACATTATGAATGTGAACGCTGACTGCACGCCAGGAACCTCCTTACCTTCTCACCTACACCAGTACCAGTAACATCCTTTTGGCTGAATAAACTTTCTTTTGGCTTCTCTTGTTAGGGGTCGCCACAGTGGATCATCCGTATTCATGATCCGCATATTTCAATTGGCACATGTTTTTACGCTGGATGCCCTTCCTAACGCAACCCTCCCCATTTATCCGGGCTTGGGACCGCCACTAAGAGTGCACTGGCTTGTGCAACTATGGTTCCCTGACCGGGAATCAAACCCGGGCCGCAGCGGTGAGAGCGCCGCATCCTAACCACTAGACCGGCCAGTACCAGTAACATCCTTTGGCTGAATAATTCTCCATAAAATCTAGTGGAACATCTTCCCAGAAGAATGGAGCTCATTATAACAGTAAATAGAGATTAAAAGTTGTTCAAAAAGAAGCTTATATTAATCTTATGCTCAGATGTCCACATGCATTTGTCCATCTAGAGTCTGCAAAACTGAACAGGCAAAATGTGAGAGAGTGATGTCAAGGATACAGACCTGAATAGATAAAGCGGACCAGTTAGAGATACTGGTTTTAAAGAAAATCTTGTGACTGGAGATGATCAGGTCTGACTTCATTTATAAAACGTAGAAAATGATCAATTGGTGTGAAGTGTGTTGTAGTTGCGCTTTCACACACGTAATCAACCTGATTGTGATCATTCACAATAAAAAGATTTTGATCATATGATAGTGAGCCATGATACTGCAAGAAATACTAAACAAATAAATAAATACTGAATCCTGAAAAAAATACTGATTGCTAAAAAAAAATTATTAAGACTGGAAGAATATTGGAGGGGAAAAAAAATACTGAACAAAAAAATACTGGATCCTGAAAAATTATAGATACAGAAAAAATACTAGATCCTGAAAAAAATGCTGGGTACTGCAATAATACTGGATCCTGAAAAAATACTAAATATAAAAAAATACTGGATCCTGTAAAAAAATGGATAATGAAAAAAAAAAACAATTTTATAGTTAAAATATACTCTATTGTGAAGAAAAAACTAAAGGGATCCTTAAATAAAAAAAATACTGGATCATGAAAGAACCTGGGCCTCATTTTAAGATTTTCTTGAAAACCCATTATAACAGTTTGCATTTTAAATGTAATTAATCTGACGTGTTCTTTAAGCTGTAAATTCGAGGATATGAGTATAAAATATCAGAAAGTGCTGCAGAAAAGAGCATCCAGTCAGAGCTGTAATAAACACTAGCTGCGAGTGTCTGTAGTGTTTGAAACACTGGACATTTGAACATTTGATCGACTCTGAAATATCAAGCGATTACACATCTGCCTTTCGCTCCTGTTTTTGATAAACACACAATGAGATCTCAGGAGTCAGACGAGTCTCGCGGCTAAACCAGGAGTCGTCTGCAACAATCCAACAGACAGAAACTTTTCTTTTCATTAAAGATTATTTTAAACCAAAACAAAACATTTTTTACAGGTTTTCAGGTTCAGGTTCTCTGAACACTGGAAGGCAAACATCAGCAGTGCAGATTTCAGGGTCATTAAAGCTGAATTGAAAAAAAAAAAGAAAATAAAAAAGGAAGAAGCACTCGGAGGAATTCTCGCCTTCTCAGACGGTGAGGAAAACATGATGTTCAGGGAGGTGAGAGATGAATTTCACGTCCATCTGCGTATGTAAAAAAGGTACACAGTGATCTACAGGAACCACGTGAGCAGCAGTGCACCTGATTCACCCCCCCCCCATCCCTAGAAACCCAGTGTGGTTAAGGCTTGAGGGCAATAAATAAATAAATTCATAAATAAATTCATATATAAATACATACAACAGAGCCTCATGGACAAACCGCAAAAACTGAAGAAAAATAAATAAATAAATAAATAAATAAAACAGCAATAACAGCACTTTTTAATACAGAACCTTTCCAGGGAAAAAATAGAACCCTTAAAAACAATCTTTAGTTGAGCTGAGTACGGCTTTCATTGTTAAAAAAAAAAAAAAAAAACGTCAGTTGAGTATGTAAAGTCGTCTGGATGAGCCGTGAGCGAGTCCAAAAGATACAGCGTCCAAGAGCCTCAAGCTGATTTTTCCGCTACTTGGCGTAAACACTGTGAAACCGTCCTGCTCTAAACAGGACGCAAGTGTGGTTTGGCGGATGCTGCTCCTCAGGTGGCTTCATGCAGGACTTCCCAGGAAAGCAATGGAGAACCCACAGACGAAACGCCGTGGCTTCCCGGCGATCCATTTCCTTTCCTTGTGAGTCAGCAATGCTGGTGCCACTACGCGGCAGTTTTTTACCATGCTAACCTTCTTATCATTTGCTGTAGCCTGCACTGCTAACCATAAAGCAGTGAAACCATTTACCTCCATCCCGTTGCTAAAGAGGAGACAGGCACTAAAACTCTGTGTCCGGTCAGAGAGTGGCCAGGATGCGGGAGAAGGAAATGAGAAGGGTGAGAGTGGTCTGGCCCAACCCGAACACCAGCGCCTCCAGGGGGGCCATGTCCTTTCCTGCGACGCGGTACACCCAGGCCACCACTGCACCTGAGACCCACAGGACAACGGTGCTCATACACATCCCACACGAACAAAAGATCCGCTATTAAATTGAATTGTAGTTACAGGCTCATGGAGAGATTTTGTAGGAGTTGCTAAGGAGTAAGTGGAAGAGAGAAAGAATGGAGGTTCGAAGTGCGAGTACTCACTGGTGAGGACACCTCCGATAATGGAGGCGAGGAATCCGGTGCTGATGAGCACCAGGGTGATGAGACGACCTCGCTTGTGCCTCTGCAGCATCACACACATGAGCAGCCCTGCAGCTCCATGTACAAACAGTGAGGAGAAGAGACACCACAGGAACACCCAGTACCACATCTCTGCAACACACAAACACACTTTCAGATTCCATTAACACTGTGGAACATCTCAAGCTGTTTCAGAGTTTAATCTGGTTATAATTACAACATTCAGTCTGGAGAAGCTTCCCAGAGGTTATTATATTTAAGGTCACCTCACACTTTTCCTCACACCAAAATATTCCAGCTTTTTTGGTGAACAGAAAAACTGTAATACACATCATTCCCATACATTTCATTACAACACAATGAAGACTTCACACACTGGACAGGTCAGGAGAGCAATATAGACAGTCTCCAATGGAAGAGAGAAAAAGACAGGGCTACAGAGGTGACACAAAGCATTAGTGTTAGCATCATTCCGTGCCAGCCTCAGTGCCACTCTGGCACCGCACCGCCTTGGGTTCCCATCTCTCATATCACTGACTTACAACCGAGCTCTAAAAGAAGGGCACGAGGGACACAATCTCTCCATTCTTAAGGTGTAAAAGGGGGACAAACATCATAGATTTGTTAAGAATTTCCTGCCATATGTGATTCTTTTCCAAACTGTTACCTCAAAGCTGGAGGCACTCAATTGTATCCTGTATTGTATTGTATTGACTGCACCCCAGACCTCCTCACCTTCTCACCTACATCAGTACCCAACTTTACTAACACCCTTGTGACTGTTGAACACAAATATCTACACCACACTCCAAGATCAACATCTTCCCAGAAGAGTGGAGGGAATTATAAGAGCAAATTGGGACTAAATGTGGAATGCGTTGCTCAAAATGCACATACCATATTTATGACCAGGTGTCTGCAAACTTTTGGCAATCTAGTGTATATGACTGGAATCTTACATTTGAGATGAATGAAGCAGTTCCTGGTCATGTCTTTATAGATAGATGTTTAAATCAAACCAAAATAGACCAAGCAAAATGAAGAAATTATTTTGGGAATATTCCAGAAATGGGCATAATTACCTTTCAAAACTTCTTATTATGAGCATTTGGAGTTAACTGAGAGCGCCTGAAGCTGTACTACCTTTCAAACCAAAAGACTTTTCAACGCTGAAACCATGGTAACATCCAAACAACTCAATTGAGACCTCATAAACAAATAATGTGGACCCCCACAAGAGCAAATCCTTTATGTGGAAACTACAAAGGAACTGGTGAAGGAGCTGGAAGCATTCGGTACCCATGTTCTGAAAATAGCAGACTGTATGAAGGTTATGAACCTTTTGTAATCTGTTAATTTAGTCACATCTGGAAAGCTATTTGACTATCACTATCTATGGAGGGTCTGAGGAATTAATCATGAAAGGTCACACAGAAAAGTGTGTGTTTTTGAGTGAAGAGCAGAAGATCCGTGAGAAGGTTGGCAGTAATTACTAGGGATTCTTCACAGTGTTGCCACACCGGGCGGTTTCCTGCTCTGTCTGGATATTTATAATCATGTGTAAAAAAAGGGTTCTCCTCTCACAACATTTCCAACAGCAACAGAGAGACATGCAACAGAGAGGCATGTAACAGAGAGACATGCAACAGAGAGGCATGTAACAGAGAGACATGTAACAGAGAGACATGTAACAGAGAGACATGTAACAGAGAGGCATGTAACAGAGAGACATGTAACAGAGAGGCATGTAACAGAGAGACATGTAACAGAGAGACATGTAACAGAGAGACATGTAACAGAGAGACATGCAACAGAGAGACATGTAACAGAGAGACATGTAACAGAGAGGCATGTAACAGAGAGGCATGTAACAGAGAGACATGTAACAGAGAGGCATGTAACAGAGAGACATGTAACAGAGAGACATGCCTTATATTAAAAAAAAATAAAAAATAAGAAATAAAGTCATTTTGATCATTATAAGATGTACTGTCCACTCATTATTTTACAAATTACATGTTTACGTCTTTAAACAGCTTTTCCGTCTCGACGTACATTTTCCTTTGCTAATATTCTCTCTCAATCGAACATGCGAATGTTCTCTAAACGCATCATTTGCAAAAACACAAACACAAACACACTGAACTGACTTGTAACTGAGTTGTAACTTAATTACCATAAAAAAATAAACATTATTATCATTATTATTATTATTATTTATTTATTTATTTATTTATAGTTTTACTATTTCAGAGACCTCACTTCAGAATGACATCATTTCACATTTTTGTGTTTTTGACTCAAGGTGTTATTGGAAAAGAGTTATTTTTATGTATCACATAAACTTTAATCACAGTTCATAAGTTTACGTAACATTTATTTAATTAATTCACACACAGATATATATATATATATATATATACTGTATATTTAGTATCTTCTCAAAAGACAATACTATAGAAATGAAATTGGATATATTTTAGAGTAAATGTGCAGTTTGTGTATCAGTACAAATTTACTGTCCTCAAAAAAATAACCCAACATACAGCCATTATTGTCTAAATAACCAACTATAGTGAGTGAACATGTCAAAACTGTGTATAAAGTGTGAATATTGTATGTGAGCACATTGTTATGTAGCACTGGTTTAATCCACCTGGGAATGGAATTCTCCAGAGCTGCACAGGTTGTTGCTGGGATCCTCTTCCACTCCTCCATAATCACATCACGGAGCTGCAGGACGTTACACACATGCCGTTTCTCCATCTTAGGGTTCAGGTCTGGAGATATACATGGCCACTCATCACTCATCACTCATACACTGTGCTGTAACTCAGTTTCAGGATGTTACTGATCTTCTTGTCGCCTCTGCATCTTTGTGTAGAGCAACAATTCTAATTCTCAGACCCTTAGAGACTCTTTACCATGAGGTCCATGTAGAACATCCAGTGATCAGTATGAGAGAAATGGACTTAAAGCACCAAATTATAACTGCTCTAATACAAGACATTTTTGCATGTCAAGCAGACAAAAACATGAACATGATGAATAGGACATGTGGCTTTGCATCGTTACAACACGTACATCACTGAGAATGGACTCACTTTGGTTGTCAGTTATTTAGACAATAATGGCTGTATGTTGAGTTCTTTTCAGAGGACAGTAAATCTGTACTGATATACAATCTGCACATTGATACTCTAAAATATATCCAAGTTTCATTTCTTTAATTTTGTCTCTTAAGAAGATACTAAAGTGTACTGATTTTTGTGAAATACTCTATATAGTGTGTGTGTGTGTGTGTGTGTGTGTGTGTGTGTGTGTGTGTGTGTGTGTGTGTGTGTGTGTATATTATAATATTTATGTATATATATGTATATGATAATATATTTCTATATCTCTGAAATCCAAACATGAACATGTATGCAGTCTATGTGCATTGCATATATTGATATCTATCAAATTTTTATATGGGGTAACAGAGAGACGCGTAACAGGGAGACATGTAGCAGAGAAAGAGATGTAACAGACAGACATGTAATAGAAAGAGAGACATGTAACAGAGACATGTAGCAAAGAGACATTTAACAGAGAGAAATGTGACAGTGAGAAATGTAGCAGAGAGACATGTACTGTAAAAGAGAGACATTTAGCAGAGAGACATTTAAGAGTAAGAGAGACATGTAACTGAGAGAGAGAGAGAGAGAGAGAGAGAGAGAGAGAGAGAGAGAGAGACATGTAACTGAGAGAGAGAGAGAGAGAGAGAGAGAGAGAGAGAGAGAGAGAGAGACATGTAACTGAGAGAGAGAGAGAGAGAGAGAGAGAGAGAGAGAGAGAGAGAGAGAGAGACATGTAACTGAGAGAGAGAGAGAGAGAGAGAGAGAGAGAGAGAGAGAGAGAGAGAGAGAGAGACATGTAATGGAAAGACATGTAACAGAAAGAGATTTAGCAGAGAGAAATGTAGCAGAGAGACATGTACTGTAAAAGAGAGACATTTACTATAAGAGGGAGAAATGTACTGTAATGGAGAGACATGTAACAGAGAGACATTTACTGTACTGGAGAGACGTAACTGGGAGATATGTACTGTAATGGAGAGACATTTAGCAGGGAGACATGTATTGTAGCAGAGCGACGTGTACCAGACACACATGTAGCAGAGAGACATGTAGCAGAGAGACATGTACAGTTACAGAGTGACATTTAGCAGAAAGAAATATAACAGAGAGAAATGTAACAGAAAGACATGTAACAGAGAGAGAGAGAGAGAGAGAGAGAGAGAGAGAGAGAGAGAGAGAGAGAGAGAGAGAGATGGGATTCCATTTTAAACAGATGCGCATCTGCGGGTCTTCATAAACCGGCATTGCCTTCACATGCTGCAGAGGTGAATGAATGGATGGATGGGTGGATGTGTGGAACGAGATGGACAGATGGAGGGAGCGCATGGATGAGGGTCAGTAGATGTACCTGTGAAGTGCTGCAGGGTGGGCACGGTGCCCTGCACCCACAGACTCAGGACGCGCTGCACCGACAGATTAATAGAATAATCATTGCTCATGGTTCCGCCGCCGCCGCCGACCCCCCCGGCTCGCGCCCCTCTTTGTCAACCGACAGAACGTGGCTTTGGATGGAGGAGACGCGCCTGACATGAGGAGCTTCTACCCCCCTCTGGTACCTGCGACGCCCTGA
This sequence comes from Silurus lanzhouensis, assembly GCA_039877035.1. Classification (NCBI taxonomy): domain Eukaryota; kingdom Metazoa; phylum Chordata; class Actinopteri; order Siluriformes; family Siluridae; genus Silurus; species Silurus lanzhouensis. The sequence goes on from JBCEWE010000400.1 coordinate 176,463, forward strand.
CTCGGGCTGGAGGAGTCCGGTGGAGGCGGAGAAGGAGAAGGAGCGCAGTTTCCTCTCTTCATCGCGGGGAGAAGCGGAGGCTGTTTGGGAGCCATGATGCTTCAGCAGCAGCAGCAGCAGCGCTCCATCCCCTCAGCCTGAGCGCATCACAGCGCTTAAAGGCGCAGTGCACAGGAGGCAGCGGTGAAGCTCATCACACACCCGCCAATATTTAAATCCACATCTCCTCATGCTCAATCATCTACTCCATCATCTCCATATTCTTCATCTCCAAATGCTTCATCATCTTCTCCATCATGTCCACATGCTTCATCCTTTACTCCATCTTCACATGCTCCATCATCTACTCCATCATCTCCACCTGATCTCTGCATGCTCCATCATGAACTCCATCATCTCCACATTATTTATAATTGACAAATACTCCCTAAGCATGAAGAACAGCTTTCCACACTCTCAGCATCCGGACAGTTCGTTTCTCCAAATGTTCAGCTGAAATACTTTGCTGTGCCTCTTGTAAAACTTTTCAAAAATGTTCTTCACTAGTTGGAGATTCTCTTGCTCATCCCAGAGTGAGAAGGATGTAGGTGAGGTGACTGAGCAGGTCGTTCCATGATAAGGCAGGTCATTTGTGGACTTTTCCGCAGATCATTAATGGTTACCACCATCAATACCAGATAAATAAATACAATATATATTTAATACATTTGTCTGATTCAGCTTTACCAGAATCCTGAGCAGAAAAGTACACTGACACATATCTTCATACTTACCACCATCATCATCATCTTCTTCGTCATCTTCTTCATCTCCTTCTTCTTCTCTCCCAATTTCTCCACTGCAGCATCATTTCTCCATACAGCCCTAAGATCTGCCACTCACACTGAATAATCGTATAAAGCGTATGTGTATTAGTGTAGGGCGCAGTTCTCTTCCCGACCAGCAGGGGGCAACCCAATCCTGCAACTCTTTTACTTCCTCTGCGCTCTCACTCATGTCCTGTCCGGTCATGCATGTCTTCTCTTTTAAACAGTTCCGAGTTGTAGGGTTAAAATGTGTAAAAAAGAAAAAGAAAAAGAAATATTATTCCATTTTTTAACGGAACCGGGCGGTACTGATTTGCATATGGTGACGTTTGCAAAACTTCTTAAATGGTTAAGTGCACAAAGCGTCAAACAATGGCGACAAAAGGGTTTAAAACAAGTTTTAAATTGACATATATTTTCACTTTTTGTTTTTTGTGTTTATAAATAAAAAGTTTGTGTGATTATATATATATATATATATATATATAGCGTCACATTATTCATCGTCCGAGTGGGCCACGCCCCGGAGTTGCCAGGTTGATGGATTATCAGTGTGTGAGAGGTTTTCAACATATAGACGCAATACCCTGCCCTTAAGGCACAAAAACTCGGTGTATAGAAAATGCTGGATGGATAGAGTAAAACACACACACACACACACACACACACACACACCATTCCTCAGGAATGACTCACTCACCCCGTCCCCTTCCCTGTCATGTCTGCAACCTTGAGCAGTTTTACAGGAATGAAAGAGGTTTTCTTCGGCGTGACTTAATACAACGGAACTCACCGGAACCACACACAAACACACATACACAGAAACACACACACACACACACACACACTATGTCTCATCCGTCATTCTGGACCACTTCTCCACGTGGGCCGAGGTTTTAATGTCATTGTTAAGGGCTTTGATCAAATCAGGTGCAGGACATGTGGCAGCTTCAAAGCCACATGTTTATAAAGGATGACACACACACACACACACACACACACACACACACTGAGGTTCAGAGAGAGAAAAGAAAAAAAACACGGCTCACCTGGAGCCACACTGATGTGGGAGGTTATGAGGTTTCATGTAGATTATCGGAGGAGATAATCATTTGAAGAACACTGGAATGTGGACAAACATCTGGCGCAGGTAAACTCTGGGTCCATGTGATCTCTCTTTGCTCAGGGACTTTGGATTTTAGGGTTGTGAATTCAAATCTCAGCCACACCAAGCTGCCACACCTAGGCCCCTGAGAGAGGCTCTTAATATCTGCTCAGATGTATGTAAAATAAATGTGGTTCTGGATATGGGGGTCTACCAAAAGACGTAAATATAATCCCATTTTCGACACGATCACCTTCAAAACAGTCCCCTTTCACAGCAATACAGAGCTCCCAGCGTTCCTCTGGAACGTGTCCTGGAAGTCTTCTTTTCGAAGTGGGCGAGAGTGAGACCGTGCGGATTGTTCTTCGACGATCATCATGCACGAGTTGCCGAACGGTTTTCACATTTTTGTTCTAACTTGCTGTTCGTGATGAAATCGCAGACGTGGGAACGCATGTGGGTCAGAACAGCACCAGTTACACCATCAGTCTCCAAACTTTACGATACCACCTCATAATGATGATGACGGATAAAGAGCTCTCGAAATTATACGCTCGATTGCAGCTCGCATTTCTCATGACACAGAGACGGGCTTTGGTTTATATTCAATTGGGAACGCAAGTGAAAATGACATCTACATCAAACAAGGTCTCCTCACACACACACACACACACACACACACACACACACACACACACACACACACACACACACATTGGGACACTGGTTTCTAGGCATTACATATTACACTGAAGAAAACAGGAGCCTGTGATCACGTTACTCCTGCAATGATTAGAGTGACAGTCAGGGCTGAGGGAACCCAGGCCTGGTCTTGTTCCCCGATGACTGTAACTAAAGAGCGACTAAACATGCTCCTGAGGTTCCAGTGACCACTGTTCCTGCCCCTCTTACTTCCGTGGATCTTCCCACTTCATCCAGGCCTGCCTCTGGATAGCGTTCTTAGCTGGAGATGTTTCTCATCAATGCCTTGTGTGATTCCATGAAATTCAGGAGTAAGAACAGGAGCTTTGAGGATGGATTTGGACTGTAGTTAATATCAACAGTCTGCTACACTGACTCAGGACTACAGTTTGCTTCTGATCACCATCACTGTACCACGCAACATCGTTTATCTGTAATAAATGGACATTCGGTGTAACCAGATTAGGATGGGTTTCCTCTTGAGTCTGGTTCTTCTCAATGTTTCTTCCTTATGCATCTCGGGGAGTTTTTCCTTGCTTTAAAAGTATTTCTGAACCATTTACCAAGAAACTTGGTTATTTGGAGTTTGTATGTAGGTGAGAAGGGAGATTAAACATGTCTAAGTTAGATGTAATGTGATGTTGTCACATTACATCTATTAAAGGTAATAAAGAGATGATATAAAGTTAATAATAAGGTGATTATTGAAGTGAGTTTAAAAGTCAGAAACAGTAATAGTTATTTATCTAATTGCTCTACTTTGTATGGCAGAATATATGTGAACACTTCTTCTTTCGTTTGCTCCAATTAGGGGTCTCCACAGCGGATCATCTGTCTCCATACCACCCTGCTCCTCTACATCTGCCTATTTTACACCAACTACCTGAATGTCTTCCCTCACCACATCCATAAACCTCCTCCTTCACCTTCCTCTTTTCCTCCTTCCTGGTGGCTCCATCCTCAGCATTCTCCTACCAATATACCCCATGTCCCTCCTCTGCACATGTCCAAACCATCTCAATCACTCCTCCCTCACCTTGTCTTCAAAATGTCCTACATGTGCTGTCCCTCTAATAAACTCATTTCTAATCCTGTCCATCCTCGTCACTCTTAATAAAGACTATGGAGACTCCTGTCTGAACCCATTCGTAAACCTGTCCATCACCACTGCAAACAGGAAAGGGCTCAGAGCCGATCCTTGATGCAGTTCTGCCTCTACCTTGAACCAGTCTGTTGTTCCTACTGCACACTTCACTGCTGTCACACTGTCCTCATACATGTTCTGCACCACCCTCACATACTTCTCTGACACACCAGACTTCCTTATACAATACCACAACTCCTCTCTCCACCCTGTCCTACACTTTCTCTAAATCCACAAACACACAATGCAACTCCTTCTGACCTTCTCTATATATCTCCATCAACATTCTCAAAGCAAATAATGCGTCTGTGGTGCTCTTCCTCAGCATGAAACCATACTCTTGCTCACAGATGGTCACCTCTGCTCTCAGCCTGGCTTCCACTACTCTTTCCCATAACTTCATGGTGTGACTGATCAAATTAATTCCCCTGTAGTAACAGGTTTGCACATCTCACTTATCAGTACAAGCACACTCCTTTCCTATTCCTCAGGCATCTTCTCACCTTCCAGGATCTTGTTGAACAATCTTGTTAAAAACTGCACTGCACTGCACTGCATCTCTCCTAAACATCTCCATGCTTTTACTGGTATGTCATCAGGTCGTACTGACTTTCCACTCTCCTTTTATCCTCTTAATCGCTGCTCTCACTTCCTTCTTGCTAATCCTATACCCTATAATTCCTACTTCACCATCTCCACACCATCCAACCTTCTCTCTCATTTTCCTCGTTCATCAGCTGCTCAGAATACTCCCTCCATCTTCTCAACACACTCTCCTCACTAGTCAACGCATTTCCATCTCCATCCTCTATTGCTCTAACTTGCAGCACATCCTTCCCAGCTCGGTCTCTCTGCCTGGCCAATCGGTACAAATCCTTTTCTTCTTCCTTAGTGTCCAACTTCTCCTACAGCTCCTCATATGCCTTTTCCTTGGCTTTCGCCACATCCCTCTTCACCTGCTTCCACATCTCCTCGATCTCCTGCCTACTTTTCTCATCACACTGTTGATCCCAATTCTGTTTCTCCAACCTTTTTCTCCTTATGCTTTCCTGCACTTCCTAATTCCACCACCACGTCTCTTTGTCTTCCTTTATATTTCCAGATGTCACACCAAGTACCTTTCTAGCTGTCTCCCTCATCACTCCTGCAGTAGTTTCCCAATCACCCAGCACCTCTTTACCACCACCGAGCCTCTCTCTGACCTCTTCCCTGAACCTCACACTACACTCTTCCTCCTTCAGTTTCCACCATCTAATTCTTCTTCCAGTCTTCACTCTTCTCCTCTTCCTGTTTCACCTACAAAACCATCCTACAGATCACCATCCGATGCTGTCTAGCTACACTGTCCCCTGCCAACACCTTACAGTCTCCAATCTCCTTCAGGTTGCATCTCCTACATAGAACATAGTCCACCTGTGTGCACCTTTCTCCACTCTTATACGTCACCCTATGATCCTCCTTCTTCTTAAAATAAGTATTCACCACTGCCATTTCCATCCTTTTAGCAAAATCTACCACCATCTGCCCTTCCACATTCCTCTCCTTAAAGCCATACCTACCCATAACCTCCTCATCACCTCTGTTCCCTTCACCTACATGCCCATTGAAATCTGCCTCAATCACCAATTGTCGCAATCACCAATTGTGGCGGAAACAGGTTCACCTTCTACCACTTCAACTAACTCACTCCAGAATTTTTTCTTCTCCTTCATCTTGCTTGTGGAGCATAAGCACTGATGACATTTATCATCACCTCTTCAACTTCCAGCTTCACGTTCATCACTCTATTAGAAACTCTCTTCACCTCCACTACACTCTTACTAAACTCTTTCTTCAGAATCCCCCCTACACCATTTCTCTTTTCATCCACTCCTTGATAGAACATTTTAAACCTCAACCTCCAATGTTCCTGGTCTTACTCCTTTTCCACTTGGTCTCCTGAACACACAACACGCCAACCTTTCTGCAACATTTAAAGTACCAACCCTAACCTTCACTCTCCTACACTTCTCCTTTTTCTGCCGTCTCTGTAGACGTCTTCCTCCTCTCCTTCTCCTTCTTTGGCCAACAGTAGCCCAATTTCCACCTGTACTTTGTTGGCTAACGATACCTGTGGTGGTTGTTGGTAACTCGGGCCTCAACCAATTCGCTATAAATCTCTGGTTCGTGATCCACGTATTTGATTTGGCACATGTTTTACTGGATGTCCTTCATAACACAACCCTCCACATTTATACGGGCTTGGGACCGGCACTAAGCGTGCACTGGCTTGTGCAACACTAATGGCTGGGTTGTATTTGTAGACACCTAAGTTTTAGATCATGTGCTTCTTTTTGAAAACCTCATTCCACATTAAGTCTCCATGTGCTGTTATTAGAAGCTCCACTCTTCTTGGAAGATGTTCCACTAGATGTTATTGAGATTTTGTGAAGATTCATTCAGCCACAAGGGTGTTTGTAAAGTCAGGTTCTGATTTAGGTGAGGTGAAAACGTTCACTAGGGTTGGAGCTCTTTTGCAGGAGATCTTCCACTTCAAACCATAGAAAGCAGATCTTCATGGAGCAACGCTAAGCTCACAGCGCTAGCTCATGCCTTCATAGCTGATGTTTATCCATCAATATGGAATGTACAGTGTATGTTTTTTGGTTCTTTTTACATTCGGAACCCATGGACACCATTAATCAGTTCTTTCCGGTGTAACACGTAGGTACACGTTCGGACATGTTCGACACGCCTTTTTTGTTCAACACACCTGTTTCAGAAGTTGAAATGTTAAATGCGGTTGTAGAGGTTTTTATTAAAAACACTCAAAGGAAGACAACGCCTTGCTTTCTCCACTCCCTCATTCTGGAAAGCGGGCGCAGGAGCAGGAGGTGGCAAGACTGAGGTCATGCCATGATTGCCTTTCAGGTTAATACTGTAGAAGATGGCAGAGCTCCAGGGAAGGGAAGGCAGTGTGAGGCTGTTACATGATGTTCTAAAAATCAGGCAGCATTTGACAAGCAGCCCATTTATAACAATGTGTTGCTGTAGAGGCACACTTCCACGTTATCTCCCCAGGTTAGTATCTCTAATGAACATGTGGAACGGACGCTGGAGGTGTGTGAACTTCCTGCTTCTTAATTCTGATAATTTTTCCTAGGACGTTATTTAGGGCTTTCTGATTACAGAGTGTCTCTGGATGCTCCCTGGATCATGTGCAGCAGTAAAAAATTTAGTGAGGAAATTTGTGGTTACTCAGGTGTTTTGACGATCATGTGGTGGCGTTATTTGCCCAGTGGCATCTTTTATCCCAGAGATCCCTCATGTTTGTGTTACCTTCTGCTTCTCCCTTTTAGTTCTGCTGCCATAGCGAGTCTTCTCCCTACTTACACCCTGATCACATTGTCGTGCCTTCCTTCTTTCTTTTCAATTACAGACCACTCACCAATGAAGTTACTGCTGAAGGGTAACTTAAGAACCATGAGGAAGAATCTGAACTGTAAACAGTTTTACACTTAAGTCTTCATCACTAAAGTAAAAAAAGTACACCTCAACAATGATGAAACTGCAACGAATGGACATTCTGCGATGAGGATGGAATCCAATTTGAGTCTGCTTCCTCTCAAGGTTTCTTCCTTATGCCATCTCAGGAAGTATTTTCTCTACTTATAGCAACTGATTTATGAAAAATGTATTTGAATTGAACTGAACTAAACTGAAATATATTCGCTGAGAAGAGCTGTTTACAAATGGAGAGCCTTGAAGATAGTTGCCAATCTTTCGAGAGTCACAACAAAGTTAGTCTGAGGTCAGACTGTTTAATACCTAAAGAGAAACACAAGAGCTACTGTACATCATGTGACATACACACTTCATGGTAAATGCTCATAGAACGCTCACTAAATCTGGTCACTAAAAGCTTAGGTATGCAAAATTGCATTTAACAAACGATAAAAGTTCTGAAACAACAGCCTGACTGATAAGATCAGGGTGGAGATCATGGCTGTTGGTGCTCATGCAAAATATGCATAACATTACAAGTTATGAAAACCAAATGCAGCCTATCATTACAAACACCTTGTACCAGATGTGAAGCATGGTGGTGGAAGTGTGATGAGTTGAGCTGTTTTGCAGCCACAGGAGCAGAGAAACTAGCATTCATTTGAAAACACACACACACACACACACACACACACACACACACACACACACACACACACATACAATAATGAAATCACTTCATTTGGGCCCTTATTGTACAGTATACCAGAATTTTACATTTTTCCTCATATTACAGCTGTAATGTGGAGTGTGATGTTCACAGTCTCACATTATGGCTGCGTTAGAATTATTACAATAAAGATCCAATAACCTACAGTTACTACTGCAACCAAACGTATGATTTGTGTTTAAATGCCATCCGTGAACTCTAAAATCTGAGTCATGTCCAAGTCCAATAGAAGTGTTTTGTTCTGAATTTCACGAGGGGTTCGTTCAATTCAGGCCATTTTATAAAGTACTAAATTTAACTTCCACCTCTCTCTCTCTCTCTCTCTCTCTCTCTCTCTCTCTCTCTCTCTCTCTCTCACTCTCTCACTCTCTGAAAATAGCACTCTTGGGGATCTCTGTGGTACATGGGTAAGTGTGTGTGTGTGTGTGTGTGTGTGTGTGTGTGTGTGTGTGTGTGTGTGTGTGTGTGTGTTGCAAATGATGTTTGTATGTGTTTTGGAACAGTAAATCTGGACTACTGAGTGGGTTAGCAGTGGTGATGGGCGTCATGCCCAAGGAATGTGAGCTCAATTCTGGACGTAACCTGAGCTGCGCCTGAGCAAAAAGTAAATATATATATATATATATATTTATATATAAATCCTATAAATCCTACAGTAAGTTCTATATCAGTAGGTAACATAATTAGAATTTTGCATAAAGTCTTATTCAAGTGTTCTATAGATAATTGAGATCAGACTCATTACACTCAGACTCATACCTCCAGCTTCATAGGCTCAGGTTCATACCAGCTTTACCAATTAACATTGAAAAAGGTATAACACACAAACATTCACACACACACACACACACAAACACACACACACACACACACACACACACACACACACACACACACCATAGACTCTCTAAAGGTTGAAGGTTTGGCTTGTTTGTTTAGCCAAAACTCCTCAGGCCCTACAGCCTATAGTGGAATATGAAGCTTACGTACCTTCCTGTAAGAAAACTGCAATGAAGTTCCTCAGAAAGGAGATCTGAAGAACATTGCAATGGCATCTGCACAGTGCTCTGCCATGGTTCTCGATCATGCCATCGTATCCACTGTTTTCCACCGCTTTCTATAAATGATGTGTGGCCATGGCACTTGTCGTGTTTCTTTAGGTTTGTGTTTCAACATTTTTTTTTTATGAATAGCACAAAAAAGTCCTGTCCATCTGGGTGTGTTTTTATATCCCAGTGGGGACATAATGCGATTATTTGGGACGGGAATCTCTGACAGGTTTGACCTTGAGGGGACATTGCAGCTCCATCATTATAAACAGATGAAAGGGTGTGTTATAGACATTCATTAGGGATAAACCCTACAGATGGAGTAGTTTATGTTAAAGATACAAAGAGAAAGGGGGGGGGGAACAGAGAGAGAGAGAGAGAGACAGAGAGAGAGAGACAGAGAGAGAGAGACAGAGAGAGTGGTCAAGTGAAGTGGTCTGTGAGGTTTAAAAAAAATCGAAAGAACATTCTGTTCTCTTGAGGCAGCAAAAAGCTGAGACAAAAAAAGATCAACCAAACCACACAAAACACACACACACACAGGCCTGTTAGGATTATGGATCATACCAGCAGGCCTGATTATTAAACACAACTCTGTTTATACTCTGAAAGAACACGACACATCCATACATACATACATTTACACATCTATCTATCTATCTACCAGAAGCCAGTGGAGGAGCAACAGGGGGGTGGTATGGGAGAACTTGGGCAGGTTGAACACAAGTCGTGCAGCTGCGTTTTGGATCATTTGCAGTGGACGAATAGCCTTCAGAGGAAGACCTGCCAGCAGAGAGCTGCAGTAGTCCAGTCTTAAAATGACAAGAGACTGAACAAGAACCTGGCCAGCCTGTGTGGACAGAAACGGTCGAATCCTTCTGATGTTTTAGAGAAGAAATCAGCATTAGCAACATGTGAGGAGATGAACAGGTGATTGTCCATGGTGCGCTCGAGATGTCAAGCAGGGGCTGAAGGGGACAGCAGAGAGTTGTGTAGAGAGATTCTAGATAGAGAGAGTTCTGGCCTTGAGATAAATCACCTGGGATGACCAGCAGTTCAGTTTTGCTGGGATTAAGTTACAGTTGATGGAAACTCAGCCATGATGATATGTCCACCAGACATGCTGAGAACTGAGCAGAAGTTGTGGTATCTGAGGGAGGAAAGAAAAAGATTTGGGTTGAGTGTCATCAGCATAGCAGTGGTAACAAATCCCATGTGAGGATATTACTTCAGCAAAAGAGTGACTTTAGAGGGTGAAAAGGAGAGGGCTAAGTAGTGAGGCTTGTGGGACACCAGTGTGTCCATGTTACCTGGTATGAGTGACCTTGCAGGTAGGAAGCAAACATGATGCTCCATGGATTCTGAGGCGGTTGCAGGTAGAAGAGGTGGCGAAGGTGGAGGAGTTCAGGTACCTGGGGTCAACAGTGCAAAGTAATGGAGAGTGTGTTAGAGAAGTGAAGAAAAGAGTGCAGGCAGGGTGGAGTGGGTGGAGAAGAGTGATAGCAGGAGTGATGTGTGATAGAAGAGTATCTGTGAGAGTGAAAGGGAAAGTTTATAGGACTGTGGTGAGACCTGAGATGTTGTATGGTTTAGAGACAGTGGCATTGAGTAAAAGACAGGAGGTGGAGCTGGAGGTAGCAGAGCTGAAGATGTTGAGGTTTTCGTTAGGAGTGGCGACGATGGACAGGATTAGAAATGAGTTCATTAGAGGGACAGTGCAGGTAGGACATTTTTGAGACAAGGTGAGAGAAGCACAGTTTCAATGGTTTGGTCATGCTGAAAAATGCTGAGGATGGAGGAAAAGAGGAAGGACAAGAAGGAGAGGACAGAGTGGTACTTTACTTCATTAATTATGTATCGGACCACTTTTTACTTTCAATTAATTACATTTTTACACAAATATCTGCACTTACTACGTCTTACATTTTAAAAACAGACTCGTAACTTTAGTTTTTATCTATTTGGTGAAATGTCGATATGCTGTTTTTAGCCCGTCAACCTGTTTCTTGTTATTGTGTATCATTTCCTCTATCTCACACCACAGACATACACTAGTTTCTGAAGCTCACAATGAGCAGGCAGAAGGCAGTAAGAAGTCTGGGGTTAATGTGGATGAGACAGAGGGAGTCAGTGATGTAAACATGACAGAGACGTTCCTGATCACCTGATCATCATCATCTTTTCTCTGATTGTGTTCTATATAGTGAAAGTTCAGCCTTGGTACATTCATCAGATATTAATATATTTATGAATATATTAATATGATGTGAGGTGCATTTACCAGCATAACAATAAAAAAATAAAAAAATAAAAATATATATATATATATACAAACACACATAAACCAGGATCTGTTAGGGCTTCACATTACAATGTCACATAATGAAGACAAACAAAAGAAATTATGCAGATTTCAGTAAACCTAAATATTTATGGGTTTGTGCTGAGGGCAGAAGAGGTTCTCCAAGATACTTTGTGTGACATCTGGATTTGAAATGTGTGTGTGTGTGTGTGTGTGTGTGTGTGTGTGTGTGTGTGTGTGTGTGTGTGTGTGTGTGTGTGTGTGTGTGTGTGTGTGTGTGCTCTTTGAAGTGGCAGACCTTCTGTGTTCACGCCAATCACTTCCGCACTAGAAACAGGGGTAAGTGCTAAAACAACACACCACACCAGACCACAGTGCTGTAGTCCCTGCTGTGGGTTCTGGTGGTTTGTCTGTGGATCTGATCATTAGAGTGAAAGTGAAAGCTGCATGAACATTACGACTGAAATGAAAAAAAGAAAAGCAGCATAATGGGAAACAATAGGGTCTTTTTTTTAATGTTTGTGTGTGTGTGTGTGTGTGTGTGTGTGTGTGTGTGTGTGTGTGTGTGTGTGTGTGTGTGTGTGTGTTTGTGTGTGTTGTGTAGTTGCACCACACCCTCCATAATCCTCTAATCTTGGCCTCCTTACAGACCTCAGTGCCGTGATTTCCAGTGATCCAGGCAGCAGCGGGAATTCCCATGACACAACCCCACTGTAAGCCTGATATTAAATTTCTAGTCCTGAGGCTATGAGGTGTTGTGAAGGCACAGTTCCAAAATACTGGTTTGGATCTGGAAGGTTGTTGTATGAGAGGTAGACAGACAGTTGATTAAAAACAGTGCATTCCAGAGATTTAGAAAGAAAGGAGAGACGTGATATCGGTCTGTAGTTGTTGATGTTCGATGGATCCAGAGCAGGTTTTTTCAAGGTGGAAATAACCCTCGCCCGCTTGAAGGTAGCTGGCACATGGCCAGATCCCGTTGATGATCGTGAAAGATGAACGTGAGATGGTCTGAAGCATAGTTGATAGGATTTGATCCAGCGAGCAGGTGGTGGGATTGCAAGATTGGATAAAGTGCAGTATCTTTTCTTCTGCTATGGTTGAGAAATGAAAACGAAGAAAGGGATTCCTGGCGGTATAATGTAGGCATTGTCAGGGAGGAAGTGAAGGTCTGGCAGTTTTCCTCAAGCTTCTTATTATAGAAGTCATCAGCAGTCAGGGAGGATGAAGCAGGTGGAGCAGGGGTTGAGTAAAGAAGAGAAGATGTTGTGGAGCTTACACAAATCTTGTGTAGAGGTCTCAAGCTTTTCCTTGTAGAAGGCAGTCTTAGCAGAAGTCACATCCGAAAAAATTTGGTCAGGAGTGACTGGTAAAATGCGAGGTCTGCCTCGAGTTGTGATTTTTTCCACTTCCTCTCTGCTGATCTGAGTTTTTGCCGATTGCTGCACTAAACTTCTGACAGTCAGGGGGCGGGGCAAGAAGTCTTCTTGGGTTTAGTGGTCCTGGGGTAGAGGAGGTCCATGGTTGAGAAAAGAGAAGAGAGCAAAGCATCAGTGGCAGAGTCCAAGGGTAGAGAGGAAAGGAAATCAGGTTCAGGAAGAGATGAAAGAGTACAGGAACTACAGAGGAGGGAGAGATGGAGTGAAGGTTAGGAGACAGATGTTGGAAATTGTTTTATATAGGAATAGGAAGAGTGATTGTAATAAAAAACAGGTGATGATCAGAAATTTGAAGTGGTGTATCAGTCATGTCTGTATCTGGGAAAAGGTCAGTGAAAACCAGCTCCAGGACATTTTCTCCCTTGTGTGTGGGAGGGCAGCTGTTAAATGTTAAGGAGAAGAAAGTTCTGAAGAGTCAGAAGGTAAGATGACTAAAGTTTGGGAGGTGAAATTTACCAAGAACAGTCAACGGGGTGCTGTCAGAAGGGAACGTACTGAGGAGTGTGTCCATCTCTCTCTAATGGGACCAGGAGGGGGGGTAGATGACGATAATTGAGATTGAGATAACAGATGAGAGTAGATGAGGTTACTGGCAATGTGACCTCTTTTTTGTGCATGAGAGCATCTGTGTCTGTAAGAGGTGATTATAAAGATAGGTTTAAGACACATGAGTGGTCTGCTACCCTGAGATCAATGTATGATTTTATATTGATGCAGATACAGACGGCAGGCACAGGCACAGGCGCAGGTAGAGACACAGATATAGATATAGATGCAGGTGCAGACACATATACAGCCACAGGTGCAGACTCAGATATAAATGCAGATACAGACGCAGATAAAGACTCAAGTACAGACGCAGGTAAAGATGCAGATACAGATGCAGATACAGGCGCAGGTAAGGGCGCATTTATAGATGCAGGTACAGACACAGATCCAGATGCAAATACAGGCAAAGGTACAGACGCAGGTAGAGGCACGGGTAAAAATGCAGATACAGGCGCAGGTACAGATGCAGGTACAGACGCAGGTACAGGCACGGGTAAAAATGCAGATACAGGCGCAGGTACAGATGCAGGTACAGACACAGATACAGGCAAAGGTACAGACACAGATACAAGCACAGGTACAGACACAGATACAGATGCAGGTACAGACACAGATACAGGCACAGGTACAGACACAGATACAGACGCAGGTACAGACACAGATACAGGCACAGGTACAGACACAGATACAAGCACAGGTACAGACACAGATACAGATGCAGGTACAGACACAGATACAGGCACAGGTACAGACACAGATACAAGCACAGGTACAGACACAGATACAGACGCAGGTACAGACACAGATACAGGTACAGACACAGATACAGGTACAGACACAGACACAGATACAGGCACAGGTACAGACACAGATAAAGACACAGGTACAGACACAGACACAGATACAGGCACAGGTACAGACACAGATACAGACACAGACACAGATACAAGCACAGGTACAGACACAGATACAGATGCAGGTACAGACGCAGGTACAGGCACAGGTAAAAATGCAGATACAGGCGCAGGTACAGATGCAGGTACAGACACAGATACAGGCACAGGTACAGACACAGATACAGATGCAGGTACAGACACAGACACAGATACAGGCACAGGTACAGACACAGATACAGGCGCAGGTACAGATGCAGGTACAGACACAGATACAGGCACAGGTACAGACACAGATACAGGTGCAGGTACAGATACAGATGCAGGTACAGACACAGATACAGGCACAGGTACAGACACAGATACAGGCGCAGGTACAGACACAGATACAAATGCAGGTACAGACACAGATACAGGCGCAGGTACAGACACAGATACAAATGCAGGTACAGACACAGATACAGGCACAGGTACAGACACAGATACAGGCGCAGGTACAGATGCAGGTACAGACACAGATACAGACGCAGGTACAGACGCAGGTACAGGCACAGGTAAAGATACAGATACAGGCGCAGGTATAGATGCAGGTATAGACACAGATACAGATGCAGGTACAGAAGCAGGTACAGATGCAGATACAGACGCAGGTACAGGTGAAGGTACAGATGCAGATACAGACACAGGTACAGAAGCATGTATAGATGCAGGTACAGACACAGATACAGATGCGGGTACAGATGCAGGTACAGGGGCAGGTACAGAGGCAGGTACAAATGCAGGTACAGATCCAGATATAGATGCAGATACAGGCACAGGTACAGAAGCAGGTACAAATGCAGGTACAGATCCAGATCCAGATGCAGATACAGGCACAGGTACAGAAGCAGGTACAGATGCAGATACAGGCACAGGTACAGAAGCAGGTACAGATGCAGATACAGGCACAGGTACAGAAGCAGGTACAGATGCAGATACAGGCACAGGTACAGAAGCAGGTACAGATGCAGATACAGGCACAGGTACAGAAGCAGGTACAGATGTAGGTACAGGGACAGGCGTAAATACAGATGCAGGTACAGACATTGATACAGATGCAGGTACAGACGCAGGTACAGGCACAGGTACAGAAGCAGAAGAGGTAAAGACTAAGGAGATGTTAAGTCTGCCTTCTGAGGTCAGGTAGTCCACTGGGCATTCATTTCTGTGTTGTGTTTCAACCAAACCTGAGATGTTTCATTATATGGACAAGTTGTAGTATTATTACGTATAAATGTAGCAATAGACACTTGGTCAGTTAGCTGTTCCATGGTCAGGTGTGTGATATTACCATAATATTTATTTCAGCAGATAAAAAGATCTGCAGACAGAAGAATTCTTACCTGGGGGAAGAAAACCATCTTCTCAACAGCTGGCCAGGTGAGGAACATCCAGGAGGTAGGAGGATATTTGTAAATACAGAGGCTTTATAACAAGATGTCCACCTCAAAAACAGGAAGAACGAATTACCAAAAGACTCTTACATAAAACCCTGTACAGTTCCTACTGGGATATGGGATCAGATTGAAGTAGAACGATAGAAGAGATGAGTGACAGGGGCAACAGCAGCAGCTTGAACCACTGACCTCAACCCTTAACCTTGACCACTGAGTCACAACTGAGTCCTGTTCCCAGGGTTCAGTTCATGCTTAGATTCAGCACAGAATTGCAGAGAAAACGGTGTGTGTGTGTGTGTGTGTGTTTGTGTGTGTGTGAGACAGCATTCCACACTGAAGCGTAAATTTCACACCATGATGATCTCGGTGTGTATCTCCTGAGCAAACAAAGGCCAAGCAGATACCATGGGCTGCACCAGTTTCTAAATCATATAGTTAATTGTTGTAGCTGGCTTGTTAATGTTAGCTAACTACCCGTATATCAAAGCTTTGCTGTTATAAGAAGCTCCACTCTTGTAGGAAGATGTTCTGCTGGATTTTGTGGATATTCATTCAGCTACAAGGGTGTTAGTAAAGTCAGGCACTGATGTAGGTGAGAAGATGAGGAAGTTCCTGGGGTGCAGTCAGCATTCACATTCATCCCAAAGGTCCTCAATAGGGTTGTAGCACTATACAAGGAGATCTTTCACATCTCCAACCCATGGAAAGCAGATGTTAATGGAGCTGGCTCCTAGGTCAAATGAAGGCACAATTTCATGCTCCTGCCTCATTGGTGTCCCAATAATTTTGGCCTTAAATTGTATGTGTCAGTTGTAAATAGTGGAAAGTTCTACCTCCAGGTCATGAACTGATCAGTTACATTGGTGCTCAACTGATTTAAGATCTGTACTTAGGGATATTAAACTTCTGCTCAGGTTTCAGGTCTCCGCTTCTTCCGCATGATGGTTACGAATCTGAAGCGTCCTGCTATAGAACTTAAACCCTATTGAGCACTTTAACTTGGGTCTCTCCACCTATTTCATTACCTGACTTTACAAACTGAACAAGCTCAGAATCTCCACAAAAGCTAGTGAAACATCTTCCCAGAAGAATGGAAGAAGCTATTAGAGCAGCAAATTTACATTTGTAGCATTTGGCAGACATTCGCATTCACTTACATTTATCTCGTTAGAAGGTCAGGTCAGGCTACCACGTCACGTGGGCCACTTTATATCCGAGGTTTTAGTTCTGGTGTCCTGGCTGGTCCTTATGGAGTCCTGGTCCAGCTCTCTGGACTTGGACAAAGATTTGTTTCAAAGAGCGTTGAGCTGGAAAAGTTCCTCCAAACAAAACAAGAGTTGAAGGAAGCCACCAGGTTGATTGATCTGGCAGTGCATTACTGAAAGCTGCACAGTGGCTTTGACCTGTTTTTCTTCCTCATCCTGCAAAAGAGGAGCTAGCCAGCTTGGCCCAGATGTTTTTGCAATATTAAGAAGGTTTTATGGGCTCTGGAGGGCAGAATTTCTTACTCACACATGCTCACAGTACTGCAAAGAAATAATAATCTACATCTAAGAGCGCTTACAGTTTCTTCTCAGCTGCTTTGGAGCATTTTGTCGAATCATCCTCAATATTTGCAAACCAGGAAGTGAATTTCTCAAAACAATGTGTACGAACAGCACAGTACATTGGACTTCATTCAAAAGCCTGTATTTCCCTCTAAATCCTCAGTTCATCTCTCAAAAGTAAGTATTTGTGTGAATAAACAACTCATTCCCATTCGAATGAAAAGTCTCTTTGGCATTGTTCACAAAAAAGATCGTCAAAATGTTTAGTCATGTTTTCATTATGATGCTGTACAGTTTCAGTGATGTCTGATCTTCAGTTTTTCCCACGCCTCCCAGTATTTAAAGACACAAAACTTTAGCTCAGGGCTAGATTATTTCACCGGCTTCCTAAAGTCCCTGGGATTATTCGTGCCACTCTGTCTGCTCTGGATATCTGCTCCTGCTCCTGCTCCTGTTCTTGCTCCTGATCATGTTCCTGTTCCTGCTCCTGCTCCTGTTCCTAACCCCTGCTCCTGTTCCTGCTCCTGTTTCTTCCTGTTCCTGCTCCTGTTCCTGCTTTTGCTCCTGTTCCTGCTCCTTTTCCTGCTTTTGCTCCTGTTCCTGCTCCTGCGCCTGTTTCTGCTCCTGCTCCTGTTCCTGCTCCTGCGCCTGTTTCTGCTCCTGCTTCCTGCTCCTGTTTCTGCTCCTGTTCCTGTTCCTGCTCCTGTTCATGCTCCTGTTCCTGTCCCTGCTCCTGCTCCTGCTCCTGTTCCTGTTCCTGCTCCTGTTCCTGCTCCTGTTCCTGTCCCTGCTCCTGCTCCTGCTCCTGTTCCTGTTCCTGCTCCTGTTTCTGTTCCTGTTCCTGTTCATGCTCCTGTTCATGCTCCTGTTCCTGTCCCTGCTCCTGTTCCTGCTCCTGTTCATGCTCTTATTCCTGTCTCTGTCCCTGCTCCTGCTCCTGTTCCTTTTCCTGCTCCTGTCCCTGCTCCTCTTCCTGCTCCTCTTCCTGCTCCTGTTCCTGTTCCTGTTCCTGCTCCTGCTCCTGCTACTGCTACTGCTCCTGTTCCTGTTCCTGCTTCTGTTCCTGTTCCTGCTCCTTTTCTTTTTCCTAACCCCTGCTCCTGCTCCTGTTCCTTTTCCTGCTCCTGTCCCTGCTCCTGTTCCTGCTCCTGTTCATGCTCTTATTCCTGTCTCTGTCCCTGCTCCTGCTCCTGCTCCTGTTCATGCTCTTATTCCTGTCTCTGTCCCTGCTCCTGCTCCTGTTCCTTTTCCTGCTCCTGTCCCTGCTCCTGTTCCTGCTCCTGTTCCTTTTCCTGCTCCTGTCCCTGCTCCTGTTCCTGCTCCTGTTCATGCTCTTATTCCTGTCTCTGTCCCTGCTCCTGCTCCTGTTCATGCTCTTATTCCTGTCTCTGTCCCTGCTCCTGCTCCTGTTCCTTTTCCTGCTCCTGTCCCTGCTCCTGCTCCTGCTCCTGTTCCTTTTCCTGCTCCTGTCCCTGCTCCTGTTCCTGCTCCTGTTCATGCTCTTATTCCTGTCTCTGTCCCTGCTCCTGCTCCTGCTCCTGTTCATGCTCTTATTCCTGTCTCTGTCCCTGCTCCTGCTCCTGTTCCTTTTCCTGCTCCTGTCCCTGCTCCTGTTCCTGCTCCTGTTCATGCTCTTATTCCTGTCTCTGTCCCTGCTCCTGCTCCTGCTCCTGTTCATGCTCTTATTCCTGTCTCTGTCCCTGCTCCTGCTCCTGTTCCTGCTCCTGTTCATGCTCTTATTCCTGTCTCTGTCCCTGCTCCTGCTCCTGTTCCTTTTCCTGCTCCTGTCCCTGCTCCTGTTCCTGCTCCTCTTCCTGCTCCTGTTCCTGCTCCTGCTACTGCTACTGCTACTGCTCCTGTTCCTGTTCCTGCTTCTGTTCCTGTTCCTGCTCCTTTTCTTTTTCCTAACCCCTTGACTGCTCTACCTCCCTAGTTACCTGGTTTGGACTCTGCACTGTTTTTTTTTGTTTTTGTTTCTGCTCTGCCTATGGTATTCTGTTTGCTGGTTTTTAGATTTTTTTTTGACTGTTTTGGTTTTTGGTTTTGTGTTTTGACCCTGAACTGTTTTTGGACTATTTTTGCCTTTGCTCCATTTTTCATATTAAAGCCTGTTTTTTTCATACCCCTCTGACATCCTGCATTTGGGACCTCTCATCCAGTCACTCAGTCACACCCACATTTCACTAACAGAATAATCTAGCCTTGCATCGTGTTCCGCAAGAGTTTCTGACCCTTGATATAAACTACGGTTTGGGTTACGAATATTACAAAGCATAAAATTGAACTTTCTTCTGTTTGGCGTCTATGAATTTCAACAGCACGAATGTATTTATTTGTATATTTGATTTATATTAATTGCAAAAGACCAGACAGAATTCACACTTTTACTGTACAAGTGTTTTTAATTTGTTTCTTAGTTCTTTATCCATTTTTTTTGCTCTGACGGTATTCACTCTCCAACTGAAGTTTCACAAGATTCACCTTTGACCTGTTTTAGAGAACTGGTTGATTATTGGTTGATCTGATGAAGTTCACTCGCCTTCATTAGTGACGTTCAAGATTCATCGGCACAATTCAGTAATTCAACACATTTACACAATAAAAAGTTGAATAGAAATTTTAGATGACGGATGATGACAACTGGTTTAACCATTTTCCATTCAATGACTCATACAGTGAACTGATGCTGAGATGTTTTGGGGGTTAAAACTATTGAGGTAAAACCAGTAGAATATATTTTGATCAACATGACCATAAACAACTGATAATGTAGGAAACAGCAGACACTCTACACAATCCATTAAATTAATGTACAAAAGCGTTCGCAATTCGATCAAAGCAGCAAGAAATGTTCTTATGATGAGCACAAATTAAAAAAAATAATAATTTTGAAAATTTAATTTCTGATATTAGAAAAACTGTAAATGTAACTTGCTCCACTATAAGGAATAAACATGTTCTCAAAGCAGCTTTACACAGATAAAGCGGTAGTAAACAAATGTATTCGTTTGTTTCTTATCCCTAATGAGTGAGTGACTGTGGTAAAGGAAAATATCCCCAAAATGGAATGAGGAAGAAACCTTGAGAGAAACCAGACTCAAAAGGAACCGATCCTCATCACCGATTGTCCATTCATTACAATTCATCATTGTTAAGGGTTTTGCGGTGATGGTGATTAAATGCAACCTGTGGTCCTGAACCATTGTAGTAGACTGTTGACATTGAGCAAAGTCTAAATCCATCCTCAAATTGTCCATGTTGCTCTGTAATCTCATGGATCCCCAGGCCGTTAATGTAAAACCATTCCCAGAGAACGTCTGAAAAGAGGAAAGGGCAACCTCAGCAGTTTTTGCAGACCTGTCATAAACTGCACACTCCCATACTTTTGGAATTCCATAAAAGAAGATCTTTGGTTGAAGAAAGAGTCATGATTCAGCACCACAAAGATGTTTGTGAATAGTGTTTTTCTGTACACACTGTGAAGACAGGAGATGTTTCCTCACACAGTGCACCTCGGCTGGGAAAAAAATCTATAATCCATCTCCGAGCAGGACATGTTTCTGTTGTTGTTGTTGTTATTGCAGATGAGGTGTGATGATCGATTTTGGATGGTTTTAGGTTATTTTGGTGAGAGTTTGTTCCCTGGTGGTGAGCGGGGACGGGGTGTACAGTATGTTCAGAGTGGTGCAGTCTTGACCACCAAAACACATTATGAACATTATCTTAATGAACAGCACCATATTCGTTGCTGTTATTTATCTTCAGTTTGTAATCTAGTGTACCAGTGTAGATTTATTCATTGATAGAGACACTTTTGTAGGTGGCTCTGGACACGGACGTCTGCTAAATGCTG
>JBCEWE010000400.1:202500-225000 GCA_039877035.1 Silurus lanzhouensis
TGATGAGGAACACGACAATAGCAAGAACCTCAGTCGCCTGCATGCGCATGTACAATCTCTTAGGGTGTAGCGTAGGGTATAGTGACGTGACCTTTACCCCTTCAACTCTGAGAGCCAGGTGAGTAACGCAACTTCCATGCGAAAGCTAAAACCCACACACACACACACACACACACACACACACACACACACACACACACACACACACACACACACACCATGAAGAAGAATGTGGGTCTGGATCCTCATAAAGAGGAAGAGGGTCCTTTTATTCACAACTCGGCCTCCGAGTGTAGCGTTCCCATCGTTTACATTTTCTCCCGAGCGTATGGGAAGCTTTACTTCCTACTATGGTGCTCGAGCTGAATGGAATGCTTTTGTCTGCTTCACACTATCTGGAGAATGTGGGGCAGTTGGCAGGAGACGAAGAGCTGAGCTCAGATCTGCTTCTTTGGTTTCCTCTACTGTATTGCAGTGTGTCTCATCTTTCTTTCTCTTTCTCCCTCTTTCTCTCTCGATCTCTAAGATTTAATATTAGATGCATTTGCTTTGGATTTAGTGTCTGTGTCTTTAGACCAGAAAGGGCAAAATACTGCTTCATCCTGGTCTGCTTTATCATGGTCAGGGGTTTAGTGGAGCTGGTTCTCCTGCATGAGAGCTGAAGGAAAATAGAGAAGCCTGAGGAAACCCCTGTAATCATGAGGAGAGCATGCAAAACACATCTCGAGTTCTCGTTTCTTCAGCGAAGAGCGACGTCAGCGATCAATGATTCAGAAAGTTACAACTACAACGATGAATCATTTCTTGAAATATTTGCTTCAGGGTCATTTAGACACCAGAGATTGAGACCAGAAATATTTCGCTATCTGTGCCCTTCAAGTGGGCGGGGCAGACTCTCCATCAATCAAGTGGCACCAGCCAATCACAGGCATCACATGTATGTATGTACAGTATGAGTGAATGTATGTGGAAGAGGGCAGACAGCCATTTTCATTAAAAAAGAGTTCATTAATAATTAATAATTAGGCTACGTTATTAACTAGAGATCAGCTACTGGATAAAAAAAATAAATAAACATTCCATATCAAATAATACTGAACTTTATTACAAAATTAAAGAAACAATACTGAATGATCAAAATGTGCTGAAGGAAATAAATCTGAATATATTCATTAATAAATCTTATAAAGTAGATATAGCTATAGTATATCGGTGCGGATTGTTGCTGATAGCCGGGAGTTCAGCCTGTAGTTTTGGGACCCCTGATCTATAACATCAATAGAAATGATATATAACTATAATAATATAACTAAATAATATTGTATAGTATACTGGAGGATGTTGTAGTTTTTGTCGTGTTGTATAGTATATAGTACATTATGGTGTAGTATATTGTAGTTTTGTACGCACAACTGAGCACTCGATTCAGCTTAATAGCTTGTGGGATTTAAACTAGTGATCTTCTGATGCAAAGTCCAATGTCTTAACCACCTCATATATATATATATTTAGTACAATATCATAACCCTGATATCTTCATTGCTGGATTACAGAGATTCAGGTGAGGTGAGTTTCTTTTAGACACTGGCTTCACCACTGACTCAAGAAAACACACACACACACACACACACACACACACACACACCGACACGCTCTAAAGGTTGCCGGTGAACTCCTACTCCTCAGAGGTCAGCTTCAGGCCAGCTCGTGCTCATGTCTTCCAGCAGGTGTCCAGGTAGGCTGTGAGGTACTTCCTGTCTGTGATCTTCATCCCCTCAGGCGTGGTGCAGGAAGACCAGAGTTACTCTTCAAAACTCCATCTGAGGCTCTGCTGTCTCTAGAATCTGCTGTACTTCAGAAGCTTTAAACACAACTATTTTTCCTCTCAGCAGACAGGGGGGAAGAGAGGCCCCTGCCTCCACACACACACACACACACACACATGTGCATACTCATTCCCAGCCCCTCACACCACCCCTTTTCAGGCTTGCATAACCGTGGCAGAAATAGCTTCTTGACCACAACGCTCAGTGATTAGGTGAAGCAAAGTTCTGTTGGGTTTTTTTTCCTACTCTCTTTTTGTCCCTTTCTCTTTCCCTCCCTCTCTCCCTCTTTCTCTGTATGGACTCAGGTTGCATGTCCTGCTCTTTAAGCCGACAGAGGCAGAGGAAGGCAAATGTTCTGAAAGCAAAAGGGGTACAAGGGGGGGGGGGGGGGGGCACTAAATGGAAACTAGGAGGACGGGAGTGGGAAAGCAGTGTGTGTGTGTGTGTGTGTGTGTGTGTGTGTGTGTGTGTGTGTGTGTTTCATTAATTTGTTCACTGGCCAAATGATTGGTGTATGAGAATTTTTTTTCCATTTATATATAGTGTGTGTGTGTGTGTGTGTGTGTGTGTGTGTGTGTGTGTGTGTGTGTGTGTGTGTGTGAAAGAAGAGTCTTAGCTCATTGTGTGTGTGTGTGTGTGTGTGTGTGTGTGTTTGTGTGTGTGTGTGTGTGTGTGTGTGTGTGTGTGTGTGTGTGTGTTTCATTCATTTGTTCACTGGCCAAATGATTGGTGTATGAGAATTTTTTTTCCATTTATATATAGTGTGTGTGTGTGTGTGTGTGTGTGTGTGTGTTTGTGTGTGTGTGTGTGTGTGTGTGTGTGTGTGAAAGAAGAGTCTTAGCTCATTGTGTGTGTGTGTGTGTGTGTGTGTGTGTTTGTGTGTGTGTGTGTGTGTGTGTGTGTGTGCGCACCATGGTATAAAAACACTTCTCTCCAGGCATCCCACATTCTCCATACTGAGAACAACAGCTATTCATACAGAGCAGGTTTCAACCAGTGATCTCCCCCCACCTTTATTTTAGAGGCCCTCACACACACACACACACACACACTGAAACCACATGTAAGTGCAGGTCCACATTTGTGTTCCTGAGAAACATTTTATTTGTATTGCACTTTGAAACAATTGTCTCAAAGCAGCTTTACCCAGATAATGTGGTAAAACATCTCACAGTCTTCTTGAGATTCTTCAGCAGGCACCTTGATGTCATTATATATTTCTTACCCCATATTACCCCACTAAAACTGAGGGTTTAACATGATAGCATCACATTATTTAAGCACATTTTTGGTCTGCTGAGCGGCTGTGGCTGTAGCTGTGGTGTGTGTGTGTGTGTGTGTGTGTGTGTGTGTGTGTGTGTGTGTGTGTGTGTGTGTGTGTTTGTATACAGGATGTACATGATGTGTGTGTGATGACTAGATTATGTTCCTTTTGAGACTTAAGATAAGCCTCTGTAGAATATTAATTGTAGTTCTCGCCGTAGTTTTTAGAAAAGCTGTGAGGAACCTATGCTCCACCTCTCTTCCATCTCCATGTGTGTTATCACTAGCTACATCACTGAGCTTCTACTCTGACTCATGATAACACACACTGTCACTTGATTCGAAGTTTTCTCATAGTCTTCAGGAAGTCAGCTCTCCATCCTGCTGGTTGAGACGAATCATTTTGAAACCGTGTGGTTGAAGTCACCAGAGCTGCAACACCATAGCTTATCTGATTAAGAGAGGGTTGAGAAGGTTTGCGGTCTCGGACTGTGGGCTCGCTTCATTGACTGCTTCATGCACAAAATGATTAATGGTGCTGGGGATTTTTTTACCCTCAGGATGTTGATGAAAAGCGTAAGGGGGCGGCCATTGCTTCACACTGCAGAGGAAATGGGTGGAGTTTTCGAACACATAGATGCAGAAACACAATAAACACCCCAGAGTGTGTAACATACTGTAATAGTCAGAATCTGTCACTTCTCCTTCATCTCCAGTCGTTAAGTGTTTATGGATTGGGGATGAACTTAGCATCCTTTAGCACAAACGCCATGAAAAGTACAACCGCACTCTTCTGAACGGTCGAGAAGGACATCAATGAAGCGTGTGGTGTGAGTTTAAAGAGGAAGCTCGCTCGGTGTACAAAAAGCCACAAGGTCTTTCTTAGTGTCATTACCATAATTATTTTCTATATTTACTCATGTGAAACCAGGGCAAGTAAATGTGCTGGCTCATGCACCCGCCCCTTCCTGAGGCCCACGCTGGAGCAGCAGTTACCCTACATCATTTCACCAGAAACGGCGTAACATCTGCTTTCTGTGCTTTGGAGGAGCAGGTGACCGAGGGAACGAATTTGGGTTGCTGTTAGAGTAAGGATTCATTAGGGCAAATTCTGGGCAGTGGTTTGTTTTGTATGGGGAATTGGGGAAATTTAAATATAGGGCATTTGAACAGATTTGCATGTTGGATTGGTATGTGAGTATGGTTTACTGGGGCGAATTTGAGTCTTTAGGTAATTTAGGTATGAAGAATCGGGGCAAATTCAGGGGCATTTGGTCCGTGAATAAGTAAACATTTGACTCACATTCCTAGTAAAGTGAAGTGACCCGGAGAAGTGCAGCAGTCAGCTGTGTTTAGACGAAGTTCAGCCTCTGGGGTTGGGGGGGGCAGGAAATGCTTTCTTTAGAATCACATGAGTCATGAATTTCCTAAAAGTAAGAAAGCAGTGTGAGGACTCGACTACACGCTACTCCTTCACACTAGATCACATTGTAAACTTCCGCCTGGGTGCTGCTCATGCGATAGAGTGTGAGCATGAAGTCATGACGGTGCATTTGTGATGATAATGGTAAGACATCTCCCAACTTCCCATCAGCCCAATGTTACACTGATAAGTGTCAGGAGGCCCAGGTTTAACTAGCACACGGTGAATCTGACACACTGTGTCCTGGCTGTGACCGACGTCGTGTGTGTGATGTGCTGAAGCTCCATAATGAGTGTTGTGTGGGTATTCAGGCAACGTCCTGGGTTTTTAGCTAATAGATTTTGTTTTCAGGGTCAAAGTCGAGCCCTTCAGTACACAAGCATGTGCCGTCTGAGGTTCTGTGTGAGCCATGCTGACATTACCACTGGGTTTGGTCGTGGTTGACCTCCAGGGTCACGCTGGAGCTCACTAACGTCTTTGTGAGCAAGTGGTTGTTATGCGAAGTGTTAGTGTGTGACCAAGACAACCGGCCTGACACAATAGCCATATATCTGATCAGAGATAATGGAGGCCAGGCAGGGAGGTTCACGTGGGAACTGTTTTACCGCTCTGAATGCGAGAAAGAGGCACCGTCACTTTAACTTTCATCAGAAGTGATTTGTAAGGAGTTTGCTCTCGGTTGTTCTGTAAATAGGTATGTTGCGCAAAAGGTAAGGAGTTAAAGGAGGCGGCTTAGTGGTTGGATTACTTTTGTTGTGACGGCCTCAGGACAGACGTTTTGCTCACATCACGCCTGGCTGGAGATATTTTTATGATTGTTTTCAATGCTGGATGAAGTAAACAAACCATGAGTTAAAGTACAGATAGATTTAGTAAAATATGACTTGAGTAAAAGTACAGGTTTTTGCCTTTAAATGTACTTAAGTATCCAAAGTGCTATGATTTATTATAAATATAATGTTCCTATTACTATTTTTATCACAATCACCTCAGTTTATGTGAAAAGACACGAGTCTGGAGTTTTTTCATCGTTTATTCATTTCTAAATGTTCAGCTTGATGCTGAACTGTATGATGGTGATCAGTAGATACACCAAGCGCCAGCAAATAGCAATATTAGTTTTTTATTCTTTATGCTGATTGGTTTGATTTATTCTCGTCCAGCAGAACCAGATGGCGAAAGCACTGTATGACAACGTGCCTGAGTCCCCAGAGGAGTTGGCATTCCGCAAAGGTGACATCCTGACGGTGATCGAGCAAAACACAGGAGGACTGGAAGGCTGGTGGCTCTGCTCGCTGCATGGGCGTCAGGGCATCGCCCCGGGGAACCGCCTCAAGCTTCTTATTGCCCCCATGTTCGAGGGCAATACAGCATCCACTCCCACATCTTCACCAAACCTGGTTCACCAGCAACAGAGACCCCAGACTCCCCAAGGCATCTACCAGGTGCCCCCCTGCCAGGATGTCTACCAGGTCCCACAGAGGAGCGCGTTGGCTGTGGACGGAATGCCGTCAAAAGTAAGGAAGATTTTCGTACAGTTTTGCTGAGCAAAAAGTTGGTAGAAAAGGGGGGCTAAGCTAGCAATAACAGCCTGGGTGTGTCCTCAGTCCTTCACATATTATGTTTAGCTCTCTTATTCTTATCTCAGCGCACTGCGTCTGAGCCGTCTGAGCTGAAAACCACAGAAAGTCCAACAAAACAAGGTTTTGCGAGTGTGCGCAAGAAGGAAATCTGTAATCAACTTCACATTTACTGACTTTTCTGGAGCTCCGCAGGTTTTTCTTTTTCAGTTACAGAAACTCGCTGCTCTCAGTGGACCGACTTTTCGGAGAAGTTTGATAGAAAATATACAGGACGCGTGTACGAAACAGGGGATGACGGATCCATTTTAAACTGCTGCACCCATGATACTGGAGAATTGGCTCCTGTCTGCACTTTTGCCTTCCACTGTGAGACGTGTGTCTTGTTGATGATCCTAGCGTTTCGGGTTTGCCTGAATGTGAAAGTTGTGCAGTCGCTGGTGTTTTTTTTTTTACTTGACAAGTTTCCAAAGCCAGACTGCTATTTTTTGCAGCCGCTGAAGCAGAGCGCTTGTTTGCTGTTTTCCACTCCAGCCCTCGCACGCATGAGGTCAGGCTGCAGGGCGTGTCGGCGTCTAGCGGCGCACTGTTTTTCACCACGACAGACGGGGTGAAGTTAATCCGCGACCATTGCGTAGGTGTGGCTTTGAGAAAGGTGCAGCTCAGATGAGGATTTCCTGCTAAATTCGCTCTCAGTGCTATAATATCTCTATAGATTTGCATGATAATTAGGTTTTCTGGAGCATGAGGATTTCAGTGTGAGATCAGTCATGGTGTCTGGAGTTGTCCTCACACTCTCGCTTTCAGCAGTTTTCGCCCACTGCGTAACATTTCCTGTCTTGCGAGCGCTAACGCAGTCACACCCACCAGTCTTCATCAAATCATTATACTGTACATGCAGACTGCAGACTAGATCACAGGGATTTGATTTAATGTCAGTGTGTCTTAGCAAGTCCGTTTCTATCAGTGTTATCAGTGCCCATCATCACTGTCTATAAAGGAACGATAAAGAGTTATCAGTGTAGGCAGTAAGTAGCCACGCCTTTCTGTAGAAGAATGATCAGCGTCACGTCTCGTTCAGGTCCCACGTAATAAAAGCCGAGTGGTCTCAATCTTTATGATAGAGAACAAGTAACTAAATAGATAATGCCTTGATGTGAACAACTGCCACCGTCCCGGCCCAGCCCCAATACTGCACCACAGCAGGTCAGTACGAGTTTAATTTCCGTGAGGAGTCTGTTGATGGAGAAGGAAACAAACGTTGCGTTTCCTTCCTCATTTTTCCGGTGGAGACGTCTGAGCTCTCTGAGGATTTGCCACTTAATTGCCTGCATTAATGGAATGTGTGTCCCAACTGCTCTTTTAATAGATCGGGTTTGTTATTCAACCCTGTTCAACTGTATTCCGTGTGCCATGAGGGCATTTTGGTTAAAGTTCACTAATAAGAGTCAGTTCGATGCAGTTTTAATCCAGCCTCATCATTAGTAAGGTCACCCTGAGGTGCTCACACTGCCGTTTTTAATGACTACTCCAGAGTCGAATCAAATGCAAAAGAATTCTTGTCCTGCCCAAAAATCACACAAAGCCATGTAATCCTGTACTCCCTCTGCTGCTTCGAGACGTGTCCAGTCTGAGCACGCGCTGCGATAAAAAGGAGCTCCTGCACGTTGTTTTATCAAGTCAAGTCAAGTCAAGTTTATTTGTATAGCGCTTTTCACAACAGACATTGTCTCAAAGCAGCTTTACACAAATCAACAGTGATGGTGAATGGTGTGAATTTGTCCCTGATGAGCAGCCGTGGCGACTGTGGCAAGGAAAAACTCCCTTAGATGTTATGAGGAAGAAACCTTGAGAGGAACCAGACTCAAAAGGGAAACCCATCCTCATTTGGGTGACATCAAGAGTTTGATCATAAATCTTTCAACAATACAGAACACTGGAGAGTGAGAACTAACATGAGTACTGGAGTATAAGATTATAAGTGATGTTCTTTCTACAGTCTTATACAGTCTATATGGTTAGTAGCTCCGAGTTTTATGAGCTCAACATTTGTGATCACCACAGATCCAGCATCAGCTTCTCCATGCCAGAGCCTTTAACACTCCAGGAGGTCCAATGCCAAACTCCACACATGTAGCGGGATCCAAATGGCACTGGTACGTCTCTAGATGGTTCGGGATGTTTGTGAGTTCGGCATCTACTTCTTCAAAGGTCCGTAATCATCAAGATGGTGGGAGGTGACTGGAGCTGGCCAAACCTCAGGGTGTCTCGGGATGGGGAGAGAAAGAGAAGCAGTGGAGAGGAATTAGCGTAGCTGCTGTTCATGATATTAACAGCACAAGTTGATAATGTGCATGTGATCAGATGTTCTGGAGCACAAGGTTATGATGTGATGTGTGTTATGTGTAGGCTTTGCTAAAAAGATATGTTTTTAATCTACACTTAAACTGGGAGAGTGTGTCTGAGCCCCGAACACCGTCAGGAAGACTATTCCAGAGTTTAGGAGCTAAATGTGAAAAAGCTCTACCACCTTTAGTGGACTTTGCTATTCTAGGAACTACTAGAAGCCCAGAGTTTTGAGATCTCAGGGAGCGTGGCGGATTGTAGCGAGTTAAAAGACTGGATAGATACATGGAGATAAACCATTTAGTGCTTTATAAGTGAGAAGTAATAGTTTGTAGTCTATTCGAAACTTAACAGGAAGCCAATGTAGGGACGATAAGATCGGGGTTATGTGATCATATTTTCTTGCCCTTGTAAGAACTCTGACTGCTGCATTCTGGACTAACTGAAGCTTGTTTATTAATGATGCAGGACATCCACCTAGTAACGCATTACAGTAGTCTATTCTGGAGGTCATAAACGCATGGACGAGCTTCTCTGCATCGGATATAGACAACATGTTTCTTAGCTTAGAAATATTTCTAAGGTGAAAGAAGGCTGTTTTAGTAACTTGATTGATATGATTTTTGAAAGACAAGTCGCTGTCTAAAATAACACCCAGGTCTTTTACTGTTGAACTAGTGGTTACAGAACATCCGTCTAAATGCAGGTTGAGATGCTGGAGCGTCTGTATACTAGTTTTTGGGCTGATGAGCAAAATCTCAGTCTTATCGGAATTTAAAAGTAGAAAGTTATGGGTCATCCAATCTCTTATTTCCTTAACACACTCAGTTATCCGACTTAATTGAGCTATATCGCCTGGTTTCGATGAAATATATAGCTGAGTATCATCAGCATAACAATGGAAGCTAATTCCATGCCTTCTAATAATATTTCCTAACGGAAGCATGTATATTGTGAACAGCAGGGGTCCTAGAACTGAACCTTGCGGCACGCCATAATTTACTTGCATTAGCCTGGATAGCTCTCCATTTAAATCTACGAAATGGTAACGATCGGACAGGTAGGATTTAAACCAGCTTAATGCCTGTCCCTGACTGCCGATGTAATTTTGTAATCGATCTAGGAGGAGATCATGGTCTATAGTGTCGAATGCAGCACTAAGATCTAGTAAAACCAACAGCGAAATGAAGCCTTGGTCTGAAGCTAAAAACAGGTCATTAGTGATTTTAACTAGAGCAGTTTCTGTGCTATGATGGGGCCTAAAACCTGACTGAAATTCTTCAAAGATTTTGTTTTCTTGCAGGTAGGAACAGAACTGGGCAGCGACAATCTTTTCTAAAATCTTAGACATAAATGGGAGATTTGAAATTGGTCTGTAATTTGATAACGTGTTTGGATCCAGATTAGGTTTTTTAATGAGGGGCTTAATGGTTTTATGGCAGTTCCATGAAGTCATTGTAGAGCCACATTATCATTATTAATATCTGAAGGGTAAAAAGTCTGAGATACTGGGTTGCAGAATGCGAGGTGGTATCAGAACAAGAGAGAGTTTTATTTATCTACGTTTCAAAATAGTCCCCTAGAATCCCAATACAGCGCCTCCCAGCTTATCCCCGCCACTTCTGGAAGTCTTATTTCCCAAGTGTTTCGAGCACCTGGACCTCCCTAACGGTGTCAAAACAGCGACCTTTGAGCTGCATCTTCATCTTTGGGAAGATGGTGAAGTCCGCAGGAGCCAAATCTGGTGAGGAGTGTGATTGTGGAAGTGAAATCGTGTTGTTTTCGGCCAGAAACCTTGTGCGAGGAAAGTTCGGTGACACACGTGGTCAGAATAGCAGACGCGGTAACGCCTGTGGTCAGAATAGCACCAGTCACACTGCAACCGATGTACACAGAACGATGTCTTTTGGCACACTGACTTATGAATGTCGGTGCTGCCTGTGACTATGCGTGCCTAGGCAACCTTGTGCTGCCATCTGTTGGCATGTTACAAAATTAGTCTTGATGCTTTTCGATACCAGCTCATGTAATGCTCTGTGTTCACTGCAATTTATCCAGCCTCACCATTAGCAGCTTCCAAGGGCAGAGAGGTGCTAAGAAAGAGGAACCTGAGGCTCACTGAGGTTAAAAAAAAGGACACAAAATGAGACAAACAAATGTACATCCAAATGTGTTGCTTTCACCAGCAGTATGTTTAGAGCTTCCAACTCAGATGGCTTTCTACTGGCCTCTGTCCAATCCATCCATATATCCACTCAATACATCCAAGTGTTTCCATTTTACATGGTGTATCAGTTCTTCACTGAAACCAGCATTGTACGAGTTGTGTGTTTTATCTTGTTCTGGTTCAGTCTCCGAGGTAAAGGAACAGGCCCGAGGCTCCAGTGGTCTGAGCTGACCTCACCATTCTTAACTGATGAGTTATATGTAGGAATGCATTTGATGTGTCCCTAAACACACACTCACACACACGCAAGCAAGTGTGTGATGATCCTGGTTATTAATACCATCTGGATGTTGTCTCCTCGGCTGTGTGTGTGTTGCGTCATGATGGTCGTCGTTCTCTCCGGTTAACAACCTGCATGTGGTTCAGATTCTTTAGTCCTTTAACTGAACCCCGGGAAGGGAATAGCAGCGTGCAAGCGGAACGTCATGGAGAGAGGGAATTCCTAACATTCCTCTGTCTGAACACATTACAGGAAACTGTGAAGACACTTCTAGCATAATTGTCTTGTAATGATCAGTTTGACTAAGACGTCGTTTTCTTTCTCAGGTGACGACTCCGACACGAGTCGGACAGACGTACTTGTTTAACCCTTCCTCCAGCAGCACTCAAGACCTCTACGACGTTCCTCCGATGAGAACTCAAGGGGTGAGTGAAGTTCACGTCTGTCTCTGACGCCCTGCATCAGTGATTCTCATGAACAATCACCGGATCAGCGTTGTGTTTTCTGACTTTTCAGGTGTACGACATTCCCGCCGGGAAAAAGAAAGGAAACCATGCAAGTTCTCAAACCCAGGGTCTTTACGACATTCCTCCGACGCAGGAAGCGAGGAATCAGGGGGTGTACGACATACCACCACCATCACAAGGGGTACGTTTTAATCTCGTGATGGATTTAATGGTTTAGCAGAAAAGCGTTTACAGCGTAGATGAATTCGCTATGCTCCCTTTTTTCCGACATCTCAGCGCCAACAGTAGGAGAAAATAAATAGTCATTTTTTTATCCGTTTCCTGTGGTTGTTAAATGAGACCTCTGCCTGCCAGCAGTGATGTAGTCTGACCCCGTTAAAGACTTAAATAACTGGCTTTTTTATACCTCCGTGCTGTTCGGAGCACGGCGCAGCCCAACTCCGCGAGTTTGTTTGCAAGAAATTAAGAAATGCCGAGAACCTGTTATTTGCGACCCCTTTAATTAAAGGGTTTGTGAGTCGCTCTACAAGGCAGATTTCAAGCCTGGCTGAAAACGCTTACAACGTTCACGCCGGTTATTTCTTGTTCCCATGGTTTGGACAAACCCTATGCTTTATGCTCAGATCAGGCTTCTGGATAATACCGGGAAATGAGGTCATGGGAGGTGGACTGGGAAAAACTTTTTTAAATTCGCTATAAAATGGAAAATTAAAACACTCAGTCACTGAAATGAAACTGCTCTAGACCACTTAACTCATAAAATCACACCATGTCCCACTTGCATACCTGTCCATGAATACCCTGCAGAGGTATTATACCAGGGGTCCCCAAACGTTTTTCTGTAAGGGCCACATAATGTTTCCTTTCCTCAATGGGGGTCTGTAACAGGAAATGTGACGTGACCGAGTGACTACCAGTGTTATTGTGGAGATTTTATTATGATTTTCAAAGCAGTTATTTCGCCTCCTAATGCTGGATTAGTTTATTATTTCGTTTTTCACCGTACAGACACATGAGCGTCACTTTACAGCAGATGTATTGCATATTAAAACAGAATTATTACTATTAGAATGACTTTTTTATATTAATTTCCATTGAAATCAAAACATTTGCTTGCTTGTGGTTGGTGGGGGAAATCGTAAAATATAATTTGGCTGCGTTAATAAAAAGAGATCGACCGATAGCAATTGCGAGGTTGGATCGTACTCGCTGACAACCGACTCCCCATAATGCCAGATCCATTTCTATACTCGTCAAGTCATTTGAGATGTGAAGGAGATGTGTTTTGTTCTGCTTGTTGTTTGTGCATTGATAATGGACTTCATGTCGTTTCCATTTCCTTAGGTTTATCCCGTACCACCTGGTAAAACTAACGGCGATCAAGAAGAGGGCAACTATGACTTTCCGCAGCCCCACAAGAAGAAGATGGAGGGCGTGTACGATGTTCCGCCGATGTCGCTGTCTAAATCTGCCCAGTCGAACTATGACTTCCCTCAAGGCAACTGCAGTAGTGCCATGTACGACATTCCAGCAAGCCAGATTAACTCTGGAGCGTCCCATGATTTATATGACGTTCCACGCGGGATTCCGCAGCACACGCAGAGCAGGGAACAGGATCGTAACAGGGGTATCTATGATGTCCCACCCCCCGATTCTCGTGCTGTGGCTGATGTGAGTGAAGGCATGAACCGCTTTTCTTTTTCCAGCACAGGAAGTAGCATGTCCACATCTTCGTCTTCAGGCGGCTCTTCGGCAGAGGGCCGTCTTGTGCTGGACCTAGATTGTGCCTTGCAAAAGCTTAGCCACATTCAGCAAGGCCTGGAATCGTCCCTGTCCTCTCTGAAAGCCTTGACCTCCTCGCCCAGCTGGAGAACTTACGGCTTCATGGAGCGTTATGCTAACGAACTGCGCTCCAAAATGGAGCGTGTTCGAGGTGCTCTTGCCGAATTCCTTGCTTTTGGAAAAGGCGCCGCTGCGAACGCGTCTACTCTGTCAGACCCGGTACTGCATTCCAAACTGAGGAAGCAGCTGCAGAGGCTGGAGGACTCGCAGCAGATCCTGCAACAGAGCCTGGAGAACAGTAGCTGGGCTCTTGCGACTGGAAAGCAGCAGAGCAAAAGTGACGAATTGGACCGTTTTATTATGGTGGCACACACCCTGCCTGACGATGGAAAGCAGTTGGTGTCCACAGTAAGGAGCCATGCAGAGCTGCTGTTCCGCAGGGCACCCATAGAGGGCGTTGTTCACCCATTCACCTGCAACCCAATCGAAGAGGAGAGCTACGACAGCCAAACCAAACCGTTCCCCCTGGTTCAGGATAGCGAACAGTGTGTAAAAAGTTGGATGGAGGATTATGACTACGTCCATTTGCAGGTGAGAACGGTGGAAAAAGTTATTTTCTTTCGATGCAGCAAGTTCATGCCAGACTAAGTGATGTCTATCGGTTTGCTCATGTCAAAAAGAAAAGCATTTTAAGCTCTAATGTTCTCTAATACGAGGTGGCGTCAAAAAGTTTCGAGAAGAGCCCTGTTTACAAGAAAGTACTTCATTTATCTACGTTTGCACACTATCACCTTCAAAATAGTCCCCTTGCACAGCGATACAGCGCCCCAGTGTTCCTGGGACAAACCTAGTCTTGAACCTTTTTAATGCCACCTCATAAACGTTATCCACACTACACAAAGCACATTGGCTGTTTGTAGTTTTCCTGCAGGCACTACAGTACAGAATTAAACAGGACTTTTATTTCCGCAGGGAAAAGAGGAATTCGAGCGTCAGCAGAAGGCACTCTTAGAAAAGGAGAACATCGTGAACCAGTGCAAGGTCAAACTGGGACAGGAACAGGTGACTTTTACCTCCGATTCCATTAAGAACCTGAGCATAGAATATGGGATGTACTTCATTCTATTTTTTCTTCTCTTTCTCCTAGCTAAATCGGTTTAAGCAGCTGGAGCGGGAGGTGATCAAACCTGTAGAAAACGACTTCACACGCTGGATCTCACATCAGCATTCCACAGGCTCCTCCTCCCCATCAGATTCTTCCTCCACGTCCTCCGCAGGAGGCGGAGTTCACTTATGTGGGCGGGACCGCCAGCTTCTGGCCTTCTACGGAGAGCAGTGCGAGCAGCACTTTGTGACCCTGCTAAACGCCGTGGACGCATTCTTCAGCTGCGTGGGGGCCGGCCAGCCCCCGAGGATCTTCGTCGCTCACGCCAAATTCGTCATCCTCAGTGCACATAAGCTTGTATTTATCGGAGACACTCTGTCGCGCCAAGCTACGATGCCCGAAGTGGCCAATCGGGTGATGGACTCAAGCAACGTGCTGTGCGAGTTGCTCAAAACGGTAGTAGGAGCCACGAAAGCAGCTGCCCTGCATTACCCCAACACGCCAGCCGTGCAGGAGATGGTGGATCGAGTCACGTCCCTCTCTCACCACGCGCAGCAGTTTAAAATGCAGCTCTTACAGATGGCCACGTTGTGATCCGCGGGAAACGTGCTCACGTTTGAACTAAAAAAAATAACGTTCCATCATGTACGACATATGTATTACGCACATTGCCGGCTTTGTAAATAATGTTGTTCCAGTATCCCGTGTAAATATTTGATTTAGATTTGTTTTATATAAGAAGAAATGCTATGAATATATTTGACTATAAAGCGGCTTCAGGATGGATTTTCGTTCTCGGTTTTTAACGATCGCCTTATAAATTGTGCTCTTTCGCCCAGTAGATCGAAGCAGCACCTGCTACTGGAAATGTAGACGTTCTTTACGTTCTGTTGGTGTGAAAGTAAAAGACTCATTTTATCCGAAGACTCGTCATTTTATTGTTTTGTGATTTCAGACAAAACTGTATCCTCAGAACACGTGTAGACCGGGCCAGCAGGGGGCACTGGTAATCAAGGCTTTTCAACCAAATAACGAACAGCAAAACTAGCAAAACTCTGATACCTCTATATCTTATATAAACTCAAACGGCTGTGTTCCGACCTGAGAACATCCGCAATATGATTCTTTCTCCAGTACGGACCAGCTCACGCTTTAACATGCTTTATGGGGCCTAAAAGTACTGACGTCATTAATTCGGATCCCTTTTTTTTTTTTTTTTTAAATGTGACTGCACAAAAAAAATAAATTTACTATTGAAATGCTGTATAATGGATGGAGGTCATCCTGAGCTGTAGAAATGCTCTTAGCACTGCTAGACAGCCAGACCACGTCTTAAATACCTCTCAAATTTAGTAGCGATTACATCTGATCAGGGTTTTGTCTCTTTGTTTGATCATTGATCATAATCTCCTCCTTGCTAGACTAGGAAATGTTGTTGGAATAAAGGGAACAGTTCTCTCCTGGCTCAGGTCTTATTTGACTCAGTTTGTTGGTGTAAATGGTGAGTTCTCCACACTCTCTGAGGTAAAGTTTGGTATTCCGCAAGGATCTGTCTTAGGCCCACTGCTTTTCTCTTTATATATGCTGCCTCTGGGTGAAATTATAAACATGGTATTTGCTTCCATTGCTATGCTGATGATACACGGCTGTATATTTCAGCAAAGCCAGATATAGACTTAATGACGTTGAGGAACTTTTGCACTAGGACCACATGCATGGTCTTCAACAGAAGATTACTGTGATTAGTTTACACTCGTCTCCATTTCCATCTAATGACACAAAACATCCACATTCTCCTACATAATACACAATTAGAAAGCAGAAATGATTTATATGGGTAATACCTGAACTCATCTAGATGAGGATGGGTTCTGTTTTCCTCAATGAGATCCTCTCATGGTTTTGTATCAAGAGTTTTTTTCTAGAGGGTGTTTTTTCAAGGCAGGCGCATTTGTGAGCAGTTAAGCGTTGTTGTGCCGCACGTGACGCTGCGTCTTGCCATTACACTGGCAAACCTGCGATGTCCCCCTCCGTCTGGTAACTTCCCAAGAAAATGGTAAGACTCGCATAAGGAACCAGACTCAAGAGGGTACCCATCCTCATCTGGGTGGCACCGAATGTCCATTTATTACAGCTTATTACAGCCAGCAGGTGGCAGTAGTCTGTATTCGGCACCCAAACAGGAACCGTAAGAGCTAGCTAACGGATGCCTGTATCTTTCTTCAATCCTGTCTGCTAAGCAGCAAAGAAAAGAGCAAGAATGACAAAAAACATCTGCGTTTCCTCTTTACACCCCCATTCACTCTCGTCAATCTCTCTTTTTTTTGTGCTCATTCGCTAAGCTGAATATCTCACCGGAGTTCTTTCTCATCGACGAGTTCCGCCGCTGAGTCGACATGCAGCATCGTTCCGAAAAACGGCCGACAATTTTGTGTATCACATCTTAATAATTAACTGTTATATTTTATGATGGAGTGAGAAAAAAACAGGCCGAAAACTAAACTGCAAAAAATTATTTTATATTGGCATCACGTGTCGGTCAACTTTTTTTTTTTTTCGACCACAAATGAATAAGTAAATAAATAACGAGAAGAATGAAGATATGGATTTTTACAAAGAGTTCGCCCGCAAAAACTCACCACAATACACACACTTTACTATGATCTATTGTACTTACAGCTTCTTGGTCGTGGTTGGAGCAGGTTGTTCCAGTTGTATTGATTTATATCGCCCCAACTAATGCTAACCTGCAGTCTTAACACACACACTTAACGAAATAATTACTGAGAAACAATAACGTACTTAGTGGTGTGTATATCGATGATGTTTATGATGTTTTTCGTATCTTTGATCATTTTGTGAAATGTGTCCTACACAACGAATGTGTGACAGTGTGTGTGTTTGGAACCGTATGTGTGTGTGATGATCAGAATGAGTCAGAAGTCGATGGTTCGCAATAAATACAACTTTAATGAATGCTTACAGACCTGATGTGGAGAAATGTGACTACATCATTGTGAAATTACATGACCGTGTAGGCTTTTTTGTTTACTCCACCACCCAGAGATGAAGAACTGTACGCTGGAACAGGAGAGAGAGTGACTTCTGATCTCACACACCTTCCTCCTCTACCTCAATCCCTCAGAGGGACTTCGCTAACGTTCACTAACGCTTTACTGAATACCTACTATCTACTGACCTCATCCTCAACCTCCTCCACATCTTCAACCTCAAACTCATTCTAAAGCACAACCTCCTCCTCAGCCACTTTCTTCTGCTCTTCCTCAAACGTCTGTGGACTTACAACTGCACTGTACACCACGTCCTTCTTCTCTCTCTCTCACACACACACACACACACACACACACACACACACACACACACACACACACACACACACACTCCAGCAGGGTGTAAACCCCTGGACCAGCGTATGGAGAAAGAACAGCGGGATGTACTGGAGATGTTGGAGAAGAAATGCAGCAGTGGATCACAGATGAAGCTCAGGAGATCGTTGATGAGGAAATGAGGAGATGTAGTGCCAAGATCTTTAGTGTGTCATGTGACTTCTGGTTGTAGTGTCTGCATGTGTGTGTGTGTGTGTGTGTGTGTGTGTGTGTGTGCAGTTCTGGGTCGTCACTGTCCTGGCTGGAAGTGCGTCACTCCCTCGTTCAAGTGGTGGAGGAGAGACGGACAGGGTGGAGGTCAGATGAAGAAGAAGAAGAAGAAGAAGAAAAGGGGGGCGGAAAGTAATAGGGTGTAAAAGAGGGGGGGTAAAGGGGGGATTCAAGACAGGGAATCATCCCACTTTGTTTTCAGGACTCGTCGTTTTCAGCAGGGGGCGTGGTCGCGTTGTGGGCGGAGTGATCCAGGTCCGACTTGCTGGAAATTCGATCGAGCTCCGCCTGGACGTCAGTCAGCCCCAATTTCGAACCTGAAACACACACACGGCCGGAGCGTGCGGCGTCAGGGGACAAAACGATAAACACACGCACTAATTTTTTTTTCTTTTTTAAATCTTGTTTATGTAAATGAAGCGTCTATGCGGCTTCTCACGTGAGACTGTTAAAGAACATGCGGTGCATGAAGCTGATGTCGAAACCCCTGGAGATGTTCCGGTATCTACACTGCTATCGAAACTGAGACAGAAAAATACGAGCTGAATCTATAATACACAGGAAATGGAGCATGTAATGGAGTTCTGAGGGAGTGTGTGTTTATTACAGAACGATGAAGTGGCGTCGGAAAGGGCTGAGCAGGTTAGGGGGCCCTTAAATTAAGACCCGTTTACAACGATTTACTTTTAAAGGCCTAAAATCTATGATTTTTACATTTGAGACTTTTTAGGATTTTGTTGAAACCCTGTAGAGGGCGAGAGAGAGCAAGAGACTTTACATACACATATATACAATATATGAACAATTATATTTACATATACACTGTATGGCCAAAAGTATTTGGACACCCGCCTTTACCCGTCCGTATGTCTCCAAACTGTTCCCGCGAAGTTGCAGGTACTACGGGAGTTTTTTTTTTTTCTTCCATCACTTGAACTAGGAGACCAGAACCCGTTCCAGCATGACACAGAGTGCACAAAGCCAGCTCCATGAAGATCCGCTTTCCATAAGGGTTGGAAGATGTGGAAGATCTCCTGCTGTAGAGCTCCAACCCTACATAGAGGTCACTTACACCAGCACCTGACTTTACTAACACCCTTGTTGCTGAAAGAATCTCCAAAAATCTAGTGAAACGTCTTCGCAGAATAGTGGAGGGAATTACCACAGTACATGGGGAGTAAATGGTGGAACTGGAGGTTTAAAAACAAAATAATAAAAAAAAAAAAAACACACAGCAATCTTATGCTCGGGTGTCCACAAACTTTTGGCCATATATTGTAGATTTAATAAAAAATGCTGGGTGCTGGGGGGCGAGGCGGTACAGCAGTGACGATAGAGTAGGGGCGATAGGGCAGGGGCGGGGTCCTGAGAGCGGAGTGCTGGGAGGGGAGGGTGCGGGGGGGTGGCAGAGGGCGCCATCTGCCATGCTGGACTCGCACTGCTAAACCTGTGGCATCGTACAGGACACACTCGAGTGTGAACTTGTATTTCTATACTTGTGGAGATGAAAGTATGAGTGATATACATCATGGTAAACACATCATTATATATGTAGAAGTATAGAAACACAAGTGGGGGAGGTGTATGGGTTCATGCAGCGACATATGATTGGTTAGAATACCGTGCAGGAGAAGTCTGCATGAACACACACCTTAACGTGGCCAACATCCCTTGGCTAACACACACCCAAAAGACACACAGATGATGAAAGACGGTTACATACATGTTCATGAGGAAAGACTTAAGACACAGACGCACACACATGGCACTCACTCATCACAGCAGTGTGAAATTGTGGGATTATAGCAGTGTGGGATTATTGTAGTGTAGGAATAAAGCAGTGTGGGATTATAGCAGTGTGGGATTATTGTAGTGTAGGATTGTAGCAGTGTGGGATTATTGTAGTGTAGGATTGTAGCAGTGTGGGATTATTGTAGTGTAGGATTGTAGCAGTGTGGGATTAGATCAATGTTATATTGCAGTGTGCAGTTATAGAAGTGTGGGATTACAGCAGCGCAGGATTATGGCAGTTTGGGGTCATAGCAGGGTAGGGTTATAGCAATGTAGGATTGTGCCAGTGTGGAATTATAGCAGTGTGGCAAAAGTGGGACTGTGGCACTGCAGGATTATGGCAGCGTGGAATTATAGCAGTGTGTCATTGTGAGTTTATAGCAGTGTGGGATTATGACAGTGTAAAATAATAGCAGTGTGGGATTGTGGCAGTGTGGGGTTGTGGCAGTGTGAGTTTATAGCAGTGTGGCACTGTAGGATTGTTGCAATGCGAAATTATAGCAGTGTAGGATTATGGCAGTGTAGGATTATGACCGTGTGAGATTATAGAAGTGTGGCAGTGTAGGATTGTGGCACTGTGAGATTATAGCAGTGTGGCAGTGTAGGATTGTGGTGCTGTGAGATTATAGCAGTGTGGCAGTGTATGATTGTGACAG
Organism: Silurus lanzhouensis; assembly: GCA_039877035.1. Lineage (NCBI taxonomy): Eukaryota > Metazoa > Chordata > Actinopteri > Siluriformes > Siluridae > Silurus > Silurus lanzhouensis. The sequence goes on from JBCEWE010000400.1 coordinate 222,804, forward strand.
TGTGAGATTATAGAAGTGTGGCAGTGTAGGATTGTGGTGCTGAGAGATTATAGCAGTGTGGCAGTGTATGATTGTTACAGTGTGGGATTATAGCAGTGTGGCAGTGTCGGATTGTGGCGCTGTGAGATTATAGCAGTGTGGCAGTGTATGATTGTGACAGTGTGAGATTATAGCAGTGTGGTAGTGTAGGATTGTGGCACTGTGAGATTATAGCAGTGTGGCAGTGTATGATTGTGACAGTGTGAGATTATAGCAGTGTGGCAGTGTAGGATTGTGGTGCTGTGAGATTATATCAGTGTGGCAGTGTATGATTGTGACAGTGTGAGATTATAGAAGTGTGGCAGTGTAGGATTGTGGTGCTGAGAGATTATAGCAGTGTGGTAGTGTAGGATTGTGGCACTGTGAGATTATAGCAGTGTGGCAGTGTATGATTGTGACAGTGTGAGATTATAGCAGTGTGGCAGTGTCGGGTTGTGGCACTGTGAGATTATAGCAGTGTGGCAGTGTAGGATTGTGGCGCTGTGAGATTATAGCAGTGTGGCAGTGTATGATTGTGGCGCTGTGAGATTATAGCAGTGTGGCAGTGTATGATTGTGACAGTGTGAGATTATAGCAGTGTGGCAGTGTATGATTGTGACAGTGTGAGATTATAGCAGTGTGGCAGTGTATGATTGTGACAGTGTGAGATTATAGCAGTGTGGCAGTGTCGGATTGTGGCACTGTGAGATTATAGCAGTGTGGGATTATAGCAGTGTGGGATTGTGACAGTGTAATATTATAGCAGTGTTGCAGGGTAGGATTAAGACAGTGTGGGATTATAGCAATGTGGCAGTGAGGGATAATTTACACCATCCTTTTTAAATGAAACTGAGGTGACACGATTAATCAGAGTGGCAACGAAAAGAAAATGTAATCAAATAAAATAAAATAAAATAAAACTAAAGAGTAGAAAGGGAAACAGTGTCATGTGACTGAAAGTAAGCGGCGTGTTCACTTCGGCGTGTGTGAGAGTTAATCTGCAGATGTGCCGGCTATGTCAGTCCAGGTTACGTGTGTGTGTGTGTGTGTGTATGTGTGTGTGTGCGTGTGTTAAACTAGTTAGTGTTTTGTGCACATGCAGTACAGGTTTAATGGGGTGTTGTTTTTTACCGTTGCTGATGTCAGAAATCTGGTATGGAGGAGGAGGAACACATGAGGAAGAGGAGAGTGAGAACAAAAAGATGGATAAACAACGGCAGACAAATGTCTTCTCTTCATCTGCCTATCTATTTATCTATCTATCAAAAAAAAAAAAACTAAGAAAAAAATGTTAGTGGGGGGAGCTACTGGATAATATGGAAGTAAAGAAGTGTGTGATGAGACACGTGTAGACGTCCTGGTGGATGTGAGGTGGTGCTTCTTACCGGACTTGCGCACTGTTCCAGGCGTGTTCCCGCCCCCTCCTGCAGGCTGACCTGGCCCAGGAGAACCGGCTTTCTTAGTCAGAAGACTGTTGAAGAAGTTCGCCAGCACACCCTCACTAGTCTGACCTCCTGCCACATGGAGAAGATGAGCTCAGCACAAACACACTGATGTTCTCCTACCTAAAGCCCAGCTATGTTCTCTCCCAGCTCTTTACTACACTCAGAGTAACACCGACACAACGTTCAGCTCCACAAGAACACGTTCAAGAAGAAAGGTTAAAAGAGATGAGAATGAAGGAAGGGGGAAAAAAAGGAGCGCTCCCTAACCCTTGTCCTGTCAACATTCAGCTGGAGGCTTAAACATCTAACCACGGCTGTAACCAATTCCTCCAGGAGTCTGCTGGAAGAACGGTTACGGTGCTGGAGTTCTCCGAGTCTGGGCTGACGGATAGTGCACAGGAGAGAAAGAGAATCGAGAGAGATAGAGGAGAAGAAGAGAAGCATGCGTCCTGAAGGCCCGGCTCTCATACACACCTTTCATATTGGGATCAATCTTCTTGGTACCTGATTGCATGGGCATGACGTTCGCTACGTTAGCGGCTGCCGAACGATTGGTCGTCCTCGGGGAGCCGGTGGGAGCTCTGTTTGAGGGGTCCTAATATACACATACACACAACAACACACAACGGTGAGGCTAACACACACACACACACACACACACACACACACACACACACACACACACACTCTGAAGTGCTATAAAAAGGAAGCACTCACCACTGGCCTTCCTGCTG
>JBCEWE010000400.1:229269-281769 GCA_039877035.1 Silurus lanzhouensis
GTTGTAGTGAAGGGTGTAGTGAGAGGTGTGAGGGGCATGGCCTACCTTGGTACACACCACCACTAGAGGAATGCCCAGATTGTGTGTGAGTGTGTTATCACCCAGCGGAAGCACAATGCTCTCCTCCTCCGACTCTGCAGTTCTTCTTGGAGAGACTCCTTCCACACTGCTCCCAGGCTCCACATATTCCTGAAACTGCTTCACCACTGCACAAGGATACAGCACGATTAACCAACACACACACACACACACACACACACACACACACACCCACCCACATCACTTGACCAACACACACATCACAGCGCGATTAAACAATACACACACACACACACACACAACACACACACCCACATCACTTAACCAACACACAGTATGATTGACCAACACACACACACACACACACACACACACACACACACACACACACACACACACACACACACACACATCACTTAACCAACACACAGTACGATTGACCAACACACACACACACACACACACACACACACACACACACACACACACACACACACACACACACACACACACACATCACTTAACCAACACACAGCACGATTGACCAACACACAAACACACACAAAAACACACACACACACACACTGCTTCATCGGGTCCACTGTGGAAAAAAATGGCAAGGCCGGCTTTTAGGACGTTCGAGGGGAGGTGGAAGCTCAGTGGTTAAGACTTTAAAACAGAAGGTCATAAATTCAAATCCCAGCACCACCAAACTTTCACTGCTGAGCCTTTCACCCTCAAATGATGTTGTTAGTCGCTCTGGATGAGGGCGTGTTCCAAAATGCCATAAATGTAAATGTATGACTTTTATTAAATCCTGGAGTCAAAATTCACCTGATGACTTTGTGACACGCTCCTGCTCACTAGAGCTGCACGATTTGGGAAAAATGTCATGTTGTGATTATTGTGGTCAATATTGCGATATGCGATCGCAATAAACTCACGAGACCATTCGGTTCTGAAATCCTCAAACCTGCTCCACTCAGAAGCTCCTGACAAGCTGAAGAGCTCAGAGGTATGCAGGTGTTCCTAATAAAACACCTACCATATTAATGCATACAGGTTGGAGTATACCTACAATCATACACCTACAACCTCAGACCTACAACTATACACCCAGACCTGCACACCCACACCCTCGTAACTACACACATACCTGTACACCTACACCCATACACCTACACCAGCGTACCCACACATACCTGCACACCTACACCAGCATACCCACACATACCTGCACACCTACACCCATACACCAGCGTACCTACACATACCTGCACACCTACACCCATACACCAGCGTACCTACACATACCTGCACACCTACACCCATACACCAGCGTACCTACACATACCTGCACACCTACACCAGCGTACCCACACATACCTGCAAACGTACACCCATACACCAGCGTACCTACACATACCTGCACACCTACACCCATACACCAGCGTACCTACACATACCTGCACACCTACACCAGCGTACCTACACATACCTGCACACCTACACCAGCGTACCCACACATACCTGCAACGTACACCCATACACCAGCGTACCTACACATACCTGCACACCTACACCCATACACCAGCGTACCTACACATACCTGCACACCTACACCAGCGTACCTACACATACCTGCACACCTACACCCATACACCAGCGTACCTACACATACCTGCACACCTACACCAGCGTACCTACACATACCTGCACACCTACACCCATACACCAGCGTACCTACACATACCTGCACACCTACACCAGCGTACCTACACATACCTGCACACCTACACCCATACACCAGCGTACCTACACATACCTGCACACCTACACCAGCGTACCCACACATACCTGCAAACCTACACCCATACACCAGCGTACCTACACATACCTGCACACCTACACCAGCGTACCTACACATACCTGCACACCTACACCCACGCACCTACAACCGCACACCTACACCCACACCTGCACACCTATACCTGCACACCTACAATCGCACACCTACACCTGCAAACCTACACCAATACACCTACACACCTACACTCATACCCCCGCACACCTACAAACCTACACCGATACACCTACACCCACACATGCACAACTACAACCAAACACCCAGACCTGCACACCTACACCCATACACCTACACCCCACTCACACCCCCAAGTCCACCTACTTCTGTGCTCAAGCTCTCTCATGGTCTCGGGAGGAACTCGCAGTTTGTCCAGGTAATCCCTCAGCACGCTGGTCCACTTGTGGAGCGAGTCGAGGGCCAGCCAGGGCCGGGAAAGATCTACCACCAACACAGCCAGAGAGTCGGCCAAGTTCTCCACGCCCATGGCAAATTTCTGCAGGCCTTTATGATACAGATCTCCATCCAGCACCCAGGCGTTACACCGCGAATGATCTACAAAACAAAGAATAACAAAATACAACCATGTGGTTTACAGAAACGTGGGCCATCAGTACTGAGATACTAAAGTTCAAATATCAAGTCAAGTCAAGAGGCTTTTATTGTCATTTTTGCTATACACAGTGGTACACAGTACACAGTAAAAACAAAACAATGTTCCTCCGGAACCCTGGTGCTACACTAAACAACAACAGCATAGAGCTACAACACAAACATAAAGTGCATCGAGTGCAACCTGGTGCAAACAAAAAAACAGTACAGACAGACAACACAAGACAAGACAAAAGACTTGAAATATGATGGTGATATTTGTTATTATTAACCCTCCTGACCAGCTAGAACAACATCTGCTTCATTATACTGACCCAGACATGAAGGACAAAGGAACTAGAGAGGAACTACAGAGGAACCACAGAGTAACTACACAGGAACGAGAGAGGAACTACATAAGAACATAAAATTAGAGATTGTCTGCATTAAATACTGTGATGTGACATGTTGTAGAAGTTCTCACCATCTATGTCCTCATCATGGACGTTAAAGTACAAGTACTCCAAGCCGCGACCTTTCATGTACTCCTCCACACCTTGCAGTCTGGCCACCAGCGTGGTCTTTCCAGATCCCACCTCACCTGCACACACAGAGAAACACTACAGGTTCACAGGAGACACATGTGAATGTGAAGAAAACATCAGTCATGTGATCAGGGTTAGGGGATGTGGGGACATTACACCTGATACAGTGTGAGGATGTGAGGATGAAGGATGTGTGTAAAGGATGAATAAAGGTATATCAGAGATCAGGTGTATGTGATGATGAGGATGAGGATGTGATGATGAAGATGTGAGGATGAGAGGATGATGATGATGTGATGGGGTGGATGTGGTGATGAAGATGTGAGGATGTGAGGATGTGAGGATGAGGATGTGATGAGAGGATGAAGATGTGAGGATGATGTGATAATGATGATGATGATGAGGATGTGAGGATGTAGATGTGATGATGAGGGTGTGAGGATGAAGATGTGAGGATGAAGATGAGTGTAGGGTAGAAACACTCACCCATCACCAGCACATTCTTCCCAGAAGGCAGTTTAGACCGGGAGCGTGTGGAGACTTCACTCAGTATAGACGACCTGCACAGAAAACCAGACCAGGCAAAGTTTAGTACAGTGATTCACCCACCTGTCTGTCTCCCTGTCTCTCCCCCTGACTGTCTCCCTGTCTCTCCCTCTGACTCTGCCTCCCTGTCCCCCTGTCTCTCCCTCTAACTGTCTTCCTGTCTGTCCCTGTCCCCCTGTCTGTCTCCCTGCCTCCCTGTCCCACGGTCTGTCCCTCTGACTCTGTCTTCCTGTCTGTCTCCATGCCTCTGCCTCCCTGTCCACCTGTCTGTCCTTCTGACTCTGTGTCTCTCGGTCTCCCTGTCTGTCCCTCTGACTCCGTCTCCCTGGTCCGTTGTCTGTTCCTCTGACTCTGTCTCTCTGTCTCTGTCGTCCTCTCCCTGTCTCCGCTAGCTCCCCGCTAGCTCCCTGTCTCCTGCTCGCAGGTGTGTCTCACGGCTCCGGGTTGTGATGAATCAACACACACACTCACCACAGGTTCTGTCCGTCCTCATCCTCCTGGTTCTGGTTCTGGTTGTCCCCTGTGTTGTTGTGAATGTGTGTGCTAGCAGCTATCAGTGTGTTCCTCCCTACAGCCGCCATCTTCACAGGCTCCTGACACCGACACAAAGAGCCCGGATGTACTCGGCTCTGGTAGCGGTCTGATCACTTTCCTTTTCCCAATCACATACCGGCTAATCCCGCCTTCTGCTCTAGGATTGGCTCTTCCGCTACAGGACGGCGCTGCAGCGCGGAAAGACAGCGAGGTGCAACCAATCATAGCGGAACAGGCCAGTGCGATTTTATCCAATCACAGTGCAGAAGGAGGTGTTATTCCAGAAACGGGTGGTGAGTAGAGCAGTGTTTTGGGCGTGGAACAGCGGGGCCGCAATCCCGTCAGTATCAGACCTGTCAAAGCAAAACACACACACACACACACACACACACACACATGCAGGTGTACAACATATAATGAACATAAAATAATGAGTTAAAATAAATAAATAAATACATAAATAAATAAATAAATAAATAAATAAAGAGCCAAAGATGAGAATGCAGGACAAAGCAGGTTCTCTGCTGGAGGTCTCTAAGTTCTTCAGGTTCTCCAGGTTTTTCAGGGTCTCTGACCCACAGTAACGAGTCTGATTTAATAATATTAATTATTATTTTTTAGGTTTTACACCACTCGTTTTAGGATTAAAAACATCTATCACACAATGTGATGTCCTGTTTTACCTACCACATAAAAACATAACATAATAATTAATAGTTAATATATTTAATTGGAAGTAAAATGGGCTAAAACAAAGCACTGTTCGGATTTATTATATAATTGCATAATTATAATGATGTGTTCCTGCTCTGACACTTTCTCTTTCAAATCGCTATCTGCTTCCTCATCTTGGATGATCATAACCTCAGTCACTGTAATGTCAATTTAGGTACCTTTTCGAGCTTATAACCCCCAATACCTCTTTATATCTCTCCTGATCAAATAAACTAATCATTTTTTTATTTTGCTGCATTTTCCTTCCTGGTGTCTCCATCCTCAGCATTCTCCTACTGATATACCCCATGTTCCTCTTCTGCACATGTCCAAACCATCTCAATCTTACCTCCCTCACCTTGTCTCCAAAACGTCCTACATGCGCTGTCCCTCTAATAAACTCAATTCTAATCCTGTCCATCCTCGTCACTCCCAACGAAAACCTTAACATCTTCAGCTCTGCTACCTCCAGCTCCACCTCCTGTCTTTTACTCAATGTCACTGTCTCTAATCCATACAACATCTCAGGTCTCACCACAGTCCTATAAACTTTCCCTTTCACTCTCACAGATACTCTTCTATCACAAATCACTCCTGCTATCACTCTTCTCCACCCACTCCACCCTGCCTGCACTCTTTTCTTCACTTCTCTAAAACACTCTCCATTACTCTGCACTGTTGACCCCAGGTACCTGAACTCCTCCACCTTCTCCACCTCTTCTCCCTGCAACCGCACCCCTCCACTGCCCTTCCTCTCATTCACACACATGTACTCTGTCTTACTCCTACTGACTTTCATTCCCCTTTTCTCCAGCGTGTACCTCCACCTCTCCAGGCTCTTCTCAACCTGCTCACTACTCTCACCTCAAATAACAATATCATCCACAAACATCATAGTCCACGTACCTCCACCTCTCCAGGATCTTCTCCACCTGCTCCCTACACTCATCACAAATCACAATATCATCCAAGGAGACTCATGTCTGACCTCGTCCTTCAACCGGTAACAGTTTAAACACCCCCAATGTTCCTGATCTTACTCCCTTTCCACTTGGTCTCCTGAACACACAACATATCTACCTTTCTCCTCTCCATCATATCAGCTACCTCTCTCCCTTTACCAGTCATAGTGAAATTCTGATTCCTGATCCGCATTTTTGATTTGGCACATTTTTACGCTGGATGTCCTTCATAACAAAACCCTCGCATTTATCTTGAGACCAACACTAAGAGTGACCTGACTTGTGCAACACTATTGACTGTCAAATGTCAAAACAGTTTAAATTGGACCTGAACAGTAAATAAGGGATACTGTTCATAATCCAGTATTCTATAAGTAGTACAAGTGTAGTGTCTACAGTCCTACTTATTTTTTCAGAGAGAGCCAGAGAGAGCCAGACAAAAAGAAACAGAAGGAGACAGAGACCGAAAGTCAAAAAAAGACAGAAAGAGTCAGAGAGACAGAGAAATAGAAAGAGACACAAGGAGGGATGATAAAGAGAGAACGAGAGAGAGAGAGAGAGAGAGAGAGAGAGAGAGAGAGAGAGAGAGAGAGAGAGAGAGAGAGAGAGAGAGAGAGAGAGAGAGAGAGCAAGAGAGAGAAACACAGAGATAAAGAGAGTAAGAGAGAGACAGAGAGGCAGATGGACAGAGAGACATACAAAAACAGAAAGACAAACAGTGATACAGAGAGCTAAACAAACAGACAGCGAGAGAGAGAGACAGACAAGCAGGCAGATAGACAGACTGATAGACAGACAGAGACAGTCAGACAGAGAGAGACAAAGACAAAGTGACTGACAGACAGACAGAGACAGAGAGATGGACAGACAGACATAGTCAAACAGACAGACAGACAGACAGACAGACAGACAGAGGGACAGACAGATAAACAGCGAGACAAAGACGGTCAGACAGACAGAGGCAGAGACAGAGAGACAGACAAACAGAGACAGACAGACAGACAGGCAGAGAGACAGGCAGGCAGACAAACCGACAGAGACAGACAGAAAAAAAGAAAGACTATTTCTGAATCCAGTCTCGTGCTCCATTATAACTTTTTCAGGTGTGTGTAGAATTTGCTGCAGTTCCGATGTATTGCCGCTAGGGGCCAGTAGTGCACTTCGCTGATAGACATGAACAGCACCAGCTGCATTTACTTTTGTGTGTGTGTGTGTGTGTGTGTGTGTGTGTGTGTGTGTGTGTGTGTGTGTGTGTGTGTGTGTGTGTGTGCGCGCGCTTTTCTGCAAGGCGCGATCCTGCTGAACGGGCCAGCTCATTCTCATGGAGCGCTTCACGCCTCTCAGTGGAACATGAACATTCAAATCACACACACTTCACACACGCGCGCATCCCACACACACACACACACACACACACACACACACACACTTTACTCACAGCAGCTCTGTTCTGAACAACTTTTCTGCCTGCGTTTGGGATTTTTATATACACACTGTAAACTGTAAGTTTATTCTCATGTACTGTAATATATTATACTGTAAATTACTGTACTGTAATATAATACACTATATTATATTATATTATATTATATTATATTATATTATATTATATTATATTATATTATATTATATTATTAGGCTGTTAAAGGATATTTAAAGCTTCTGATTGATGTGATTTTGTAAATGTATCAGAAGTATACAAAACTGTAGCTCTATAATAGTAATAATGACTAATTACTAATAACAATAGATCAGTTCTCAGTAGATTATGTAGTGCTCGAGAGATTGCTTAGTGTTTAAACAGAAGATTGCTCAGTACTCAGGAGATGAATCGGTATTCAGTAGATTGCTCTGTATTTATATAGTAGATTACTCGGTTCTAAGGGGAATTACTGGGTACTTGGTTACTAGATTATTTAGTACTCAAAATATTACTCAATATTTATAAAGTAGATGACTCAGTACTTATATAATAGATTACTCAGTACGTATATAGTAAATTACTCAATATTTATATAGTAGATTACTCAGTACTCAGGAGATTACTCAGTATTTATAAAGTAGATTACTCAGAATTTATATAATAGATTACTCAGTACTCAGAAGATTACTCAGAATTTATATAATAGATTACTCAGTACTCAGAAGATTACTCAGAATTTATATAATAGATTTGCTCAGTACTTATAGAGTAAATTACTCAGTACTCAGATTACTCTGTATTTTTAGAGTAGGTTACTCAGTACTCAGTAGATTACTCAGTGCTTATATAGTAGATTACTCAGTGCTTATATAGTAGATTACTCAGTATTTATAAAGTAGATTACTCAGAATTTATATAATAGATTACTCAGTACTCAGAAGATTACTCAGAATTTATATAATAGATTTGCTCAGTACTTATAGAGTAAATTACTCAGTACTCAGATTACTCTGTATTTTTAGAGTAGGTTACTCAGTACTCAGTAGATTACTCAGTGCTTATATAGTAGATTACTCAGTGCTTATATAGTAGATTACTCAGTATTTATAAAGTAGATTACTCAGAATTTATATAATAGATTACTCAGTACTCAGAAGATTACTCAGAATTTATATAATAGATTTGCTCAGTACTTATAGAGTAAATTACTCAGTACTCAGATTACTCTGTATTTTTAGAGTAGGTTACTCAGTACTCAGTAGATTACTCAGTGCTTATATAGTAGATTACTCAGTGCTTATATAGTAGATTACTCAGTATTTATATAGTAGATTACTCAGTATTTATATAGTAGATTACTCAGTATTCAGGTGATTAGTCAGTACTCAGTAGATTACTCAGTGCTTATATAGTAGATTACTCAGTGCTTATATAGTAGATTACTCAGTATTTATATAGTAGATTACTCAGTATTCAGGTGATTAGTCAGTACTCAGTAGATTACTCAGTGCTTATATAGTAGATTACTCAGTGCTTATATAGTAGATTACTCAGTATTTATATAGTAGATTACTCAGTATTTATATAGTAGATTACTCAGTACTCAGGAGATTATTCGGGAATTGTATAGTAGATTACTTAGTACTCATGTGATTAGTAAGTATTTAGGAGATTACTCAGTATCGTTTGAGTAAATATTATAATTATTATCTTTCTAAGACTATAAAGGTAATCGTGTTACAGTTCCATGTGACATCATTTTCTTTACCATAGCACAGGGTTATAATGATGATGATGATGAATGTATTGGAGTCCTGTGTGATTGATCCACTCCAGTCTGATCACATATAATCAAATGAATCTTGCGTGAAAATGGTGACATTTCTGCGTTCACACAGTACAACAATTTAAAAAGATTTCAAGGAAATAAGCAGGAGAAATATTATTGGCACCCCTGAAGAGACTCTCAGCACCGAGTCCAGTACTGTTGCACGTCTGACTTGGATGTACAGGGATCTGCTCCATGAATCCTTATATACCTTATCCTTATATACATATATAGATCTTCAGGATCAAGTCCAGAGAGTAAGATGGACTCCACGATGACACTCTTTATGAACACCATGACTGTCTCCATCTCTGTGCTGTGTGATTTGACAGGGTGTGATGGTGATGATGATGTTATAATTTCTTGTAAAGCACACTGGAGTATATGTTTTTATTCAATGGGTTCTGCTCTTCCTTCTGTGTTGATTCTGGTGAAGTTCAGGCTCCTCAGTTAGATTTCTCAGTGTTTCACATGATTTTGTGTTTGACACATACGTTTTTCCTAATAGTAAAAGATGACAAAAACGTTCTCTTATATCTTTACATATAGAGTCTGGAAAAAACAGGGTGTGGTCAAAGGAACCAAAAAAGCTTTTTTTTTTTTACCTTTTTCAGGAGGCAACACGAGTGACTGCTATCGTTCTAAAGCTTTGAGTTTAGATCTTTTAGAGGACAGGTAGCTCCTTTCTTCTGTGGATTATTTGCCTTTATTTGATGACTGTCAGTCTTCTTTTCCTAAAGGTTGCCAATAATTCTGGATCTGTCTGGTTTTAATATGGATATGCAGTAATAGTAACTTAAAGTCAATCAACTCAAACGCAGCTAGAGTCACTCAAGCTAACAAGATTCCGATTCGAGCTAGCATGAAAATGAGCTTGTGTTTTTGCTTAGCGCACCCATTGATCTGTCTTCCCATTAAATATAATATAAACCTGCTGGAAAATAAAATGTGGTGCACCTCATCCCCTGACTCAAACCTAGCTAAACATTCATGCTAGCTACGTTTCATTAGATAATATTATTAGCGTTATGTCAGTTTATTGAAAACATCCATGCTTTGTGAAGCTGTATGGAAAAACACTGTTAAATATCTTCTAACTACCAACAATTGCTGTTTATTGTCAAAAAATGTATTGTTTATATAGAATTCTTAGTTGATCCAATGGGAATTTGTTTTTTCTTCACATATACCAGTGATATTAGTAATCTGGGGTCAGAGTGCAGGATCAGACATGATACATCGCCCCTGGAGCACAGAAGGTTAAGGGCCTTGCTCAAGGGCCCAAAGAGTGGCAGCTTGGCGAAACCAATGCTTAATCCCTCAACCTCAATCCAGAGCCTTAACCACCGAGCTCCTACTAAGCTGACCACACCCATCTAGCACTCTGTGTCACGCCCCCTTATGTTATATAAGGCTCTGCCTTCTCATAACAGCTCTGACACTTGACATCATCTCAGGAAACCAAAGGAAACAACATGGACTGGATTTGAAATCTATTTTATGTGTTTTCCTGATCTCCTGAGGTTAGCTAGAACAGATTGTCTGGTGCCTAAGGTGAAGTTTTGAGGCGAGAATCTCTAATTTGACCGTGAAAAGCAAAAGGATCACCGCAGTGACCAAATCAGGAAATGCTCACAAAAACCTTCTCCAACCTTCTACTCCGGCTCTTTCTTGCGAGACATGAATAATTGAGGGTTTGGCGTGGTGCAGTATTCAGGTCAGCTCCTGGAACAGCGTGGAGGATCCAGGGGGACTCGCTGCACTTGTTCTACATACTGCCTCTTCAGCACAAAAGAGTGAGGAACCTCTCAGTGTTCTGCTGATTACACTGTCTCTCCACCCACCCACACACACACACACACACACACACACTATAGTTTCGACTCTCTCCAGAGGAAGGGTCACTGCAGAGCACAAGCAAGCAGAAATCATTTCATTATCCCTCAGAAGAAGGCACTGCAGTCTCAGAATACACCATCACAGCATCCTCAGTCCATCACTTCCACACAAATCATTTGTCTGTAAAAAAACTATGGTTGATCTTCATGAACAGATGATCTTCAGATGATTGTGCAGATTTTTGAAAAGATCTTTATTGGAGATCAGTTTCCAGAACCTTTATTTAATTCCCTGTAGAAGTTCCTTGTGAGACGTTTCACCTGCTTGGTGGAAGGCTTCTTGGTTTCTTGGTTTTACACTCCTGGATTTGTGTGGATCTCCTCTTAAGATCCATTAGGCTGGAGGTAGAGCATTATCAGGTCTTTCGACTGATCTTTTCTAAAAGTCAGGTCTGGACTTTCGGAGACTTGAAGACACTGCCGTGGCTTTATGGTTCCAACCATTGTCTTTGAGACAGGTGAACCTTTACACCACCCTTTACTCTGGAGTGGCTTCCTTTTAGCTTCTTTGTAATTTCATGAGATTACATGAGATTCGTGATTACACGTGATTCCTTGTGATGACCTGTGATTACCTCAGATTATCTAAGATTGCATGAGATCACCTTTGATTGTCTGAGATTCTCATGTAATCTTGGATTACCTGTAATTGCAAGAGATTACCTAATATTGCATGATATCACCCGTGATGATGTGATATTAGCTGAGATTTTGTTGGATGGTTTGTGATTACCTTCAAGTATGTGAGAGTATGTGAGATTACGTGTAATTACGTGAGTTTGTCTGTAATCACATGAGATTGTCTAAGATTACCTGTGATTACCTGTAATTTTGTGAGATTACCTGTAATTTTTTTAGAATACCTTCGATTACCTGTAATTACGTGAGATTACCTGTAATTCAATACAATTCATGTTTATTTGTATTGCGCTTTTAACATTGAACAGTGTAGCAGACTGTTGACATTAACTACAGTCCAAATCCATCCTCAAAGCTCCTGTTCTTACTCCGGAATTTTACCTGTTCACATAAGATTACCTGTAATTACATGAGATTACCTGTAGTTATCTGAGATTATCTGTAATTATGTGAGATTATCTGTAATTACGTGAGATTATCTGAGTTTACATGTATTTACATGAGATTTCCTGTGATTATTTTGTAATTACATAAAATTACCTGTAATTTCGTGAGATTATCTGAGATTACATTTAATTACATGAGATTATGTGAGATTTCATGTGATTATTTTGTAATTACCTGAGATTAACAGTGGTCTCATGCCTGCAGCTAAATCACAGATATTCCCTACGAGAGCACTGTTGATTCAAGCACGATGTTCCAGAAACAACTCAGTATCAGGTCCGTGACTATGCAGGACTCTGCGTTGTTCTGCACTTGTCCCTCATGTTCTGTCTTTCACATGTCCTCAGCCTGAGCCCAGATCAACATGAGTAACATCTACGAGTCAGCAGCCACCACTCTGGGCCTCTTCAACAGCCCATGCCTGACCAAAGTGGAGCTGCGTGTGGCCTGTAAAGGGATCGCGGACCGAGACGCTCTGTCCAAACCCGACCCCTGTGTGGTGCTAAAGATGCAGTCGCATGGACAGTGGTTTGAGGTAGGTTTCATAACTCCTGTATATTACTTCCCCTCCTCCTTCCTCTTTATCCCTCACTCTATATCCATCTCCAGGATATTCTGTTATGATTAAGTAGAAATACCAACCAAGGACCTGCCCAGCATCTCTCTCTCTCTCTCTCTCTCTCTCTCTCTCTCTCTCTCTCTCTCTCTCTCTCTCTCTCTCATTCGCTCTCTGTGATTCTTCTGCACTACTAAACAGTCTAATATCATGTTACAAGCAATGAACGATGGAGCTGATACCAGACTGACATCATTAATGTATTTTGAAACCTTCTCCGGATGTCTCTTACAGCTAAATAATGCGGAAATGTGGAGGTCAGACTCGAGTCCGATGTACAACGCATGTCCAGAGAAGCGCAAAAAGACTGGATTCCACAAAAACTGTGCTGCGTAGAGGCAAGCAGGAAATACCGAACTAGCATAAATTATGTCAGAGGTCAATGAGCTAGCACCGACAGAGAAAAGAAAGAGTAATAATCATTCTATTCAAGTGAAATTAAAAAAGGAACTCATTTATAATCTACTCGGAGTAAACAGTGGGGTTCTAGTGAAGTTTAAAAAGGACAAGGAGATATAAATCTCACGCTAGTTTTTTTTTAGATGGAAGAACCAAATATATAAAGTCTTATAATGTCATATACGATAATGAGAGAAATCGCAGTCACTTATTGGAGCTACTTTCCGACTCTGGCTAGCATTTGACCCACGAATATCATATACATAGCCGCAAACTCAGAGAGGTAGAATCAAAGAAAAACATGAGATGAGTCTTCTCACGTCGCATTCGAGGCATGTTGGCAGTGATACGTGAAATGTACGTGATCTGATTATAGTTCATGTTTTTGTATAGACCGATCAGATTGTCCCATCTGTGTTTCAGGTGGATCGGACCGAGGTGATCCGCAGCAGTATCTGCCCCGTGTTCTCCAAAGTCTTTACGGTAGACTACTATTTTGAGGAGGTGCAGCGTCTGCGCTTTGAGCTCCATTACATCAGCAGCAACCATAACGGACTTAAGGAGGCGGATTTCCTGGGAGCCATGGAGTGTACGCTTGGGCAGGTGTGTGTGTGTGTGTGTGTGCACTTGTTTCCCCTGAAACTGGTAGTTTCAAGCTGATGCAAATTCTATAAAGTAAGAATGCTTTCAAAATATATATATTTTTTACTTGTTTATTGATTTACAAAATTCTGATTGAGCCGACAGAATCCAGATCAAATCAGTATTCTGTGTTTCACCGTATGGCTTTCAATTCTCAATTTCAAAATCAGGGATTGTGTAGGATCAGAGTCAGGAGTCTGATGAACCAATGCTACCGAGCAGGTCCTCGGTTTCCTCTGTAAATCGAACATGAAGTGAAACAGAAACAGCTGTGTTGGAGCTTTAAACTGGGTGAGGTTCATGTCACAGGTCCTACACCATTGCAAGAGCAACAACAAGGTCTCTCCCAGGCAAACCAGTGAGACCCAGGTACAGCCATTTACTGTCTGGAGAGACCGGGCCAGAAGAGATCTTCATGGAAGAATTATAGCCAAAAAGCCTTTGACATGGAAACGGGGCTCAGCGTCTCAACCCGTGCATGAAAGCAGAGGAACTGGGGCAGAAATTTCGCAGCAGATGCTCTTGACTGATGTCTGAACTATTTGCTGTAGAAGGAGGCAGGATGGGGGTATTTCTGCGGGTTTGGAGCTGCAGATGGAGTTGGAGATGTCGTCAGGATTAATGGTGTACTCAATGCAGAGAAATCAAGGCAGACACTTTTCCATCATGCAGTACCACTCAGGAGGCATCTGATTGGACCTGTCTTTATTCCGCAGCAGGACGACGACCCCAAACATGCAGCCAATGTCATTAAGAGCTAATTTTCAGTGTTGAGAAGAACAAGGAGTTCTGGAAGTGATCATTTTGGGAGTCCTGTGACAGAAGTAGACAGAAGGATTTGAGGAAGCCTACATTTACAGAAGATCTGTGCTACATTCTCCGAAATGTTCTCCTACCTGTAGAGCGCCTTCAAAAACCGTGTTCAAGTGAACCTAGAAGAATTGATGCTGCTTTGCAAGCAAACAGTGTCATAGCAGATAAGAATTCGAGGTGCAATAAATGGCATTGATTATGAGTGAGGATGCTGTTGGGTTTCTGTAGGTAGATAATCAGTGATTAGCTGCTGGAGAGAGGGGATGGGAAACAGGACTGGTCCATTCACCAGGAGGACGCATTTTTATTCTGTTTGTGTGTTAAAATTCAGATCGTAGAATTGTTTGCTGTTTGCTAACTCGTTAATCTCGGGCCCAGATTGTGTCTCAGAGAAAACTCTCCAAAGCGTTACTGAAGCAGGGCAACACAGCGGGCAAGTCTTCTATAACGGTAAATAAACAAACACAGACACCCCCCCCCCCCACACACACACACACACACCCACACACACACACACACACACACACACACACACACAAAAACACACAGTGACACACAAACACATCTTCCAACCAAGCAATTGAACTTTGATGGTATCGCAGGTGACAGCAGAGGAGTTATCTGGGAACGATGATTACGTCGAGCTCGCCTTCAGTGCCAAGAAGCTGGACGACAAGGTAGGAATCCATACGGCTGTTTTTTTTTTCCTGCTGTTTGTTGGATCTCATTGCAGTAAAAAAAAAAAAATAAATAAAAAATAAAAAAAATAAAAAAAAAGCCTACAATTTTAAAACAGTTTAAAACAGGTTTTCATTTTGCAATGTCCATATGACGGTACCTCTGGTGAAACCCTGATCTAGATCCTTTCTTCCTATTTGAACCAGTTTATTTAGTTCATTCAGTACATTTCTTTCTCAGGACTTTTTTAGCAAATCAGATCCATTTCTAGAAATCTTCAGAGTGAACGATGACGGTACCGGATCCCTCGTGCACAGAACCGAGGTCGGTTTAAGCTCTTATTTTTATTTAAACATTCAAATGCTGATTGTGTGTTTAAGACGCTGCTTTTGTCTTTCCAGACCATCATGAATAATCTCAGTCCGGTGTGGAAATCGTTCAAAGTGTCTCTGAACACTCTCTGCAGCGGCGATCACGAGCGAGAGCTGAAGGTAAGTGATCTGAGATCTTCCAACAACAATACCACACCTTCTTTTCATGCGATAAGTGATAGACTGTGGTCGATCAGAGACGAGGACATCAATGGTCCCACGTCTCGGAACGACATCACCCTTGCCGCGTGGTTTCTTCTCGCGGGGTCGCGTCAGAGCAAAACGCCTGAGGCAGATTCCCATAACAGCCATCGCCTCAGTTCTGCTGCAGGATGCGAGCCGACATCTCTAATTAGCTAGCATCTCTGACTGCAGCGACTAGCTGACAGTTAGCTAAGCGGAAATGACACGGCCATAACAACATGAAACCGATGCTCAAACACCCTTTAAGCCTCTGCGCTCTCAGTCCGGCCTGTCAGCTCGGATTTCTACCCTTGAACGTGTACCTTAGAATTGGATGTATGTAATCCACATTTTTCATACAATTCATTTATCGTGTTTCAGTTTAATTAGTAAATTTAGCTTTCATTTACAGTATTATAGTGTATAATACCGTATAGTGTCCCATAATCCTCATAAATCCTTATCTACAACATCGAGCAGTTGAGGGTTAAGGGCCAGTATCTATCCTTTGAGGTGCTGGTATTTGAACTTGTGATTTGTGCACTCATACCTCTCACTTGAGTATCTCCAGGTCAGGGATTATAATGGGAACCTAAATTTAAAGAAGCAGTGGATCAGGTTGACAATAGGAATCTCACCTAGGGCTCCAAAAAAGGTCAGAAACTACCATGTCATTGGCTGGAACCCAAGAATGATCCTCAGGACCTGAGGATTTTTCCCCTCAAAGAGCTGGATAGAGAATGAACTTCCTTCCAAATGTACAGGGCTTATAAAGGCTTTCTCAGTTAGCTTAGGTGGAGGCAGGAAGATTTCCCTGACCCCTATCGGTTCACTTACGCTAGCTATTACGTTTTGTTCGTTTTTTTTTTTTTTTTTTAACAATGACTGGCGGAAATCCTATTTTATCCGACTATTTATGGTGTTTCGCTGTCCATGCTGTTTGAAAAAGTTCTGACAGAATCTATACACGCTCGCTCAATGGATAGACATTCTGACAGGATTAGCTCCAGTTCAGTGGCCTGACATCTACGTTCATTTGAGAGAAACTGAACGTGTACAGTAAAAAGTATGGGCTGTCTTCATCCATAGAAGCCTCTGCTACAAAATAGCAAGCTGTAATTAAAGCTAATGTCAGCCTACTAGTTTAGCTTATTAGCTTACTACCTAACTCGTGAGCTGTTCTTTTGGTTGGCTGCTAACAGTGACAAACATTAGCAAATGTAAATACTTGAACACACACCTGACACATAACATGGGCATGTTCACTGTCGCCTGTGCCTTTCTACAATTTACGCTGATGGTAACTGTAGAAAAGAAAGATGACATAAACAGTTTATGTTTAGTCTCTGGTTGTAACTTATATGCTAAAAAGTACGAGTTACATAAGAAGTCAATTCACTGATACAAAAGACAAATGTGCCTTTAACCTGACATGAACTGTGCACTGAAACTTGGTTTATTGCGTTTAAACACAGCTGTTGTAGTTTTTTTCCTGCCAGGTGCAGCAGGTATACGGTAAAGCTTTTTTAATTGGAGCATGTACTCTATCAAATCTGGCAAATCCTCTGAAGCTGGGTCAGGTTGGATGGGGAGCGTCAGTGGAAGCCATTTTCAGGCCTCTTTAGAGATGTTTTATAGGGTTCAGGTCAGGACTCTGGCGTGGCCACTCTAGGACATTCACAAAGTCATCTCTAATCCACTCTTGTGTTGTCTTGGCTGTTTGTTTAGGGTTGTTCCCATGTAGGAAGGTGAACCTTCAGCCCAGACTGAGGTCCTGATCACTGTGGAACAGGTTTTTATTGAGGAGATCTCTGTACATTTCTTCATTCAGCTTTTCCTCTTCCCTGGCCAGTCTCCGAGCCCCTGTTGCAGAAAAACACCCCCACAGCATGGTGCTGCCACCACCATGCTTTACTGTTGGGATGATCTTCACAGGTGATGCGCGATGCCTGGTTTCCTTGAAACATAAAGTTCCAGTTATGTCTGTTTACAAACCATTCAGTTTGGTTTCATCAGACCAGAGATCTTGTTTCAAACAGTCTGAGAGTCCTTCAGCAGGCTTCCATGGGTTTTGCACCTAGGAGAGACCTCCATCTATCCACTTTTCCATAAAGCCCAGATGGGTGGAGGCCTGCAATGATGGTTGTCCTTCTGAGACTTTGTTCCATCTCCACACAGGATCTCCAAAGCTCAGTTAGAGTGACTATCGGGTTCTTGGTCAGCTCTCTTAATAAGGTCCTTCTCCTCCAATTGCACAGTTTGGCCAGACAACCATAACATCAGTAGTTTAAATCCTAGTAACACCGACTTCTAGGCCCTTGAGTGTTATTCTTCTCACATTTAGTTTTTCTTACATTGTCTGTGGAAAGTTTCTCCTTTGGGTAATATGTATATGTGGGGTTGTCTTGCTAAGCATGCTGGATGTCCTCCATGATCTTTCACAGCACCAGTACTATGGTAGATGTTTGGAATGAGAATTTTCATCACATTTTCATGTGCTTCCTCATGCTTATAAATAAATACTTGGACTCCTCCAACCAGTGCTTTCATTCCACAAAAGAGGCTTTGAAGGTGAGGAGTTCTTAGTTCCTCACTGGATCTTTCTGCAGTGTTTGTTTTTCCCAGGTTGTGATTAATAATGTGGATATTCAGTTGAGAGACATTGCATCATCCCAACTTGAACTGATTTTTCTTTAAGGTCATAGATATGATTATATTTTCTTGATAATAGCTGAAGAGATGTTGCTGGATGAAGCTTGTCAGGTGAATCATCTTGTAACTAAAAAGTCTTTGGTACAGATTAGATTTTCTGTTAGAGAAAATCTGCAGAAATGTTACTCCGTGTTTCTTGAAGTACTCAAGTACATCTACAACGAATTAGATTGGTTTAATGGGGACCATTTAGTCGAGCTGCTCGCACAACATATAAATAGGGTTAAGATATCTTAAAATAACGATAGCCATATTACTGTAAAAATTGTACAAATATTTACATTTTCACGTCATTTAAATTTTGGTACCATGCGTTGGGATACTGCCAGGATGTGCACTCAAACAGAGGACGTCTTGCGATGGGGTCTTCAGAATGCATATCCTTTTAAACATTTATTTTTATTTTTACGTTTTTGTTAATTGGCCAATTTCCTGTTCACTACTGAAGGCTGGTGTTTTCAATGTTCTGTTTAACAACGTGGCAAACTGAGGACCTATGATTCCATACCATGTGCAATACATTATGTGTAGTATGTTTTTTAGTTTCCTAGCACCTTTTCTCTATTTGTGAATACATTTTGTATATAGAGAATATTTCATTTATTTCTCAATTATGTTTCATTTATACACTATATTGCCAAATGTTTGTGGACACCTGGCTATAAGATTCATATGTGATTGTCTTGTACATCCCTTTCCACACTTAGTGGTTATTTGCTGTAATAAGAACCTCCACTGCTCTGAGATGATGTTCCACTAGAACTTCCGCTTATGGAGATGTGTGTTCATCAGCCAACGTTCACATTCATTCCAAAGGTTTTCAATGGTGTTCTACAGCAAGAGATCTTACACTCAGACCCATGGAAAGCAGATCTTCATGGAACTGGCATTGTCATGCTTGAAAGGGTTTCCTAGTGCAAGTGAAGGGTAATATCATGCTTCTGCATTTAAAGACACTCTGTTCTAAGGTGTCCCAATACTTTTGTCAGTCAGTCTCTGGCAAAATAATTTCTTTCCGGATTATGTGTCTCAGCTAGAGGTAGTTTGCTGTTCTATGAAAGTAATAGAGTGTGAATCTCTCACACTTCCTTTCGGCCCAAGTTAAGACTGTAATCAAATGCACTAATGCTCATGCTCCAGATACTCAAGTAGAACAAAAGAAGGTCAGTTTTACTGTATGTGTTATTCTGTAAAGTGAAGGACAGTTTCTGAAAAAGAAATAGGATTTGAATGGAGATCCTTCAGTAAAAATGAGCTTCATCAGAAGAAAACAGAGCGCTGGAGTTGCTTTTGAAAGCATTAAGAAAGTGGTATTGTGCCATTGCCTGGCTGCTGAAGTAGAACTAATCTATTTTTAATCACACTTTTTTAATCTGACATTTGGATCTTAAAAATATTTCTAACGCTGGAGATCCCTGGTGGTTTAAAAAATAAGCTGCATTTATCTGTTTACCCTTCAACTTACTTCAGTTCCGAACTTTTAAAAGCGCACATTTACATTGACGTACACCTGGAGACACCTCGCTCACACACTCAAAGTAAGTAAAGACACACACTCAACTCACTCCCAGTGAAGTATACGCTACTGTGTTATTGTACCACTTGATTGCGTCTCGTTCTGGATTTGATCTCGTTTACACCCTAGTTCACGCTGATTGATCCAAACCCTTAATCTTGACAATGTATGGTTTGCTACTTTGAATACATGCACTTGCATCCATACCTACATGACTACTACAGCAAAATGCTGCTTTACCACTTATCAAGTAATTATATCATGCTATATCATGATATCATGATATAGTGTGAGACGGGTAAGACTGAGGTGTCAGACAGGTAATACAGGTGTCCGAAGTGGAAGACTGAGGTGTCAGACGTTAATACAGGTGTCAGACAGGTAAGACTGAGGTGTCAGACGGGTAAGACTTAGGTGTCAGACGTGTATGACTGAGGTGTCAGATGTGTAATTCAGGTGTCAGACAGGTAAGACTGAGGTGTGAGACGAGTAAGACTGAGGTGTGAGACGAGTAAGACTGAGGTGTGAGACGAGTAAGACTGAGGTGTGAGACGGTTAGGACTGAGGTGGCAGACAGGTAAGACTGGTGTGATATGAGTAAGACTGAGGTGTGAGACGGGTAAGACTGAGGTGTGAGATGAGTAAGACTGAGGTGTGAGATGAGTAAGACTGAGGTGTGAGACGGGTAAGCCTGAGGTATGAGACGGGTAGGACTGAGGTATGAGTCGGGTAAGACTAAGGTATTAGACAAGTAGGACTGAGGCGTCAGACAGGTAGGACTGAGGTGTCAGACAGGTAAGACTGAGGTGTAAGACGGGTAGGACTGAGGAGAAAGACGGGTAGGACTGAAGAATGAAATGGGTAGGACTGAGCTGTGAGATGGGTAGGACTGAGGTGTGAGATGTGTAAGACTGAGGTATGAGACGGGTAGGATTGAGGTGTCAGAGAGGTAAGACGTATGAGATGCGTAGGACTGAGGTGTAAGACAGGTAAGACTGAGGTGTCAGACTGGTAAGACTGAGGTGTCAGACGGGTAAGACTGAGGTGTGAGACGGGTAGGACTGAGGTGTGAGACGGGTAGGACTGAGGTGTGAGAGGGGTAGGACTGAGGTGTGAGACAGGTAGGACTGAGGAGTGAGAAGGGTAGGACTGAGGTGTGAGACAGGTAGGACTGAGGTGTGAGAGGGGTAGGACTGAGGTGTGAGACGGGTAGGACTGAGGAGTAAGACGGTTAGGACTGAGGTGTGAGAGGGGTAGGACTGAGGTGTGAGACGGGTAGGACTGAGGAGTGAGACGGGTAGGACTGAGGTGTGAGATGGGTAGGACTGAGGAGTTTGACGGGTCAGTCCTGAGGTGTGAGAGGGGTAGGACTGAGGTGTGAGACGGGTAGGACTGAGGTATGAGACGGGTAGGACTGAGGAGTGAGACGGGTAGGACTGAGGTGTGAGACGGGTCGGACTGAGGTGTGAGAGAGGTGAGACTGAGGAGTAAGACGGGTAGGACTGAGGTGTGAGACGGGTAGGACTGAGGTGTGAGACGGGTAGGACTGGGTTGTGAGACAGGTAGGACTGAGGTGTGAAAGGGGTAGGACTGAGGTGTGAGACAGGTAGGACTGAGGTGTGAGACGGGTAGGACTGAGGTGAGAGACGGGTAGGACTGGGTTGTGAGACGGTTAGGACTGAGGTGTGAGAGGGGTAGGACTGAGGTGTGAGACAGGTAGAACTGAGGTGTGAGACGGGTAGGACTAAGGTGTGAGACAGGTCGGACTGAGGTGTGAGACGGGTAGGACTGAGGTGTGAGACGGGTAGGACTGAGGTGTTCTTAGATGTATTTTTAGATGTACAGTGAGGAAAATAAGTATTTGAACACCCTGCTATTTTGCAAGTTCTCCCACTTAGAAATCATGGAGGGGTCTGAAATTGTCATCGTAGGTGCATGTCCACTGTGAGAGACATAAGCTAAAAAATAAAATCCAGGAATCACAATTTATGATTTTTAAACTATTTATTTGTATGATACAGCTGCAAATAAGTATTTGAACACCTGTCTATCAGCTAGAATTTGACCCTCAAAGACCTGTTATTCTGCCTTTAAAATATCCACCTCCACTACATTTATTATCCTAAATTAGATTAACCTGTTTGAGGTCGTTAGCTGCATAAAGACACCTGTCCACCCCATACAATCAGTAAGAATCCAACTACTAACATGGCCAAGACCAAAGAGCTGTCCAAAGACACTAGAGACAAAATTGTACACCTCCACAAGGCTGGAAAGGGCTACGGGGAAATTGCCAAGCAGCTTGGTGAAAAAAGGTCAACTGTTGGAGCAATCGTTAAAAAATGGAAGAAGCTAAACATGACTGTCAATCTCCCTCGGACTGGGGCTCCATGCAAGATCTCACCTCGTGGGGTCTCAATGATCCTAAGGAAGGTGAAAAATCAGCCCAGAACTACACGGGAGTAGCTGGTCAATGACCTGAAAAGAGCTGGGACCACCGTTTCCAAGGTTACTGTTGGTAATACACTAAGACGTCATGGTTTGAAATCATGCATGGCACGGAAGGTTCCCCTGCTTAAACCAGCACATGTCCAGGCACGTCTTAAGTTTGCCAATGACCATTTGGATGATCCAGAGGAGCCATGGGAGAAAGTCATGTGGTCAGATGAGACCAAAATAGAACTTTTGGGTCACAATTCCACTAAACGTGTTTGGAGGAAGAAGAATGATGAGTACCATCCCAAGAACACCATCCCTACTGTGAAGCATGGGGGTGGTAGCATCATGCTTTGGGGGTGTTTTTCTGCACATGGGACAGGGCGACTGCACTGTATTGAGAGGATGACCGGGGCCATGTATTGTGAGATTTTGGGGAACAACCTCCTTCCCTCAGTTAGAGCATTGAAGATGGGTCGAGGCTGGGTCTTCCAACATGACAATGACCCGAAGCACACAGCCAGGATAACCAAGGAGTGGCTCTGTAAGAAGCATATCAAGGTTCTGGCGTGGCCTAGCCAGTCTCCAGACCTAAACCCAATAGAGAATCTTTGGAGGGAGCTCAAACTCCGTGTTTCTCAGCGACAGGCCAGAAACCTGACTGATCTAGAGAAGATCTGTGTGAAGGAGTGGGCCAAAATCCCTCCTGCAGTGTGTGCAAACCTGGTGAAAAACTACAGGAAACGTTTGACCTCTGTAATTGCAAACAAAGGCTACTGTACCAAATATTAACATTGACTTTCTCAGGTGTTCAAATACTTATTTGCAGCTGCATCATACAAATAAATATTTAAAAAATCATACATTGTGATTTCTGGATTTTTTTTTTAGATTATGTCTCTCACAGTGGACATGCACCTACGATGACCATTTCAGACCCCTCCATGATTTCTAAGTGGGAGAACTTGCAAAATAGCAGCGTGTTCAAATACTTATTTTCCTCACTGTAATTAATTAATTGATCACATGAATCCACTGTGTTCTGGATAAATAATAGTTTTTTTTGTTGCTAAGTATTACATATGATGATGTGTTTTTAATGACAGATTCCCTAAAATGATTCCTATTTCTCCAATAAGAAATATCCCAAAGTCTCATCGTTCTTATCGCAACAAATCATATCTCAGTGATTGTGATTTGTATCGTGTCGCAGATTCTTGCCGATACACAGCCCCATCATCGAGCATGTAATCTGTTTACTGATTAAATATACACCCTCACATTTCCTAACATAATATTACAAATATTTATTTCTAAATAAATGATTCACAAAAGCATGTTAAACGTCTGTAATATTTTCCACTTAAAGGTATATGCGGTGTAATCGTACTCTTGAATGTGGTCGGATTATGAAGCATCAATAGTTCTAAAAGCACTTCACATTGTCCATTTACACCGACAGCACATGGTGCAGTTTAATACTCTGGTTCCTGACTGTTCTCGCTCTCAGTAATTATGTGTAGAGGATGAAACCGGCTTTTTATTCTCCAGTCGGTGCAGAGAAACTCCATTTAAACAGTGGCCCGAGCTCAGGATCGAACCATGGATCAGAGCGGCACTACCTGCTGAAGAACCTGCTCTCAATCTGTCAATCAAATCCAGGTTTATGGGTTTAAAATAAATGGATGAAGGGATGGATAGATATTTCAGTTCTACTTCAATGGCTTTAAGTGTTGCTTGATAAAGGTGATGGAGTGATCCTTAGAGTTTGGTAGAGTGTCACCTAGTCCAGGTTACTCTCCTAAACCATATCACCCACCCCCCAACACACACACACACACACACACACACACACACATGTGGACGATGCTGGATACATATGTTTAAATAGATGTTTTTACTCATATCATATCTTTATCTAATAATTGAGGGGTTAAAATGTCCCGTAGTTTTTAATAGAGGTCATGAATATTTATTAATGAATATATTCATATTTATGTCCTTTAGAACAGTGTCATGATTCAGTACTTTTTTTTTTTTTTTATAATAATAATAAATCCAGTACTATTTTACATGGAGTGTTTTTTTTGTTTTGTGTATCCAGTATCCATTTTAAAATCGGATTTTTTATGTAACTTGTTTTAAAACAAGTAAATGATTTTAATAGGAATTAATAAAAATAAAAAAGTCATAATAAAATCACAATAACACTGGTATTCACTTGGGCACGTGGCATTTGCTGTTACAGACCCCCATTAAAGAAAGGAAACATTATGTGGCCCTCAGAGGAAAATTATGGGGACCCCTGGTGTACATGATACCAGAACATCCCACATAAAGGTTTCAAGGCAAAGTTTTTTCAATCTCAATTCCATGTCAGGTTACAGGCGGAATGTGGAGCAGGTCCAGAGTCTGAGTGCTTCATTACTGCTGTGTGTGTGTGTGGGTGTGTGGGTGTGTGTGGGTGTGTGTGGAGGACTGGGTCGAGTGCTTATCGAACTCATTGACTCAGCATGCTGATTGACTCTAAATGTTTATGTGGATTCTCCGGAGTAACAGCAGCATGATCAAGTGGAACGGCAGTCAGTCATAAATAAAGATGAGCCCATTTTTTCCGTTGGAATATTCCCAAGCTGATTACGCAGCATGCTCCGAAAGGCGCGAGGACACCTCCGATTTCACTTCAAGAGGCGATGTGTGTGCGCATTGTTTAATTAATACACCGTTAAGAGGTGCAACAGGGGAGATTATCAGCCGGAGGTTACGAGTTCGAATCCAACAATCCAGGCTGCAGGCAGGATAGAGGGAGGAGGGATGGATGGATGGAGGGAGGGGGGGATGGGGGGATGAAGGGATGGCTCTGTCCTACCAATCACAGGGACTCTATCCATTCACAGGTGTAAGAAGCAGGAAATTGAGGACGGTGCTTCCATTTAAATGTGTGTTACACCACCCATAACACAGCAGAAGCACATCTCAGAGGGAGCATGTGATAGTCTTTACCCTTTCTGATTGGTCTGTGGTATATACTGATCATTGCAGCAGTGCTCAGCCATAGGAAATCGAAGTGAATACAGAGCTGAGAAAGAAACCTGAGTCACTTTCAAGACCTATTGATGACTGGTTCATTCTCGAACAGAGACCTGCACCTTCAAAACAGTCCCCTTGCACAGCAACACAGTGCCCCCAATGTTCTTCTGGAACGTGTCCTGGAAGTCTTCTTTTCGAAGCGTGTCAAGCAGCTTCCGGGTGTTTTTGGGGCCTGATCTCTCTGTGGCAGGTTTGCCCAGGTTCACGCAGAACTTCACGTTTGCACACATCGATCAGTACAGCCTGATACCACCTGATATGTTCCTCAGCTGTGTCCTAATGTACTAAAGCTACTTCCTCATCTAGACTCAGGATTAGATTAGATTGTTAGATGCTTTACCAATCATTGCCACATGTGCAGACCAGTAATTCATCTCCTGAGAACGTTATCTTGTTTATTGTGTTGTTTTTTGCATGGATATTAGACCTGGAAAAGAGATCAGGGATCTCAGGACAGTGAGGAAAAGTCAACCACAGCATCTTTGTATTAATATTTTAAACGGCTTTCAAATTTTGATTACCCCCTGCTAATGTCTCCTCATTAAAGATTCATCGGCACTGAGGCTACACGGTACGGTCTTCCTGTGTGTACACACACACACACACGCGCGCTGTTGCTACTTTATGATTAATTCTTTGTCGTGTTAAGCATTAAGTGAAACATTTGTAGCAGGGACGGTAACCATTCCTTCTGATTGTGACTCAATTGTCTGTCATTAAAGCAGCACATATTCACATACTCGTCTTCTGCCTGGACACTGATTCAGACTTCCAAAGTTTGACACTTAGATAGTGTGTCGTTCTCATGGTGTGGGTTTTGTGAAATTGATATATTTAAATTATTTCATATTTGACTCATCCTGCAACACTGATCCAATCTAGAACATCTCACACACTGTGGTGGAGAGGTGGGGGGGTGATGTGGAAAGTGGGGGGTTGATGTAACTCATGAGGCTTGGTGTTGCAGGTGCGGGCATGATTTTGCAGGTGCCGTGTGGTGTTGCAGGTGGGGGCATGATTTAACAGGTGGGGGTGTGGTGTTGAAGGTGGGGGTGGGATGTGGCAGGTGGAGGTGTATTGTGGTAGGTGGGAATGTGGTGTTGCAGGTTGGGGTGTGATGTGGTAGGTGGGGGTGTGGTGCTGCAGGTGGGGCTGTGCCCTATACACACTATACCCTACACCCTTGTACTCTATACACATTATACCTTATTCCTTGTATTCTGCACACTGTACCCTACACCCTGTACCTTATACACACTATACTCTATACACTATACCCTACACCCTGTACCTTATACACACTATACTCTATACACTATACCCTACACCCTGTACCTTATACACACTATACTCTATACACTATACCCTACACCCTGTACCTTATACACACTATACTCTATACACTATACCCTACACCATGTACCTTATACACACTATACTCTATACACTATACCCTACACCCTGTACCTTATACACACTATACTCTATACACTATACCCTACACCCTGTACCTTATACACACTATACTCTATACACTATACCCTACACCCTGTACCTTATACACACTATACTCTATACACTATACCCTACACCCTGTACCTTATACACACTACACTCTATACACTATACCCTACACCCTGTACCTTATACACACTATACTCTATACACTATACCCTACACCCTGTACCTTATACACACTACACTCTATACACTTTACCCTACACCCTGTACCTTATATACACTATACTCTATACACTATACCCTACACCCTGTACCTTATACACACTACACTCTATACACTATACCCTACACCCTGTACCTTATACACACTATACTCTATACACTATACCCTACACCCTGTACCTTATATACACTATACTCTATACACTATACCCTACACCCTGTACCTTATACACACTACACTCTATACACTATACCCTACACCCTGTACTTTATACACACTACACTCTATACACTATACCCTACACCCTGTACCTTATATACACTATACTCTATACACTATACCCTACACCCTGTACCTTATACACACTACACTCTATACACTATACCCTACACCCTGGACCTTATACACACTATACTCTATACACTATACCCTACACCCTGTACCTTATACACACTACACTCTATACACTATACTTTGCACCATGTACCTTATACACACTACACTCTATACACTATACCCTACACCCTGGACCTTATACACACTATACTCTATACACTATACCCTACACCCTGGACCTTATACACACTATACTCTATACACTATACCCTACACCCTGGACCTTATACACACTATACTCTATACACTATACCCTACACCCTGGACCTTATACACACTATACTCTATACACTATACTTTACACCCTGTACCTTATACACACTACACTCTATACACTATACTTTGCACCATGTACCTTATACACACTATACTCTATACACTATACCCTACACCCTGTACCTTATACACACTATACTCTATACACTATACTTTATACCCTGTACCTTATACACACTATACTCTATACACTATACCCTACACCCTGTACCTTATACACACTATACTCTATACACTATACCCTACTTATACTTATACCCTACTTATACACACTATACTCTATACACTATACCCTACACCCTGTACCTTATACACACTATACTCTATACACTATACTTTACACCCTGTACCTTATATACACTATACTCTATACACTATACCCTACACCCTGTACCTTATATACACTATACTCTATACACTATACCCTACACCCTGTACCTTATATACACTATACTCTATACACTATACCCTACACCCTGTACCTTATATACACTATACTCTATACAC
This sequence comes from Silurus lanzhouensis, assembly GCA_039877035.1. Taxonomy (NCBI): domain Eukaryota; kingdom Metazoa; phylum Chordata; class Actinopteri; order Siluriformes; family Siluridae; genus Silurus; species Silurus lanzhouensis. The sequence continues at coordinate 257,619 of JBCEWE010000400.1, forward strand.
TATACCCTACATCCTGTACCTTATACACACTATACTCTATACACTATACCCTACACCTTGTACCTTATACACACTATACTCTATACACTATACCCTACACCCTGTACCTTATATACACTATACTCTATACACTATACCCTACACCCTGTACCTTATACACACTATACTCTATACACTATACTTTACACCCTGTACCTTATACACACTATACTCTATACACTATACCCTACACCCTGTACCTTATACACACTATACTCTATACACTATACCCTACACCCTGTACCTTATACACACTATACTCTATACACTATACCCTACACCCTGTACCTTATACACACTATACTCTATACACTATACCCTACACCCTGTACCTTATACACACTATACTCTATACACTATACCCTACACCCTGTACCTTATACACACTATACTCTATACACTATACCCTACACCCTGTACCTTATATACACTATACTCTATACACTATACCCTACACCCTGTACCTTATACACACTATACTCTATACACTATACCCTACACCCTGTACCTTATATACACTATACTCTATACACTATACCCTACACCCTGTACCTTATATACACTATATACACTATACCCTACACCATGTACCTTATACACACTATACTCTATACACTATACCCTACACCCTGTACCTTATATACACTATACTCTATACACTATACCCTACACCCTGTACCTTATACACACTATACTCTATACACTTTACCCTACACCCTGTACCTTATATACACTATACTCTATACACTATACCCTAGACCCTGTACCTTATACACACTACACTCTATACACTATACCATACACCCTGTACCTTATACACACTATACTCTATACACTATACCCTACACCCTGTACCTTATACACACTACACTCTATACACTATACCCTACACCCTGTACCTTATATACACTATACTCTATACACTATACCCTACACCCTGTACCTTATACACACTACACTCTATACACTATACCCTACACCCTGTACCTTATACACACTATACTCTATACACTATACCCTACACCCTGTACCTTATACACACTACACTCTATACACTATACCCTACACCCTGTACCTTATATACACTATACTCTATACACTACACCCTACACCCTGTACCTTATACACACTATACTCTATACACTATACCCTACACCCTGTACCTTATATACACTATACTCTATACACTATACCCTACACCCTGTACCTTATACACACTATACTCTATACACTATACCCTACACCCTGTACCTTATATACACTATACTCTATACACTATACCCTACACCCTGTACCTTATATACACTATATACACTATACCCTACACCATGTACCTTATACACACTATACTCTATACACTATACCCTACACCCTGTACCTTATATACACTATACTCTATACACTATACCCTACACCCTGTACCTTATACACACTATACTCTATACACTATACCCTACACCCTGTACCTTATATACACTATACTCTATACACTATACCCTACACCCTGTACCTTATATACACTATATACACTATACCCTACACCCTGTACCTTATACACACTATACTCTATACACTATACTTTACACCCTGTACCTTATATACACTATACTCTATACACTATACCCTACACCCTGTACCTTATACACACTATACTCTATACACTATACCCTACACCCTGTACCTTATATACACTATACTCTATTCACTATACCCTACACCCTGTACCTTATACACACTATACTCTATACACTATACCCTACACCCTGTACCTTATATACACTATACTCTATACACTATACCCTACACCCTGTACCTTATACACACTATACTCTATACACTATACCCTACACCCTGTACCTTATATACACTATACTCTATACACTATACCCTACACCCTGTACCTTATACACACTATACTCTATACACTATACCCTACACCCTGTACCTTATATACACTATACTCTATACACTATACCCTACACCCTGTACCTTATACACACTATACTCTATACACTATACCCTACACCCTGTACCTTATATACACTATACTCTATACACTATACCCTACACCCTGTACCTTATACACAATATACTCTATACACTATACCCTACATCCTGTACCTTATACACACTATACTCTATACACTATACCCTACACCCTGTACCTTATACACACTATACTCTATACACTATACCCTACACCCTGTACCTTATACACACTATACTCTATACACTATACCCTACACCCTGTACCTTATACACACTACACTCTATACACTATACCCTACACCCTGTACCTTATACACACTATACTCTATACACTATACTTTACACCCTGTACCTTATATACACTATACTCTATACACTATACCCTACACCCTGTACCTTATACCCACTATACTCTATACACTATACCCTACACCCTGTACCTTATATACACTATACTCTATACACTATACCCTACACCATGTACCTTATACACACTATACTCTATACACTATACCCTACACCCTGTACCTTATATACACTATACTCTATACACTATACCCTACACCCTGTACCTTATACACACTATACTCTATACACTATACCCTACACCCTGTACCTTATATACACTATACTCTATACACTATACCCTACACCCTGTACCTTATACACACTATACTCTATACACTATACCCTACACCTTGTACCTTATACACACTATACTCTCCACACTATACCCTACACCCTGTACCTTATACACACTATACTCTATACACTATACCTTACACCCTGTACCTTATACACACTATACTCTATACACTATACCCTACACCCTGTACCTTATACACACTATACTCTATACACTATACTTTACACCCTGTACCTTATATACACTATACTCTATACACTATACCCTACACCCTGTACCTTATACACACTATACTCTATACACTATACCCTACACCCTGTACCTTATATACACTATACTCTATACACTATACCCTACACCCTGTACCTTATACACACTATACTCTATACACTATACCCTACACCCTGTACCTTATATACACTATACTCTATACCCTACACCCTGTACCTTATACACACTATACTCTATACACTATACCCTACACCCTGTACCTTATACACACTATACTCTATACACTATACCCTACACCCTGTACCTTATACACACTATACTCTATACACTATACTCTATACCCTACACCCTGTACCTTATACACACTATACTCTATACACTATACCCTACACCCTGTACCTTATACACACTATACTCTATACACTATACCCTACACCCTGTACCTTATACACACTATACTCTATACACTATACCCTACACCCTGTACCTTATATACACTATACTCTATACACTATACCCTACACCCTGTACCTTATATACACTATACTCTATACACTATACCCTACACCCTGTACCTTATACACACTATACTCTATACACTATACTTTACACCCTGTACCTTATATACACTATACTCTGTACACTATACCCTACACCCTGTACCTTATACACACTATACTCTATACACTATACCCTACACCCTGTACCTTATATACACTATACTTTATACACTATACCCTACACCCTGTACCTTATATACACTATACTCTATACACTATACCCTACACCCTGTACCTTATACACACTATACTCTATACCCTGTACACTATATACTATAGAATGTACTCTATACACATTATACACTATACCATATAGTATTCCATACAAAATATACTCACTGTATATACACTACACCCTATACATGATACACTAAATCCTTTTAAAAAATGCACTGCTCACTCAGGTTATCACTTCAACTAAAGGTTAAAAAAATACAGGTTATATATGGTAACCTGATCTTCTGACCTTCCTGACATGAACATTCATCTTCAATCCCACTGGATTTTTTCTTTTTTTATTCTCTCGTTTTTTTCAGTGTACTGTTTGGGACTGGGATTCGAATGGAAAGCATGACTTTATTGGAGAATTCCAGACTACCTTTAAAGAGTTGAAGACCGCTATGGATGGAAAACTGGTTAATATACTAAGTCACATACACACACACGCACACACACACACACACACACACACACCCCAAATAAATGCATCAACATTTAATTAAATATAAACAGTGTCACATGCAGTTATTATTATTCTCTGTAAGCAGATTCCGTGTGTTTAATGAGCCATTCCTGTGTTTTTCACCCGCAGATTCAGTGGGAATGCATCAATCCTAAGTACCAGGTGAAAAAGAAGAATTACCGAAACTCAGGCATGGTGATCCTGACTCAGTGTAAGGTGAAGACGCTGTCTGTGTTGCACAGAAAGTCAGTCGAGAAGGACCTGTACAAAACCTGTGGACGTCTTAAATATGTAACGACACTCTTAATGCTTTTTTTCCCATCTAGATAATAAAAATGCACTCCTTTCTGGATTATATAATGGGAGGATGTCAGATCCAGTTCACAGTAAGTGACTCTGATGTCTGAATTACATCAAGGAAATGCAACTGTCAGAAAACCAGCTAAAATACTTTATTTACATAAACCAGATCTGATGAGGAGTTCATATCAGTGCACCGTGTGGAGGTAAAGTACGGCCCGAGAGCATTATAATGGTGTAAGGCCTCACAACTATCTGTGGATGTAAAAATGTAAATAAAACCAGAATGCAATAATCTTCAAATCTCATAAACCCCATATTTTATTCAGAATTCACAAAACAAAATGACATATCAAATGTTTAAACGGAAGATACGTACCATTTTAACAAAAGATCATTTAGAATTTGATGGCTGCAGGGCCATGTTTCTCTCCGTGTAGCATCACATGATGTCCATCTGAGGAGACCAGTTGCTGAAGTTTTTTGAGAGGAATGTTGTCCTATATGTGTCTGATACAGAATTCTAGCTGCTCGACAGTTCTGGGTTTCCTTTGTTGTGTTTTTCATTTCATGATGCCCCAAGAGTTTTCAAAAGGTGAGCGGTACAAATCCGCTGCTCCGAATCATGAATGTTACGATGACTACGTATGTTTCTAAGCAGCGTATTCACAAGTCTCTGAAAACACACCTAAACTTTCAGCCAATCGCAATCCACCGTTCACACTGGCCATGATATGAAGAGAAGTATTAATGTGCTGTAGTTGAGAGGGGGAAAGTTGTAGTTCCTGGGATGTTCTTGTTGTTTCTGTGTACGTGATTGGTGGATGTACCTTTCTGTAGGTGGCGATTGATTTCACTGCCTCAAACGGTGACCCACGGAACAGCTGTTCTCTCCACTACATCCACCCCTACCAGCCCAATGAGTACCTCAAGGCCCTGGTGGCAGTAGGTGAGATCTGCCAGGACTACGACAGGTAACTTACACCAATAGCAGGAGAGCAGGATTTGTTCCTTTATATATATATATATATATATATATATATATATATATATATATATATATATATATATATACAGTGCCCTCCACAATTATTGGCACCCCTGTTTAAGATGTGGTCGTGGACTTCTAAAAATTCTCCTTTTTTTTAAAACAACATAGAACCCAAATGCAAAAAAATAGAAAAATCCAACCTTTCATTTAAGTACATTACTTTGGTGGTAAAAAAATCATACATTTAGAAAAAAAAAAAAAACTTGAAATCATGTGTGCCACAATTATTGGCACCCCTAACAATTCCTCTGAAAAATTTATTATTATTTTTTTTTTAAATATTTTTCTGTAGTTGCTAAGGTTGGTCAGGGTATCTAGGGACTTTTAATTAGTAATTCATGATTTCCTGTTTCCCTGGGGTATAAATATGACGTGACACAGAGGCCTAATTCTCTTACCCATTTGTCAACATGGCAAAGACAAGAGAACACACCATTCAAGTAAGGCAGATGTGTGTCGACCTTCATAAGTCAGGCAATGGCTACAAGAAAATAGCCACTCGCCTTAACTTGCCGCTATCTACAGTCAGAGGAATCATTAAGAAGTTTAAAACAACTGGAACAGTGACAAACAAGGCTGGAAGAGGTCCCAAGTTTATCTTGCCACAACGCACAGTGAGGAAGATGGTAAGAGAAGTAAAAAAATTTCCCAAGCTCACCGTCACAGAATTGCATCAAAGAGTGGCATCTTGGGGTCACAGAGTCTCCAAAACAACCATCAGACGCTCTCTACATGCCAACAAGCTGTTTGGGAGGCATGCAAGGAAAAAGCCTTTTCTCACTAACACTCACAAACGTAAACGTCTGGAGTTTGCTAAGCGGTACTGGGACTTCAACTGGGATCGTGTGCTTTGGTCAGATGAGACTAAGATTGATCTTTTTGGCAACAAACACTCTAAGTGGGTCTGGCGTAAAACAAAAGATGAGTATGCCGAAAAGCACCTCATGCCCACCGTGAAGTATGGTGGAGGATCTGTGATGCTGTGGGCCTGTTTCTCTTCCAAAGGCCCTGGGAACCTTGTTAGGGTGCATGGCATTATGAACGCTTTGAAGTACCAGGATATTTTAAATAAAAACCTGATGGCCTCTGCCAGAAAGCTGAAGATGGGTCGTCATTGGGTCTTTCAGCAGGATAATGATCCAAAACATGTGGCAAAATCTACACAAAAGTGGTTCAGCAGTCACAAACTCAAGGTCCTCCCATGGCCATCTCAGTCCCCAGACCTCAACCCAATCGAAAACCTGTGGGGCGAGCTAAAGAGAAGAGTGCATAAGAGAGGACCCAGGACACTGGATGATCTAGAAAGATTGTGCAAAGAAGAATGGTCAAAAATCCCTCTCTCTGTGTTCTCCAATCTTGTGAAATGTTATAGGAGGAGATTAAGTGCTGTCTTGTTGGCAAAAGGAGGTTGTACAAAGTATTAACATCAAGGGTGCCAATAATTGTGGCACACACGATTTAAATTTTTTTTTTTTTTTTTCTAAATCTGTGATTTTTTTTTTTTTGTTATGTACTTAAATAAAAGGTTGGATTTTTCTCTTTTTTTGCATTTGGGTTCTATGTTGTTTTAAAAAAAAGGAGAATTTTTAGAAGTCCACAACCACATCTTAAACAGGGGTGCCAATAATTGTGGAGGGCACTGTATGTATATATATATATATACACTTTTCATGATTTCCTGGATTTGGATTACTGTAAAAGATACTCCTGCTGATTAATAATGCAACCATCTGGTGGGATTTTTTTCCCCTAAAGCCCTGTAGATCAGATTCATTCTCACATTACACGCAACCGAAATCTATAGACGCTGTGATTTATGTACATCCTGCATCATTCGAGCGCCGAGCCAATTATATCTGACCCTTACAGAGGTCGTTATCTTTATTCTCACCTCTTCTGGTTTCAGCGATAAAATGTTTCCGGCGTTCGGCTTCGGAGCGCAGATCCCACCTGACTTCAAAGTACGTCTCCTGCACCTCCATCCATTCCACAGCTGGAACAATTCCTTCTGTGTTTGGAATAGTTCAGGTGTAAAAAAAAAAAAAAAAAGGGACCAGGAAAATACAATAGAGCATCAGGTTTCTCTCAGGGTCATTTCATTGCAGTTTCCTTCTTCTCAAGGTCTCCCATGATTTTGCTGTGAACTTTGATGAGGACAACCCTGAGTGTGCTGGTAAGTGTGTGTGTGTGTGTGTGTGTGCGTGCGTGCGTGCGTGTGTGTGTTTGTGCACGTACACCTGAGTTAATGTAAAATGTTCAGATTCCACACTAATCTGTACGTGTGAAGTGAACGGATCTCTCACACACACACACACACACACACACATACACACACAGCTGGGCCGTGTCACACACCAAGCAGCTCCGATCTTTCATACTTTTTCTAACATAATCCGAGGATGCGTCTCTTCACAAAAACTAAGGTTTTCCCACAAGAGATCTTAGAATCCTTCATGACACAAGCTTAGACATATGAGAGATAAAACATCACCTGAGGAACTCTTTGAATAGTCACATGTTCACCCTAGTTATTTATGTTTGTGTGGTCCGAGGATCAGGGTTGGAGAACATCCTGAGAATTCCAGGAAACTGATGGCTGTATGAATGCCTTTCTCAGCAGGATGTCCAAGAGTTCCTACAACCACAGTAACAGATATATCTGGCATGTTCTCTTTTCTTCCAGGTATTCAAGGAGTTGTGGAAGCTTATCAAAACTGCCTGCCTAAGATCCAGCTGTATGGCCCCACTAACATAGCGCCGATCATCCAGAAAGTCGCCAACTCCGCTTCTGAGGAGATGCACACCAAGGAGGCCATGGTGTGGAGCCTTGTTACATTTACTAGGGGTTCAAGAAGGAGAATTCAGCTTTAGTTCCAGTTTACTGTAGCTCATTTTATTAAACATATATATATATATATAGAGAGAGAGATTTGAATTGTTCTTCCTGAATCTGCGCATTTCACTTTATGGCCTGGATCTTATGAGCATCTCTCCCTCTCACACACACACACACACACTCTAGGAGTATTTCATTCTGCTGATCCTGACCGACGGGGTAATAACCGACATGGCGGACACGCGTGAGGCCATCGTCCACGCCTCCCACCTCCCCATGTCCGTGATCATAGTGGGGATCGGCAGTGCGGACTTCAGCGACATGCAGATGCTGGACGGCGACGACGGCATCCTGCGCTCGCCCAAAGGAGAACCCGTTCTCCGTGACATCGTCCAGTTCGTGCCCTTCCGGAACTTCAAACATGTGAGTGTGGGTCAAAACAATAAAACGTCCTTCAGGAAGTTTATCATACACATGCCCAAGACCGGGTGACTTTGATTTTCTCCTGATCTTCACTCTCCATGCAAGCGATGAGGTTGAACGTATTCTGAGATGATAAAAATCAGCCGCCTTTTATTATCGTTATTCATGTAATTATAGAATATTTCCATGTGTTCCCTGCGTTGTAGTAATTACTGAACACGGGGGAGAATAAACAGGATCAGGAGGCGCTGCAGGAAACGCTGTGTTGACGTGTCCTCTTTCAGCGACAGCAAGGTTTTATGTTGGGCAGAACATTGTGGCGCGTTTAATCGAACGTGGCATGTCATTAAAAAGCAGAACGGCCACGCTGTGGTACCCTCGGAACACAAACTTGCTTAGACAGGCAATCTGCGCCCCCGATCTACCCCCGATTCCACCCCCGATCCGCCCGGACTTCTCCCCCTGATCCGCTCAGACTCCGCTCCCCACCTGCCCGGACTCCGCCCCTGATTCAACCTGACTCCGCCCCCCAAAATCCATCATGGTGTACAGGAGCAAATCAGGCCTGCTGGATTCGGGTCACCTCAAACAGTCCTGAAGCTCAGTGTTGATATGAAACTCATGTTAGTGCCAGAGACTCCAGGTGTGTGTGTGTGTGTATGTGTGTGTGTGTGTGTGTGTCCATACACATACTGCCCCAGTGCATGCAGATTTTATTTTTTAGCATTGTCCTGCTGTCTCGTTTTCTACCTGTTTTGCAGACAGAGTGAAATGAGAGTGACCCCCCCCCCATCCGTTTCACCTTCTTCCCAGTGTGACATCACACTTTCTTCTCCGTTTCTCTCGTCCCTTTTCTCAGGCTTCTCCTGCGGCGCTGGCGAAGAGTGTGCTGGCCGAGGTGCCCAATCAGGTGGTGGATTATTACAACAGCAAAGGCATCAAACCCAAATGTATGTCCGACTTCGAGTCTTCCAGAGCGTTCAGTCCCTGAAGCACATCGACCTCACCGGGAGACGAGGAACACACACACACACACACACATACACATACACACATTTACGCACTTACCACTCAGTATCATCAATATTATTAATATTATTATTATTGTTATTATTGTTAATATTGTTATCCAATTCTCTCTTTCCATTCTTCTTCTGCATCTTCTGGTGAAGTTGTTGGGTAGAAAATGGTGAAATTTGGTTCACTGATGGTGGAGGGTCTAAGGAACATTCCCTCCAAATCCTGCTTGTGTCCAACCAATGCTCTAGTGCCACCATCAGGTCAATTTGCACCTAATATGGAAGAATAGTTGTATATTTTTATAGCTTGTGTTTGACATTTAAAAACCAGACTGGAAGTGTGGCTGGAATCTCTGGATAAACCTGATCGCATTTTCCACCTGGATGTTGCATATTTTGTGCATTGAACTCACACGCACACGTCATTTTCTGTCCAACCTGGACAAGATTCATCAGCTAAATCCTGCGAACAGGAAGTATGGCTTTATTTCAGAAACAACTTTTGCACACTGATGCATAACTTGGTGGACGTCTTCAGGACCACGATAGGACGACGTTTTAGTGCTTTTTTATTTTAGCTTAAAAAAATTGACGAGATTGTCGAGATTAAAGTCGTAATATTTTGAGAAAAAAATCAAACTAACAAGAATAAAGTCGCAGAATTTCTGCTAAATCCTAACCCAAACTAGCATTTAACCAAATTCCACACAGTGGAACAGCGAAACGTTTCTCGCAATTCTGTGATTTTTCTCAAAATAACACTACTTTATTCTCGCACTGCTACGAATTTATTCTCATAATATTTTGACTTTATTTTTATAATTTTTTGTATTTACTTTAATCTCTTTATATATACGATTATTTATTTATTTATTTATTCATTTATTTATTTTTAACGTAGCACTAAAACGCAGTCATACCATGACCTGAAGCTACACGTGTTTGTTTTTGCCAGCGCCACCTTCTGGTCAACAGTAACAATAAAGCGCAAAAAGTTTTTACATCATTCTGCCTTGTTTTGATCTAGATATTTGCAGTCAGAGTATTCCACCACTATCCATGATCTGGACATACACATCATGAGTCAAGCCATTTCATCTCCTGTATTTGATTTGAGTGACACCATGTAGAGCTCCTTTGCTGTAAAGGCTACGGCGCAATTCTCGGTCAGGATTAACGTTCCACGTGACAAAAACCATCAGGAACTGAAAGGCTACACAGTCCGAGAGAACCTGAGATTTCCTGCTACACCCTGAGGTTCTGTTTAGGACTTCGGTTGTGTTATTATTGTGTTATAAGGAGAATAGGTGTACAGTATGTAGAGGTTATTACAAGCTCTCCTAATCAGTATTCCTATACAGCTCTGAGAATTGATCCTTACTCTAGATAACTTCTGTTCTTTTCTACATGATTGTTGACATTTTGTTTGTGCAATTTCTAAACAATTTGTAATGAGAACGTTTCCGCAGATGTTTGGAGAAAGTAGCTGAGAACGCAGTAGATCACTTTTCCACTCTAACCTTCTTTTGTATGCATATATGTGTGTGTGTGTGTGTGTGTGTGTGTGTGTGTGTGTGTGTGTGTGTGTGTGTACGGCTGTGTGTGTGCTCATGTGCATACTTACTACAGATACTACATTGTATATTGCATGTTGACAATAAAATAATTGAGACATTGGAGCATCAGATGTTTTTTTTACACACAAACACACCCACACACTATATTTATATATATGTTCATGATATGAAATATAACTGCCCTTGAAAAGCTTTTTAAAATTTATTTTAACACTATTTATTATTAACCGATAATGAGAATGTAGATTTACAGACCTGAGGCAAGAACAGCTCTGAAATTCATATGTATGTGTGTGTGTGTGTGTGTGTGTGTGTGTGTGTGTGCATTCCCACACATCCTCCACAGCCTTTTAATTACCTTCACGTCATGTATATTAAACACTCTGATCATAAAGCCAATGCAAAGGATGTGAGAGAGAGGAATAACGTCGATCCCCAGAGCAGATTCACCAGCTTTCTGCCTTCTAGCTGCTCAAATGAAATAATTTTTGGCTTTAAAACCACTATATAAATGCACCAAAATCCCACAAAATACCCCACAATGACAGTTAAACATCCCCAAAACCAACAATATATCTCCCACTGGTGTTAAATACCCAGCACCAGTCTTTACCACCATTTTATCATCTCCCTCAACCAGCGTGTTGTTCCCTCATGTGTAAAGTCCTCCACCATTATTCCTGTCCCCAGAACACCTCCCTGTCCTGTAACATCCACTTCTTTAAACCCTCTGTCTGATACTCTGTCCCCCACTGTCTAGACCCACTACAGTTTGTATATCAGTCCAGAAGATCAATAGATGACCCATTAACCCACACACTGACCTTTCCCATTTAAATCAAGGAAAAAAATAAATTACAGCTTTGACCATCATCATCACCATCATCCCACCTCAGGGAAAAGCCTTTAGACTTTAAGGTCCTTTTAAGTACCCTGTATTTTTGGTGTGGTTCTGCTGAAGGGTTATCAATGATAATTGCTCATGGAGAGAATCTGACATCCTTCATGGAGAGTTACACCATTTCTCCCTTCTTCTGCCTAGGTCTGAACACTTCATCTCATCCAATTAACAATAAAACTGTGTATGCTCCTATGGGGTGACTATAGAGATCATGGAGACACTGTGGACAATAGACAGAAGACTGAAGCCGACTCTCTAAACATGTGAGGTGAACTGAACTCCTTGAGCTTTATCTTTGTGGATTCCGTAATAACAGCAAAAATCATAGAATGAGGAACCAGATGATAAGCTTCGGAGAACCTGTCCATGATGACCATGATGGTGGTTAAGCTGAAATTTGTTCATTGTGGAGTAGTTGGAGTTTCATGTCCCAGGGCTTCTTCAGCACTGTGAGTGTATATGGCCAATCAGAAATCAGATTTGATGACCGGAGGATCGTCAAAGCAGAGAAGCAACAAAGCAAACGAATAACGAGCATAGAACAAAAGCTCAGAACTTTTCCCTCAGTGAACAGCGATGAAAGCCTGCCTGAAAAGAGAAATGTAGAAACTCTGTATCTAAAGAAGAACATTGGAATCATTCATTCTTCTTCACTACAAACGTCTCCACCATTAACTCCTGATGTTCAGGACACCAGTGTTAAACCAAATAAATCTTTTACACTATACCTTTATGACCTCAATTATCATCTCAGCTCACTGTGAGGATCTACGATGCATACATTAGCATATATTACTTTGAGGCAGAAGCACAAGGGCAAGGGCAAAGTCTCTGAAATGATCCACCAAGTAATAAAACACATCCAAATTCCTGACACATATCGTCGCTAATGCAGGCGTCTATAAGCCAACTTAAATCCCTGTGAGGATCTGCAGGTGAAAGTGTAGGCTGTTAAAAAGTATTTGCCCCCTCTGGATTTCCTCTGGCGTTGTGTATTTGTATCACACTAACCTGCATATGATCCTTATACAATATGATGGACATTTGTCTATATCTGATGCAGAGAAGCTCATCCATGAATTCATGACCTCCAGACTGGACTATTGTAATACATTACTAGGTGGTTGTCCCACATCATTAATAAATAAAGCTACAGTTTGGGCCATATATCACCATATAACCCCAATCTTATCATCCCTACACTACAAACTACTGCTACTTACCTACAAAACCCTAAATGGTTTATCTCTTCTAGTTCCTAGAATAGCAAAGTCTACTAAAGGTGGTAGAGCATTCTCACATTTAGTTTCTAAACTTTGGCATAGTTTTCCTGACAGTGTTCGGGGCTCAGACACACTCTTCCAGTTTAAGTGCAGATTAAAGACGTATCTTTTTAGTGAGTTCTACACATAACACACATCACATCATAACCTTGTGCTCCAGAACATCTGATCACATGAACAGCAGCTACACTAATTCCTCTCCACTGCTTCTCTCTCTCTACACATCCCGAGGCTTCCTGAGGTCACAATGAAATATCTATGACACTGAATTATTATTTATGGAATTATTATTATTTTAATCATTATAAACATCAGAAATAATGAGCCATTGTGGTCTCAGTCATCCCTGCAGACATCAGTGGTGGACCAACAGGGCCAGTAAGACCTTCTCTGCTGACCTAAACATTTTTACATTTTTTGCCATAAATATGTATTAAATTAGTCCCAATTTTATATTTTTTTCATTTCATAGACATTCCCTCAAATTCAGTGAACAAGCAAGTTTCTATCTAATCAGACTTCATCCATCACATTACATGTTGCCATGGTGAAAGGTCTGACCTAAGTCCAGCAGGATCAGCACGGCCGACTTTTTGATCATAAACTCCATGTTGCCTGAAGCTGTTGGTGTAACCAATCAGATCGCAAATTTATACATTTAGAACCGTTTATACTTTTGCAATTTCTTTTCTGTAGAATCTGCACAAAAACACAATTTACCTTTATTTTAAATCCCCAGGAAAACCGTAATGAACAGAAACAATCCACAGGGTGAAGTAATGAGGTGAATATCGATGCTTCTGCTGGAGATGATGTATGTGGAGGTGCAGTTGTGGCTCCAGTGAAAGGAGACGTGTTGAATTGTGTTCATTGGGTTTCTTGCTTTACTAATAACATTCAGTCTAACTGTGTGAGATTCCCGTGTGTGATGCAGCACTCTGTTCTACTGCACTTCTCTATAATACTGATCATTTCTGTAGACGTGAAGTCAGAATGATGGGATTAAGAGGTGGATTGATTCAGAAAGGACAACACTGAAGATCATTTTGTTAAATACAACCTGATACTGTTATATACCGACCAGGCATAACTTCATGAGCACCTGCCTAATATTGTGTTGGTCCCCTCTTCACTGCTAAAACAGTCGTGACCCCTTAATCATCAACAGCATGAACTTGTTCATCAGTTTGAGCTACAGAAGTTCGTCTGTTGGATCGGACCACACGGACCAGCCTTCACTCCCAACGTGCATCAATGAGACTTGGCTGCCAACAACCCTGTCACCAGTTCACCACTGTTCCTTCCTTGAAGCACTCTTGATAGATTCTGACCACTGCAGACCAGGAACACCACAAACGGTTGCAGTTTTGAAAACGCTTTGAACCAGACATCTAGACGTCACAATTTGTCACAACTTGCTCGAATCCTTACGGTCACCATTTTTTTCTGCTTCTAACATCAACTTTGAGAACGAAATGTTCACCTGCTGCCTAATAAATAAATCCATCCACTAACAGGAACCATGATGAAGATCATCATTGTTCTTCACTTCACCGCTCAGAATGATATAATGTTATTAACCTTATAAAGAGCTAAAAATCTCTGTGAAAGTAAAATCTTGTGTAATTGAATTATTGTGATTTATTTATTAGAAATAATATTGTAAATTAATGCTGGTAAATATTTACTGTTGATTATTACAGGGAACAAATATGTAAGCGGAACTAAGCATCATGTGCGGAGAGCCGCCGGATGGCTTAGACGGTTACACCGGAAGTCGCAGTGGTGACATTTCAGGACAGGCAGGAGAACGGGGAGAATGGCGTGTGTGTGACATGTGTGTTTGAGGTGTTTGGGTTTAAAGTGAACATGGCAGTGTGGAGTTGTAGACTCCTCAGACTCGGTGATGTTCTGATCAACACAGCGGCTGTAACTGTTTCCCGTATACGAGCACGAGCATCACCGGAAGGGTAAGAGCTGTGTGTGTGTGTGTGTGTGTGTGTGTGTGTGTGTGTGTGTGTGTGTGTGTGTGTGTGTGTGTGTGTGTCCCCTAGACTGAATCCTTTACAGCATACTACAGGCATAGATTGTGTGTATTAGGTGCACGTGCTGCAAATTACACTAATACATCTAATTAGATTATTATAATAATTATAAAAATAATTAATATTCATTAATAAAAGCAGGTTCTTCTGCAGTGTTGCTCTCCCTTGCTTTCTTACAGGATCTGAAGTATCTCCACACACTGATCTCCAACTGCACTATTACTATAGTTTATAATAACCCTGCTCTGGTGTGTGTGTGTGTGTGTGTGTGTGTGTGTGTGTGTGTGTGTGTGTGTGTGTGTGTGTGTGTTAGTGTCGTTATTGGCTGCGTGAGGAGCTTAAAGACTTCTACATGGTGGGACGAACACCTGACCGCAGATAACGTGGAGTTCCTGAAGAGAGAAGTGACTGAGAACTTTAAGGATCTGACTGAAGCCAGACTGAACCCTCTGAAGGATGAAGCTTGGCCTCGACACGTGTGGGACGAACGTGAGTCTCACATTGCATCTCACAATTTGGAGCTTGTGTTTTGTTCTAGAGAGTTAGTGTGTGTGTGTGTGTGTGTGTGTGTGTGTGTGTGTGTGTGTGTATGTGTGTATAGAGAGTCGGAGAGTCGGCTTGGTGGCTGTAAAGTTGGGGATGATGCCGGTGTGGACCAAGTCAGGAGACCGGCACGTAGTGACCATGCTGCAGGTACCATCATCTGTCGTTACAGTTACTCAGTAGTAGTGAGCTCCAATAGCAGAAGATCTCCTCAGGTTCCTCCCCTGTTCCTCAGAGAGCAGGAGTCTGATACTCTTATAGACACACTCACAGTGAACAATTAATGTTATTGTCATGTCATTCATGTTTCTTAGCTACATGTATTATAAAGGACGTGTGTGTTTTTAGGTGCAGGACTGCCATGTGATTAAACACATACCTAAAGATGAGTATAACGGCACTTCAGCTGCTCTGATTGTTGGAGCGAAAAACGTCTCTCCCTTTCATGTAAGTTTAGTAACCCTTTTATTTTTGTAGATACAACCTTACTGCCTCACTACCCTCTCACTACCCTCTCACTACCCCACTTACTACCCCACTGCCCCCCACTGCCTTACAACCCCACTGCCCTCTCACTACTTTCTTACTACCCCACTGCCCTTACTGCCTAACTACCCCACTGCCTCACATCCCCACTGCCCCTCACTACCCTCTCACCACCCCACTGCCCCCCACTGCCTCACAACGCCACTGCCCCCTCACTACCCTCTCACCACCCCAGTGCCCACTCACTGCCTCACTACCCTCTCAATACCCCACTGCCCCCTCACTGCCTCACTACCCTCTTGCTACACCACTGCCCCTCACTGCCTAACTACCCCACTGCCTCACAACCCCACTACCCCCTCACTACTTTCTCACTACCCCACTGCCCCTCACTGCCTAACTACCCCACTGCCTCACAACGCCACTGCCCCCTCACTACCCTCTTACCACCCCACTGCCCCTCACTGCCTCACTACCCTCTCGCTACCCCACTGCCCCCTCACTGCCTCACTACCCTCTCGCTACACCACTGCCCTTCACTGCCTAACTACCCCACTGCCTCACAACCCCACTGCCCCTCACTACCCTCTCGCTACACCACTGCCCCTCACTGCCTAACTACCCCACTGCCTCACAACCCCACTGCCCCCTTACTACTTTCTCACTACCCCACTGCCCCTCACTGCCTAACTACCCCACTGCCTCACAACCCCACTGCCCCGTCACTACCCTCTCACCACCCCACTGCCCCCTCACTACCCTCTCACTACCCCACTGCCCCCTCACTGCCTCACTACCCTCTCGCTACACCACTGCCCCTCACTGCCTAACTACCCCACTGCCTCACAACCCCACTGCCCCCTCACTACTTTCTTACTACCCCACTGCCCCTCACTGCCTAACTACCCCACTGCCTCACAACCCCACTGCCCCCACTACCTTCTCACCACCCCACTGCCCCTCACTGCCTAACTACCCCACTGCCTCACAACGCCACTGCCCCCTCACTACCCTCTTACCACCCCACTGCCCAGTCACTGCCTCACTACCCTCTCGCTACACCACTGCCCCTCACTGCCTCACAACCCCACTGCCCCTCACTACCCTCTCACCACCCCACTGCCCCTCACTGCCTAACTACCCCACTGCCTCACAACGCCACTGCCCCCTCACTACCCTCTTACCACCCCACTGCCCACTCACTGCCTCACTACCCTCTCGCTACACCACTGCCCCCTCACTGCCTCACTACCCTCTCACTGCCGCCTCACTACCCTCTTGCTACACCACTGCCCCTCACTGCCTAACTACCCCACTGCCTCACAACCCCACTGCCCCCTCACTACCCTCTCACCACCCCACTGCCCACTCACTGCCTCAATACCCCACTGCCTCACTACCCTATTACTTTACTACCCAATAACCCCACTACCTCCCTCTTACCTTCTTATTATTCATGTCTGTGAGTTCTCTGTGTGTGTGTGTGTGTGTGTGTGTGTGTGTGTGTGTGTGTGTGTGTGTGTGTCACCTTGCTGAGAATTAAAAAGACGTGGTTTAGTTTGTGCTTGTTTTGTGTCCTCTTGAACTCCTTCCACTTCACTCAGCTCTCACACTCCATCCTCCCAGTTCTCCATCTCTCTCTCTCTCTCTCCCCCCCCTGTCTCTCTCTCTCATCTCTCTCTCTCTCTCTTTCTCTCTGATTGATTAGGTTTATTAAGATGAATGTGTCTCAGTGAAAGCTGTCACTGCAGTAGCTCCTGATAAAACTGATGGATGGATGGCACACACACAAAGTTGTTTTATCAGGTTTCAGTTTATTAGAGAAAATTAGTCGTTTTTTTTTTTACATGAAGGAGTGGAGGTGAAGTGCTATCTTTCTAACCCTCATGAATAATGAGTAGAGAACCTCCCTGTGTGCTCACTGCTCCATCTTTCTTCACTCAGAGGTCCAGCGAGTACCTGGAGCAGTTCCACAACGCCGGAGTTCCTCCTAAACAGAAGCTCACCACGTTCAGCGTGACGGAAAACGCTGTCATAAAACCAGGTGAGATACTTTCTCCTGAAGACCAGTTCCTGCTGCTGCAGTGTTTAGAGCCAGTCAGGAGTCAGTGATGTACAGGTTCTTCTCCAAGTCTCCTACAGTCCTAATACATACATTTTTAGCATAGGTTGAAACCAGTCGGTCCACAAACATTCTGAAAGTAAGATTGCCAGGGTGATGGGTGAAGCACGGTGGTGGTAGTGCAACACACACACCCTGATCTTCCACTGCTGCTGGAATCAGTTTACACACATGGGGGTTTCAGGAAGTGGTTGTGATGAATTGCTGTTTCATTACTTTTGTAGAAGGGTGTATACGAGTGAATAAAGTGTCTTAAGGCTACATTAGGATGTTAATCATCAGTAAAGTGATCCTCCTGTTTCTGTGTGTGTTTAGGCACTCCCCTGTATGCTGCACACTTCCGCCCCGGACAGTACGTGGACCTCACCGCCAAAACGTAAGCGCTCTACATACACTCCAGGAAGATCTGCTGATCTCCTTCCTGACCGATTACAAAAACATCCCTATTGTTTACAAAAGTGCCGCCTCGCTGGTTTGGGTCGGGTGTGTGAGTTTGGCGTGACGTCCAGGCAGAGGGAAAGACATGCGTGCGGTCCTAGTTTGTGTTTTTTTGCAGCAAACAATGATGGACCAGCTACAGCCGCTTTAAATGCAGGATATTGAGAGCAGAACCTGGCAACCCTGCATGCAGAGACACCCTTTGGCACCAGTCTCGCTAATATTTCTTGATCGGCCAATCGCATGGCGTCAACTCCTGCAGGTCCAGGAGCACTTCCAAGTTCATGCCGAACATTAGAAGGGTGGAGGACGTAGTCCAAGTCCCCAAAAAACATCCAGGGGTCTGGAAGCATACGAAAGATCTGATGTTCAGACCATAAGTCCTTATGCTGATGTTCGGTGTGAAGCTGAACTGACCGAAGCTTTTGATCCGTGTGTGTGTGTGTGTGTGTGTGTGTGTGTGTGTGTACGTATACATGATGACACGTGATGGTGGGTGTTCCTAATAAAGTGCCAAGTGTTAAGGAGGAACTTGTAGGTGGTCACGTGATCATCTTCTGTTTGGACAGAATCGGAAAGGGCTTCCAGGGAGTGATGAAGCGCTGGGGCTTTAAAGGTCAGCCTGCTACTCACGGCCAAACCAAAACCCACAGGAGACCAGGTGCTCTTGGACCAGGAGGGGTGAGTGTGTATGTTGTGTGTGTATGTTGTGTGTGTGTATGTTGTGTGTGTGTGTGTGAGAGAATGAGTTATTTGGTCTCGTGAGGATGAATTGGCATCTTGTGTTCCTACAGGATCCTGCAAAAGTTTTTAAAGGGAAGAAGATGCCAGGCAAAATGGGCAACATTTATGACACAAGCTTTGGCCTGAAGGTGCGCCCCCCCCCCCCCCCCCCCCCACACACACACACACACACACACTGGGATTTGTCCTTGTAGGTGTGAAAGTATTAGAGTTGAAGAGCCAGGAATTTTAAAATAGGTGTCTGTGTGTGTGTGTGTTCTTCCTGGTCAGGTTTGGAGGGTGAACACCAAACATAACATCTTGTATGTGAACGGCTCGGTTCCTGGCCACCGAAACTGCTTGGTTAAGGTACAAATCACACACACACACACACTGCAATATTCTGCTTTGTTTCTTCATCGACCTCCTTACCCTCTTTTATTCCAGGTCCGAGACACTATTCTCCCTCGACACGTGTTGAAGAACAGGAACCCTCCGTTCCCCACCTTCTTCACTGATGATGAGGAGCTCCCCGAGGACCTGTATGCAGACGACTTGTTTCAGTTCGGGGAACCCACACCTGAATGAGGTCCAGGCCTCCAACACGATCATGTGTATAGTGCTTTTGCTGTTGGACTGAGAGGAACGTGTGAACGAGTGTAACGCAGCGTTCGTTTATCAGACATTAAAATCTCTTTCCTAAAACGTTGGGGTTTTATTTACGTGTGCGTCTGCGATGACGAAGCCGTCTGTGGATGGGAAACGGGTGAACAGGAAGTTGCGGAGGGGTGAGTGTGTCAGCTCATGCCGCTCCAAATCTCCAGGCTGAGCTGTGTGTGCTTCTCTGTGACTTGTGGTGATTGGAGTCAAATATGGATGAAACTTTTATTTAATCTGCTGCTCTGAGATGCTTTTCTGCTCCCTCATGGTTGTACAGTTGAGCAACCCTCACCCTCACCTGTCCCTGACCCATTACTGACCCTGTACCAATCCGTGTGTGTGTGTGTTAAACCTCTGAAGCCATTTCTAATAGGAGATACATAAGATGCTGATCCGAAGAGCGCACACACATACACATTATCCCACCTTACTTCCTTTCTCAGATTGCTCCTGATCAATGCATCACATTTTACAACACACACCTGCTCACTACTGCACCCTACTGCTACACACAATCAGCCTACTGTGTGTGTGTGTTTGCATCACACTGCACCACTAAACACAATGACATTTTTGCTAGAAACCATTCACAGACACACACACACATACACTCTTTTAGCATCTCAATGCTGAAAATAGCTGATTCTTCTTCTCCCTGGATCTGTTCTCCTCCTGTGTAAATGTCCACGTTTTATTTTTAAAACCTCTTCCTCTCGTTGTTTACTCCGCCTTAAAGGTCACCTCTGAGTGGAGTGTCTCAGGTCCTGACTCCCAGCAGGATGTCCCTCAGTCTATCATTCACAAACCTCCCTGCCAGCCTCCTACAGGCACTCACACAGGAGAAGGTGTGTGTGTGTGTGTGTGTGTCGGTGCTAAACAGTAGACGTCACATTTAGTGAATATAAAGAAAAGTGTTTTGAGATAAACATATGGATTGAAAACAGTTTCTACAGGAGCATATAACAGTAATATTCCACAAGTGTGTGTGTGTGTGTGTGTGTGTGTGTGAGAGAGAGAGAGAGAGAGAGTGTGAGTCAGAGTCAGTAGTGGTGGAGCCTTAATCCGGAACAGAAATTTTAAACCGGAGGAATCCTGTGGTCTATGCTCCTGTGTTACCCAGCATGCACTGCTCTCTAGCTGGGAACATTATCATCTATTAATATTAATACACACACACCGCACTGCAGCTGCCCCCTCCACATACACACACACCGCACTGCAACTGCCCCTTCCACATACACACACACACACACACACACTGCACTGCAACTGCCCCTTCACATACACACACACCGCACTGCAACTGCCCCTCCACATACACACACGCACTGCACTGCAACTGCCCCCTCCACATACACACACACACACACCGCACTGCAACTGCCCCTTCACATACACACGCACTGCACTGCAACTGCCCCCTCCACATACACACACACCGCACTGCAACTGCCCCCTCCACATTCACACATGCACTGCAACTGCCCCTTCCACATACACACACACACACACCGCACTGCAACTGCCCCTTCACATACACACGCACTGCACTGCAACTGCCCCCTCCACATACACACACACCGCACTGCAACTGCCCCCTCCACATTCACACATGCACTGCAACTGCCCCCTCCACATACACACACACATACACACACCGCACTGCAACTGCCCCCTCCGCATACACACACACACTGCAACTGCCCCTCCACATACACAACACTGCACTGCAACTAGCCCCTTCACATACACACACACACACACACACAGCGCACTGCAATTGCCCCCTCCACATACACACACACACACACACACACACACACACACACACACACACACACACACACACACACACACACACACACTGCAACTGGCTCCTCCACATACACACACGTACACAGCGCACTGCAACTGGCCCCTCCACATGCACACACACACACACACGCACACACACACACCGCACTGCAACTGCCCCCTTCCCATACACACACACCGCACTGCAATCCCCCCCCCCACACACACACACACTACTCTGCAACTGTCCCAAACACAATATAGTGAATAAAATGATAATGACCATGCAAATAACAATGTTGTACTCATCCATGACGACTAACATTTATTTTATTAAAATACCCCCCCCCCCTCCACACACACACACACACACACACACACGCACAGCCTGCCTGAAAAAAAACTTTTCTCCCTCTTCTAAAAAGTCATTTAACAGTTACCCCTCCATCACACACACACACACACACACACACACACACACACACACACACACACACACACACACACAGAGAGTAAGTTATAATCCATTTCAGGCCTTTTCTTATTCTAATTCGGATCCAACTGAGTGAATTCCAATTAGAGACTCGAAGCCCTCGGTCCAGGAGAGACCAGGCGTTGCCGTGGTTACGGCTTTCAGACTGCCGTCTGTCAGTCAGTCAGTCGTCCCTCATCGCGTCAGGACACAGCTGGGCTTCAGGGAGACGCGATATAAAATATTACCCAGAGATTGGCACCGGCACCAGGAACGCAAATCACTGCATGTACTTATTGTTCTGTTCATGAGAGAGAGAGAGAGAGAGAGAGAGAGAGAGAGAGAGAGAGAGAGAACAGAACTGAGTGGAGAACTTCAGAGAAAGTTTCCTTACTGAATCCACAGCTGCTTCTCAATCAAGAACCTTAACACTGAATAAATCCAACATTTTACTGCTCACCAATAGATCCTTCTGTTCTCTATTCATCTTGGGTCCTCTCTCTCCATCTCTCTTTTCATCTCTCTATCACTCCATCTCTCTCTCTCTTTCTTTCTCTCCATATCTCTTTTCCTCTCTCAATCTCTCTCTTCATCCCTCTCGCTCTCTCTCTCTCTCTCTCTCTCTCTCTCTCTCTCTCTCTCTCTCTCTCTCTCTTTGATTAAGGCTTTATTACTTGATGGTAATTTCCTGGGTAAATGTCATGGCCGCCCCATGCAGCCGGATTACTGCCTACAAAACGGAGAGGGGACGGGGCCCCGAACTGTGTGGTAGAACACAATCAATTCAGCCTAAACCATGAGAGAGAGAGAGAGAGAGAGAGAGAGAGAGAGAGAGAGAGAGAGAGAGAATTGCAGGTGAATTGTGTATAAAGTATTAAGTATAAAACCCATACTCAGTAGATTTTCTCTGTTCCACAGGCTCCTTGAGGAACACACCTCCTGTGGTGATGGAAAGGTCAGTGAGCAGGAGCTCCAGGCAATTATCCAATCACACAGCAGAGACTCGTCGTCACACATTCACACATCTTCACCTCACTTCAAACACTTCTTCCTTCTTTTATAGGTCTACTCCACAAAGAACTGAGACACACTCGAATTTAGTAGCGTCTAGAGAGTTATAGAGCACACCTAGTGGGCAGAGCAGGAACTGCAACAACAGGGATCAGGGCTCCATGTGGACTGGTTTAACACACCAGATCAGGAGATGTGATGGATGAAGTGCAGACAGGCTGTCAGTCATCAACATTGTTTTCATTATTATGCAGTGAGGATAGAAAAAAAAGAAACACAGAACTCTTCCAATAATTCTCATTTAATGTATTTTTATAGGA